>OX457052.1:28281315-28478815 GCA_949752735.1 Lumbricus terrestris | reverse complement strand
TTAAGTGTTATTAGTAGGTTACGTAAGCTGGGGGCCTGAATTTGAAAACGTTGTCATGTGTTTTTCTTAATCAAGCCTTTTCAGAATTTTGCAATTGAACGTTAATTCGGGGAATAGGCCTAATCAATATTGACTAAAGACAAGATAATTGCCAAAATAATGGCTGAACACGCTTATCTTGATAACATAATGTTCTTGTGTAACAACATTCAAAATAATTATGCAACGCTGGAGCAGTAATTCCACGACGCCGAGCTGCGCCGCCGACGCCGACATTTTGAGGGCGCTGCCGCCGCCGATTTTTGTTTGTCGGCGCGCCGCCGCCGCTGACCAAAAATGACCGGCGCGCCGCCGCCGCCACTCTCATGTCGGCGCAGGGCTCTGGTTAGAGTACCCGACTGTCTTTGTAAGATCGAGAGTACAGGTTCAAACCATCACTGAGACGGTCACTGTTTATATAGGGAGTCCATATAAATATAATCATATATGAGACCTTGAGTCTCTCACTCACAATTGATGATCGTCATCGATAGATGCTTTGTAATTATATTGTGGCGCTTAATAAATGCATAATTATGATGATTGTCACTTTAAAAGAATCTAACAATAATTAACAATAATCTGTCCAAATGGAAAACAACAACAAGTCGGTCGATTGTGTTTACGTTATAATTATATTGTACAGCCCCGCTGACGTAAATGTCTGGCTATGTATATTGTATAAGGCTCGTTGATTTTTTACGATGTAATAACCAACGGGACTTGATCAACTATAATACTACAGCCACAGCTTTTAAAATCAAGATCAATTACCATTATGTACATGACATTTTAAAGAGCAACATCAGCTAGTTAACACAATAGCTGCTGTATTAGTAGAAACAGAATCAAAGCTGCATATAGCGTGCTATAGCACGGAAACAGTTCATTCACGCTATGCTTTGTCGCAAAAATAGAAAAGTATGCACATGTATGCACGTAAGCGCGTATGTATGTTTGTGGTACATGTATGTACGTATATTTATGCACATGTATCTATGTACGCATGCATGCACGCATGCATTCACTATGGATTAAGTGGCTCGCTCACATGTTCCGACTTAAAGGAGATAATTGTTCGGATATGTGGCATGATAACAAATACAAACGGATAAATTGTCAGTAGTTCACGATGTTCCAAAGGGGTGTACTGTATCCGTTCTAACTTCTACCCCTCCGTACAACTGGTCACCGATAAAAAATATTTACATTACTATTCGCCAGCGAAATGTAAGATATTATAATGATATATACTGATGGTTTTGAGACTTTCTCTCGATTTAGAATTGCTCGAATTCTGCGGCGCACTTTTCCGTGACTGCGATTCGAATCGGTTCCTCTTCGTAATCGTCGAAGTTGGTTGGATCACCAGGACCACTGCACGACGGAACAAACGGAGCAGGAACCTATAAGCAATCCAGGACATCAGCTACAGTTCAATCTGAAAGACACTGCAGGCTGTTGGGGGTAAGATTTGGTGCCAGGACAGAATCCGGAGGGGAGACCTCAACTAGCACAGAATCATCGCAGACTATTATTTGCGAATTTAGAAAACAACAGAGTTAGATTTGTATCCCATGAATTCATTCGTTCATTACGAGAATTTATATAGCGCTGCTTCAAGACACCTACTCAGAGGCGCTCTCTGCGGTAGCCTTGTTTGATGTTGAGTGTCATTACGAACGAAGATATCACACAAGCTATCAAACAATAAAACAATCAGTGAATACCTTGATTGCAATGATAAAAGAATAAATGAATTCGTGATGAGAAATAATCGTTGCACACCTTCTTTTCGTAGAGGGCGCTCCAGTCCGCCCCCGTGAACCACCGATGGCCTTTGACATCTTGAACCCCATTCCGTAGGTTGCCATAGCGATTTGTGATGTCGACTTGAAGAAGATTTCTAAGCAGGTCCTTCAAATCGGCCGACATGTGTGATGGATAACGAGCCTAGAACGACACGAAATTAATAATAACAGTCATTAATTAATTATTATGCATTCAGTGACGTCTATTATTATACACTTCCTTCTTGTTAATGGCAGCGATGGAGTCGTTGCAATGACGGCAAACAATTATAAGGTGAAGGTTTCTAATCGTCGTCGTCGTCGCCGTCGTCGTCATAATCATCCTCATTATGATCACTACGATTATTAACAAATAAGTATCATCGTCATCATCATCAGCAGCAGCAGCAGCATCATCACCATCATCATCATCATCATCATCATCATCATCATCACCATCATCATCACCATCACCATCACCACCACCACCATCATCATCATCATCATCATCATCATCATCATCATCATCATCATCACCACCACCATCATCATCATCGTCATCATCATAATCATCATCATCACTATCATTATCATCATAATCATCATCATCACCATCATTATCATCATAATCATCATCATCTAACACCAAGGGATGATGAAATGCGGGTAATGCCCACCTTTCCAGCAACGATCTTTTCGTAGGTCTGCAGCGGTTGTTCTGCGAAGAACGGCGGATATCCTGCGGTCATTTCGTAGAGAAGGACCCCGAAGGCCCACCAATCGACCGCCTTGTTATAGCCCTACAACATCATCACTCGTCGATTAAGATTAATTGCAGAAGAATTATTATAATTATTGCTGATTATTATTTATGAAGTGATTATTATTAGAAGCTCGATGTTTTTAAGAAACGAGAAACAGGAGACATAGAAAAAATGTCATTTCCGAATGGCACGCGTCATTTAACCTGACGGATTATGTCGTAATTATTCGAAATGGCATTATGTTAAGCCTATCATGTTAAAACGGAAATGCCATCATCCTAAATGATTAATAACTAAATAATTGCTTATTATAATTACTATATGATGTGCAAGTACATGTATACGTGCATCGGAATGTGAATTACGACCGGTTTCAATGAAGAATATGAGTACTTCTTCTGACTTAAATGCAGGACTGCATTAAAGCTAATGCTGTGAATACCCTCACCCTCCAATGGCCCCCTCTCCATCATGCACATGCTTGTATTACGGGTCCCTATAAACTGCGGACCCGGGTACAGCAGCAGCAGCAGCAGCAGCCCTAGCAGCAAATCGGGTGTACTGAACGGGTTAAGTCCTTCCACGAAATGCCAGCCAGCATCCTCTGAAAGCCTTACGTCATGCTCGAATGCTATTATCGCAACGGTCTATAACAATTATAATCAGATATAGCTTACAGCCTTACAGAGCGCTTTTAGTCCAAAGACCCATCTCAAGTCCAGACCGTTTTCATTGCAATAACCTATTTCTCCGAAATACCATTAGTCTCGTTACCTATTGGGCCTGCACTACAATACATTAAACTGTATTTGATAGGCTTACTGCTTCCTTCCAAAGTTCGGAAGTGTACACACGACGATCAAACTACATCAGAGCGTCTATAATAACACTGAGAGGTTGCTAGTGAAGGACTTGCTCAAGATATACCTACAAAGCGCCTCTAGCCAACCGACCACAGAGCTCATCACCTGTTCCGTATTCGAGGTATCGATAGCATATGGTTTGTCAAGATCATATACGAAGCAAACTCTGCCATGGTATCTGATAATAGTACTACTACTGCTGCTACTGCAACTGCTGCTGCTACTGCTGCTACTGCTACTGCTGCTGCTACTGCTACTGCTACTGCCACTGCTACCTAATGCTACTGCTACTGCTACCGCTACCGCTACCGCTACCGCTACCGCTACTACTACCGCTACTACTACCGCTACTACTACTGCTACTACTACTGCTACTAGGCCTACTACTACTACTACTACTACTACTACTACTACTACTACTACTACTACTACTACTAGTAGTAGTAGTAGTAATAATAATAATAATAATAATAATAATAATAATAATAATAATAATAATAATAATAATAATAATAATAATAATAAAAATAATAGATGAATCGTTACCCGGTTGAGAATGACTTCGGGGGCGAGATATTCGGGTGTTCCACAGAGGGTGTACGTTCGACTTTTCACTACCTTCGCAAACCCGAAATCCGTCACCTGAAATGAACAACAATACTACCACAGGTAAGCGGATGTATAGCCACAGGTGAGTATATATATAGTCATATATATAGTTACATACAGATATATATAGTTATATATATGCAGTTGCAGGTAAATACTACTAGAACAGATAATCACAAAATTATAAGTAAAGCCAGTAAAATGTATTAGCAGAAGTCACATAAATTTGCAATCACTTATACTAATACTAGAAAACATTTAGGAACCAGCAGGTGCAATGAATGAGCATATACATGTACAGGCATTGAGACGTACAGGTAGGAAGGTATACTAAAGTTAGGATAGGTAGCAGATGCTAATGTGTGAACAAGTAACGGACAGTAACAGGCGAAAATAAAAGAGCACTTGGCAGGTGTTGACTAAAATTAGAAACATGCAGCAAGATGTAAAAAGGAAATGGTAGAAATAAGGTGTCAGTAAAAGAAACATAGGCTATACAATTAGTAGCTTATAATAGAACAAGGAAATTTTAGATAACAGATTAAATGAAGGAGGCATTGTATACAATAACAGGTATAGAAGAGACTAGATAGCAGAGTGAAAGAAGAAATAGGAACAGACAGTTGCCACCACAGATGAAGTACCAAACTGGCTCCGTTACATTACATTACAACGCAAGGGATCAAACGACTGGACGCATGACTCCTAATAATTATTATGATCTGAAAGAGAATTACTTTGATGTATCCTCGTTCGTCGAAGAGAAGATTTTCCGGTTTTAAATCTCTGTAGACGATGTCTAAACTGTGCAAGTATTCGAGGACAAAAACGATCTGTGCGGCGTAGAAGAGACTGTGCGGTTCACTGGAACAAGAATATTTCAATCATCTGATCAATGAAGCAATGAATCAATCACTTGATCAATACATCAATCAATCAATCAATCAATCAATCACTTGATCAATATATCAATCAATCAATACATCAATCAATACATCAATCAATCAAGCAATTACTCGATCAGTCAGTAAATCAATCAACAAATCAATCAATCACCAGGTAAGCAAACCAATCACCTGATTAGTACGTCATCACACGTCCGATTACAATGAAGCACATATTTTGGCCTATTCTAACTCAGTCAGTAAACACACATTCGGCCTCTTCCTTGCCCAGTAAACAAACAGACGGTGGGTCAGAGTTGCCGAGTAGGACCAGTGTTGACCAGCCTTGGTCGGAGTTAGTTTAGCATCGGTCCAACGTGTGTTTGCCGTATGGGCGCCTGTTGTATAAAGACATTTATACAATTTAGAGGCTACTTCACGAAAACTCGTCACTGGCAACCAAAATCAGTCCAGGCAGGCTATTGATAAGAATCAGTAAACTGACTAACATCGCTTAATGGCACACTTGAGAAAACTTATCACGGTCAATATTTTCCTATACCGAGATTCTTAAATTTAGACGGCCAAATTGTTGATGGTGATAAACGATTGGAGCAAACGTTTACCTGAATCGAGCGCTTTTTCGGAGCAACGAAAACATCTCACCACCGTTGACAAATTCTAGAACCATGTATAGGTTCGAATTATCCTGGGAACGCAAAAGAAAATAATGGTTACTCTATGCCAGGACTAAGTGAATCCAGTGGCGTAGGCAAGGAGGGTTTCGGGGGTTAAACCCCCCCATTGGCTCCGAAAAATAGGTTTTTTTTTAAAGGTTACCTATCCATTTAAATAAGAAAAAAACCAAAAACAGGGTATCCGGCCATAAACCCCCCCATCATAAATTCCTGGCTACGCCACTGAGTGAATCAACAATATTATGTCACTGTATAGGCCTATCGACTTCGCATAGGTTAAATAATAAATAGTCGTGGTGAGCAGTGCATGGTGCTGCCAGAAAAACACGTCGCGTTAGGGTGACAACAGCAGATTGTAGAAATCGAATGTAAAGGAGATATTTCAAATGACAAAGAATTTCTAGCAGGCCATAAGAAAGGTCACGAGTAAAATAGATAGGTCAGATGATCGGCTGCGACCTACGGTATAGCGCCGCCACTAGTGACCAGTCAGTCAGTCAGTCAGTCAGTCAGTCAGTCAGTCAGCCAGTCAGTCAGTCAGTCAATCAGCCAGTCAGACTTCAGATCGATCAATTGACAAGGCGAATGAATGAGAGAAATAATAATTATTGAGCAAGATGCAGACGTGTTTGTTAGCTCGTTTAATCCGGTCAATCCCATAACAACAATTGCGTATTCAAACATAATAATTATTGTAATTTACATTTGCTAAACTGTTTCAAAATAAGCGTAGATCTATAGATACATTTGTGTCGCATCAAGTATTCTGCTGTTGTTGTTCACACAACTTTACAATGAACAGAAGAGATGTTATTTAGAATTCAAGAATATCGTTCAAGCAGTGTGTGCGCGTGTGTGAGCTACGTGTACTTCTGCGTGTACTTCAACCCTCGCCGAAATGTACCACTTACAAACAACCTTTGAGCAACAGCTCTGCATAATCATCTGAATGACTGAATGACTGAATGACTGACTGATTGAATGAATGGATGGATGGATGGATGGACGGATGGACGGATGAATGAATGAATGAATGAATTAATTAATTAATTAATTAATGAACGAATGAATGAATGAATGAATGAACCTACTTTGAAGCTGTAGGTCATTTCTACAATGAAAGGAGAGGTGACGGCTCGTAGGATTCTTTTCTCGTTCAACGTATGTTCCACCTGCTTCATTTTTACGACCTGCGTTGAATATAACGGTTAAATAACGGTTAGTTATCGGTAAAATAATGGTTAGTTATCGGTTAAATCATTCGGTTAAATATCAGTGCATGGTGACTTGCTTATTAATGTGTCAGCTCTACTCTGAGAGTCCATAATAATTATGGATACGATACCATAATTATATAACATTGGATAAATATCGGTTGGGAGCGTGTCTGAGGAGACTTCGTGAAGGGGCGCTATCTCGAAATGAATGAAGAAAAAAGAGAAATAAGAAGAAGATAAAGAAGAAAGATGAATAGGAAGAGTAGGAGGAGGACGAGGAGGAGGAGCAGGCCGATGGGCGGAGAAGAATGACGACATTGGTATTCATACGTATTCACTGGAGATTGTTATGATGATGATGATCGTAATAGCAAGTCAGGCAATAAACTGTATAGCGCATTTTGCGAACATGAATGACTACAAGAGATCCAGAGAAAGAAGTAGGACCTATGACTGGATGCTAGTGGGTAGGAGCTCACATTTAATTACAGATAATGACAGTAATTATTATTGGACGTATACTAAAGAACATAATAATTGTTCATCGCAATGTGGTCACCGCGATAATTGACGAAGGTTAATAGCCTAATAATAGCCTAATAGTAGTAGTAGCAGCAACGACAACACCAGCAACAACAACACCGACAATAATTATAATAATAAAATCTTTTAAAAATCTATTAACTTTCTATATCTGGATATAGTTTGACAATCTGAGTTATTATTATTATTGAAATTATTATTATAATTATTAACGTCATTATTATTACAATTATAATTATAATTATAATAAGCATTCGTGGTAGTGATAATAATAATAGTAATAATAATAGTAATAATTATAATAATAAGCATGGTAGTAATAACAATAATAGTAATAGTAATAATAATAACAATAGTGATAATAATAATAATACACACCTTTTGTTTTTCGAGTATCTTCATTGCGTAGAATCGTTTCGTCTGTTTGTGTTGGACGAGCATCACGCGACCAAAGGAACCAGTCCCAACGGTTTTTATGCGATCAAAGTCATTCAGACCAATGCCATTCTGAACAATAATGATGATGGAACATTATTCATTCATTCATTTTTCATGTTATCATTCATTCATTCATTCAAGTATTCATTCATTCACTCATTCAAGTATTGATTCATTCTAGTGTTCATTCATTCATTCATTCATTCATTCGCTCGTTCATTCATTCATTCAAGTTATCATTCATTCATGCATTCATTAATTCAAGCTTTCATTCATTCTAGTAGGCCTACTCATTCAAAAGTATTCCTTGATTCTAGTACTCATTCATAAGTATTCATTAATTCATTCGAGTATTCATTAATTCATTCATACATTCGTTCATTCAAGTATTCATTCATTCAATCATTCATTCACTCATTTATTCATTCATTCAAGTATTTATTCATTAATAATTAATTAATTCATTATTCATTCATCCTAGTATTCATTTATTGATTCAGGTATTTGTATAGCACCTGTGAGCTTATCCCTCACGCCTTTCCAGTCTCTTTAAAAGTTCAGCAGCGCAGCCTATAGGCCTAACCTAAATGACTGTACTGAGGTAGCTAATGGCTAGTTTATAAGTATCTAGAGTTCTTTAACTTGTTTACTTAAAACAACGATCGGTTTCTTGTATTCAGTTTCTTCAAATCTCCAAAAGTTGCAATCAACACAAAATTCAACAACAACGGCAAACAATACAATGATACAACAGAAACGCCATCTTATTAACACTTTCTTCATAAACTACACCTTCTACACCTGACTAGCACACCTACATACGCCTATCTCACTCTTAGCGTACACTCTTCCTTCAGCCGCTCTGTCCCTCTCTGTCTTTCTCTCTGTCTCTGTCTCTGTCTCTCTCGCTCTCCGGTGACGTCGCGCCGCTGCAACTTTCCCGCCACTCAGGCACCTGGCCTTCCTCAGCTGTACGCTCTTGCATAACAATTAGCTGACCATTATAATGCTATACAAAATTAGCTTACAGCACCTCTTCATTGAAACTACTCAGCAGTGTTCTCGACTCTAGCACAGACAAAATAACCGTTTTCAATTGCTTACAGAATGTGTCAGAGAGTGACCTCTGGGGAACTCGCGCAGCCCAAGGAGACTATTACATACCGCTGGATCAACCTTAAGAAGAGCACGACTTTGCACGACGAAGGTACGAGCAAACGGCAATGATAGCACTCGCTCCTTCCCACTGAGCGTATGGAACGACTAGGTCGAGTACCAAGCACATGCACATGCATGCTGGCCGAGATCAA
Source organism: Lumbricus terrestris (assembly GCA_949752735.1). Classification (NCBI taxonomy): domain Eukaryota; kingdom Metazoa; phylum Annelida; class Clitellata; order Crassiclitellata; family Lumbricidae; genus Lumbricus; species Lumbricus terrestris. Next base: position 28,469,660 of record OX457052.1, on the reverse strand, counting down.
ATAGGTAAGTTGGATCAAGACTTAGCCGTCCACAGAATTCAACACGATACAATTTAGTGGCGGCGCCAAGATATAGGTCGCGGCAGGTCATTTGACCTACACTAAGTCTTGTATGCTATTGCCTATGTTACACTTCACCTGCCATATGACCTGCCAAAATACTTTTGAATCTCTAAATATCTTCCTTACATTTAATATCTTCGACCCGTTGAATAACTCCCGTGACTCTTAAGACGCAACCTGCTGAGATTGCACAGACTAATTATAATAGCCTGTCACTGATACGATTTAAACTAAAATAATAGTATGGTGAAATGCCATGCGATGCAGTTTGGTGCAATAAAAATAAAGCACCGTACAACTGAAACTAGGTAGCTAACACACGCACTGATGATGACAACAATAACAATAATTTATCGACTATCTAGAATATTCACTGTCGTACCGTACTCCAGCAAAGTATTAGACCATAATATGTCTTACCTGCGGTGTTTCATTCAATCTCTGTTCGAATTCGAGTCGTGTGCCATCGATAAGCGTCGACGAAGCTGAGCAAGAAGAAGAAATCAAGACATGCATGAACGATTTTTACATTTTTACCCACTGCGTGTGCTACCTTGTACACGTTACAAACTATACATGCAATATATATACATATATAATGCATGTTACATTACATTATATTGCTTTTTACACATGCTGCGTTGCATGGCCAATGCTACTATTGCACATGTTTCGCCGCATTTGCTGCATTACTTGTATTACATGCTTCAAGCTCCTGTACAGGGCTTAAATTGTGCCTGGACGGTCATGGACGGCGTCCATGCACTTATTTTAAAATCTGAACGCCGTCCTGCCACTTATTGACCAGCACTGACTGGAAAGGTAAGGGGCGTCCATGCACTTCTTTTGGAAAGGTAAGGGGCGTCCAGGCACTTCTTTTGGAAAGGTAAAGGGCGTCCAGGCACTTATTTTCCCAAACTTTTAGCACTGAAGCTACATTAGCTTGTTACATGTTTGACGACACTGCCATATCAAAGATGATTATTGTCGATCTCCTCCTTTATCCAGGTTTGGGACTGGCACTGGCAGAGAACAAACAGTGACGGAGTTTTCATCATTACATAAATCGCATAACATAATTATAAACCTATATATAGTTATACGCTTCATTACTTTGTCGTAATACATGGGTCTATACATTGCATAGGCATATAGGCCTACTCCTATACGTGCATCACATCACATTGCTCGGTAATGTAAGGAGATAGACATCATTGGTCCTAATAGCAATGGTGCATACATGTAGATTCTTACCACAATGTCTGTCGTCCTTTAGACGTGGATACGAACCGCCGTAGACTTCTCGCTCGGGTAGAAGACCTTTCTTATGCGGCTTTGGACTGCTCGAATGCGCCCGGTCCTTTCGGAAATACTTCAATAAATCGCTCATAGCTTCGTCTGTGTTTTAATCAACTCAAAGAGATCTCGGATCCGCACCCTATAAATTCATTCACGACGCCCTCGTATTATGGTATAGGTTACAATATCTTGTCTTGTTCGTGGGACCTGGTAGGTTGAAACGCTGTCGCCAACTGTCGGAGTTAACCAGCTATCTGTCCTGTATTGAAGAGTTCTGTATAGGCTACCTCTTAAGCTGAAGTACCAGTACTACAGGAAATCATGGCCCGCCTTCTTATTATACTCAGTTTATCCTGTACCGTGAAACGCTGTCATTACAAACTAATCTTCTCTCATCAATTCACGATTCGTCACGTTCACATGAGTCAGTATATCGTTGAAGTGATGACGCCAGTTTTCGTCAAAAGATGCGAATCTAAGGCAACCGAGGTTTACAAAAGGTGCGGCATTTTCTGATGAACAGCAAAGGACGCTTTGTCTTACACAATGAGTCCCGCCTCAATGGAGTGTAATTAGTTTCAACGAACCGCAATATAATTATACTAAGAGGGACGCGATGGCGGTGGCGCTGGCCGAGGAATAATTGCTGGGCTAATTTGCAGGCGATTAATTTCTACACTGACATCGCTTTTGTAGGTCACCGACGATAAATAGACGACTGAGCTGAGCTGAGTCAAAACTGTTAATCTTCTTCTTCTCGAGTCCTTAGTTTAGCATTTTGGTCGGGTCGGTCACGTATCTGTAGTCAACGACACTTGACCCGTGCTCGGTCCCATTACGACTGTATCGTCTGTGTCTGTCTGTCTGCCTGCCTGCCTGTCTGTCTGTCTGTCTCGAGATCTCTTTCAATCTCTCTTGCACTCTCTCAGTCTATGTCTGTCTGACTGTCTGTCTGTCTCTCTTTCATTCTCTCATTCACTCGCTGTGTCTCTCTGTCTCTGTATGTCTGTCTGTCTGTGTGTCTCTGTTTCAATATTTTCTTTTACTCCCTGTGTCCTCTGTCTCTGTCTGTCTGTCTGCCTCTCTCTCTCTCTCTTTCTCTCTCTCTCTCTCCACCCCTACCTCCCTACCTCCTCCAACTAATCCCTGCAACCCTCCCTCCCTCTTCATCCTGTATCCTATCTAAATCTTCTTCTTCATCGTCTGTCTGTTGTTGTCTATTCTTATCTCGGTCCACGGCATTCGACCATTCAGACGTCACAGGACTTTCTCCTAATAACAACCGCAGATGATTGTGGCTGTGCTGAGTCGAGACTGACACGGACAGCGACGACACTCTTACTACTCATGTCTGGTGACTCTAGACACGTTTTGACATACATACAGACACACGTGCGCACATACATACATGCATGCTTGCATACATACATACATACATGCATACATACATACATATATACATGCATGCATACATACATCCATGGATACTTATATATATATACATTCATGCATACAAACACACATACATACATACATACATACATACATACATACATACATACATACATACATACATACATACATACATACATACATACATACATACATACATAAATAAATACATACATACATACATACATACATACATACATACATTCATACATACATACATACATACATACATACATACATATATACATACATACATACATACATACATACATACATGCATGCATGCATGCATACATACATACATACATACATACATACATACATACATACATACATACATACATACATACATACATACATACATACATACATACATACATACATACATACATACATACATACATACATACATACTTATATACATACATTCATACATACAAACATACATACATGTCATACATACATATATACAATGTTTTATACATACATTCATACATACAAACGCACATACATACATGCATCCATACTTACATACATACATTCGTGGCACTGCGTAATATTGATTTTCCTAATTCGGTTTAACCTTACCTTAGACCTTAGTCCTTCCCGTGCAGCTCTGCACATCGGGCAATGCAGTTTCTCCATTCCACTCGGTTCCTCGCCACCCCGACAGCATCGTTCCACGTCATCTCCAGACCCCGCAAATCCTCTCGAATGGTCTCCATCCAGTTCTTCCTTGGCCTCCCTCTACCACGTTTGCCCTCCGGAGTCCAAATGTTTGCTTCTTTTGCTCTCCTCTCTTGCCCCATTCTTGATACATGCCCCATCCACTTCAGTCGCCTCTTTCTGATGGTAAACTCCATTTTTTCCTGTCCAGTCCTTTCTCTGATGCTTTTATTTGTTATTCTATCTCTCCATGAGATGTGTAATATTCGCCTCAGCCACCTATGATGTGCCGCCTCCAGTCGCTTTCCATTTGCCACCGTCATTGGCCACGTCTCAGCCCCATATAGGAGTGTGCTCAGCACTATAGCCTCATACAATCGGATCTTAATCTTCAGGCTACATCCATTGCTCTTCCATATCTTCTCTAGCCTTCCAAAAGCCGCATTTACCTTTCCAATACGAATCTTTATTTATTCGGTTTAACAGCCAATAATTAATTAACTGATCTTCAAATCTGTTGATTCGACGTCCAGTCGTTGAATCCAAACGACGATTTGCGACAGTATAATAGTAACGACCTATATTATATCGTCGGTCGGAATTAGGTCAAGATGGCGCAATAGAAATGACGGAGTTACACTGAATTGTCCTCAGAAGTCAGAATACTTGGTAGGCAACTGAAAACTCGAATCTCGTTAAGTTCGAACCTGGGAGAAGGGGGGGAGTAGTATGTAGCATCAACCCTGGACAGGTTTTTGCGACAATAGCACGCGCCTCGGTTACCAAACAGTACAGCAGGTCGATAATTTCGTTCGTACGCGACCGTCAGAGTAGAGGGCAAATCATGCGATGTGGGGTGGATCATTTTTTGACGGCATAAGGACAAACAGCGGTATATCTGCAACACTTTAAACGTCTTCATAGAATTAAATTAAGTGAACTTTAATGTTGGCGTTGACCATTCACAACGTAAAAATACGGTAAAATTATCCGTTTGCCTATTAGCCTACTTCTAGCAGAATGACCTGCATAACATGCATATTATTAAATGATATTTAAGTTATATAGGGCTATAAAACTATAAATATTACTTTTCACTTATAAATAGACCCATTATAATTTTATTGCTAACATAAAATTTAATATCAAGATGCTCTATAGACTATAGGCTATTGCATATTGTAAATAATGTGTACAGTAAACTTAGGCCTAAGTGACGTAATTTCTCCGTGGATGATGCAATGGAATATTAATTAGTCACCGTTGACGTCAGTCATTGATGGTCAGCCAATCACAGACAGGTCAAGAATCCGATGACAGATCGACGACGTAATGCCGCGAAAAAATTCGACTACAAACGCTCTTTTAAAAAGTAAGTAAGTAAGTGAGCAAGTAAGGGAGTAAGTAAGCAAGTAAGGGAGTAAATAAGCAAGTGGGTGGGTAAGTAAGTAAGCAAGTGAGTAAGTAAGTAAGTAAGTAAGTAAGTAAATGAGTGAATAAGTAAGTAAGTAATTAAGTAAGTGAGTGAGTATGCAAGTAAGTAAGTATAGGAAGCTTGCTGTCTCGGTCAAAGACTTTGGTCTTCAGCTGAGTAGTAGTAGTAGTAGCAGTAATAGTAGTAGTTTCCGTTTAACGACACTGTGCATTGATAACAGAAACCGCTTGAGCACTTGAGCCCCACGTCTTCTGGGACTATATTTTATTTTATTTTCATCTCAACAGCTGAAAAACCACGATGTCCTAATAGACCTTCTTCATCTTCTTCTTCTTTTCTTCTTCTTCTTCTTCTTCTTCCTCGTCTTCTTCTTTTTTCTTCATCTTATTCTTTATCATCATCATCATCATCATCATCATCATCATCATCATCATCATCATCATCATCATCATCATCATCATCATCATCATCATCATCATCATCATCATCAGTGCCTAAAGTGTGGAAAAATAAGTGCCTGGACGCCCCTTACCTCTCCAAAAGAAGTGCCTGGACGCCCCTTACCTTTCTAGTCTGTGCTCGCCAATAAGTGGCTGGACGGCGTTCAGATTTTAAAACAAGTGCATGGACGCCGTCCATGACCGTCCAGGCACACTTTAAGCCCTGATCATCATCATCATCATCATCATCATCATCTTCTTCTTCTTCTTCTTCTTCTTCTTCTTCGTCATCATCATTATTCTTTATTCTCTGTCTTTCTATGCAGGTTCGCACATCAAATGGCGCCATAATCCCGCCATTCGTCACGATTTCAAGTTCTCTTCTACAACTTTCTGTAGCGCATCCTTCGTCATCCAGTGACTCCAGGCAGTGGCGTAGCCAGGAATTTTTCATGGGGGGTTTATGGCCGGAAACCCTGTTTTTGCTATTTTTTCTTACTTAAATGGAAAAATAACCTTAAAAAAACCTTTTTCCCGGAGCCAATGGGGGGTTTTAACCCCCGAAACCCCCCCTTGCCTACGCCACTGACTCCAGGCCAATAGCATCATCCTCTATGCTCCTCTTGTCTTTCTAACACCATAATCCATTCTTCCCTCAATTGTGGTTCTTAGGAGAGTCTCTCCTCATGATGTGACAGTGACACTGACAGTTTTCTTCATCCTGCTTCCGATGATTCATTTGTAGATCTATAATACATGTAGGCCAAATTAGCCACAATCAGTTTTACATTTCTCAGTCACTGTTCAAGAAGATAGTCAAGAATTGCGATGACAACTTGCTCAGTCTAGTTTCCAAACTCTATAAGAATAATAATTATAGCAGGCTTATCATACGAGGCATGCAGCAGGAGAACATCACGTAACGCATGCAGTGGTATACACGTGGAATAACAGATGTCATCACGTATGACAGATTAACATTAGGCCGTCGTGTTTCGAGGCAGCAGCTATTACACTGTGGCAGCTATTAGCAGCAATCATGGGCGTTGTTGCATCACGTATACATACTATAGCCTGCATTCACTTGTGCACTGCATGTGCAGGAACTCAAGGAGATACCGTGCGATTAGTAAAGCACTATACCGTGTTAAAAAAAGACAAAAATAGATTGCGGGGCATCTATAGTATAGAACCAATCTATAGAACCATGAAGAGTCGGCTCTTTTATCTGGACGGGTGTACCCAGACCTTGTTTCACTGACCTCGAAAAACTTCTAAGTTTATTTTGTCGGGTTCACTTAACAAATCGTCTATAGGAACTTGACCACCCAAAGTGTCATCACGGTCTACATTTTTGTTTAAGTACGTCGTAGACCTAATATGTGTTGTCAACATGTATTTATGGTATACAGTACTTAAAGTGTGGACAAATAAGTGCCTGGACGGCCCTTACCTTTCCAGAAAAGTGCCTGGACGTCCCTTACCTTTCAAGTCAGTGCTGGCCAATAAGTGGCAGGACGACGTTCAGATTTTAAAATAAGTGCATGGACGCCGTCCTTTGATGGTATAAAATCTACGTATTTGCATAGAATACGTATGACTACATGCATGCATAGTTGTACACATGTATGTATATATGATAGGATCTAAGTAAGTGAAGATCCTAATCCTGTGTATATATAGCTACACGCAGGGCTTAAAGTGTGCCTGGACGGTCATGGACGGCGTCCATGCACTTGTTTTAAAATCTGAAAGCCGTCTAGCCACTTATTGGCGAGTACAGACTGCAAAGATATAAGGGGCGTCCAGGCACTTATTTTTCAACACTTTAAGCACTGGAGCCTACATGTATGTAGCGTATACATACATGTACGTGTGTATGTCTCTTGATATGCATTCAATCGTGAATCCCGTGTTTATAAAGCGCTTCTCTAAAGCTTAGCACAATCATGTTGACATCCACTGCAAGTTGTGAACTCTGCATGGGTCGTGTCAGATGGGTTGTCAAAGGATGTCAATAAAAAAATCCGAATCCGATTGACAGAGAAGCCAGACAGGCAGACTGAGACAGATCAGACAGACTGAGAGACAGACAGACTTTAAATACAGAGACAGATCAGACAGATTTTAAATACAGAGACAGACCAGGAAGACTGAAAAAGAGAGACAGAGACAGTGACAGAGACAGGGACAGAGACAGAGAGGAGAGAGACAGACAGAAACTGAGAGAGAGAGAGGGATTCTCTCTTTATAAACATCACCCAAATAAATCGCCTCCTGTTCAGAATACCCTCACCCATGCTGTCACAAAAATCCAAACACCGTCTAATCGTTAATCATTCCTGTCCTCAAATCACTATACACAGTTGGCGCACAATACCTGAACGAATACAACACAAAGTCATATCACTCACCTACAACAACAATCATGCGTCTGCTCGCTTGATTGCCGCCTCTCTCGGTTCTCTCGCATTTAGACTTTTATGACTGAACACTTCATTGGTCTTCTTGTGGGCGCTGTAGAAGTTTCGAGTTCACGATTACGCGATTACGAGAAAGAGAGAGAGGAGGAGGAAGAGGGATGCAGACAGGCAGACAGACAGACAGAGATGAGATGGGAGAGCTGGCAGGCGGGTTTGTTGAGGACGAGAGAGATGAGATATAACATGGCATAGGAAGACGGAGGAAAGGTGGATTACGTTAAGCAGCAACAACACGTAGACTAATCCATTTAACTCGGCCACTGCTCGTACTTTGGCATTGCCAGTCCCAAGCCTGGATAAAGGAGGAGGGCGACGCTAATGATCTTTGTTATCACACAGTGTAGTTTAACTGAAGCAGACACTTCCTTCGTTTCGACTGGACGTCTGTTGACCCTACAGGTAGGCCAGGCCTACACTCTTCTAGAAGTGACGTCGGAAAGTGATCTAAAGTTAGCAACTTAGCATAGGCCTACTATAATAAAACTATAAACTAATCAATTTTGTCAGACGTCTTTCAAGGCTTTCTCCAACCGTCTATGAAAACTTCAAGATGTCGTTCATAAATATTTATCGCCAAACTCTTGTATACAGTGACACTCGAAGACCTCTAGATGAAAGAGGAGAGTGATACTGACCGCCTTTATCATGACACCATGTCGTTGAACAATATTTATACTTACCAACCATAAATAATCGAAAGATTTTGTCTTGCGTACACTTCTTGACCCGCTGTCTGTGTACTTAGATGTAAATTACATGCATCAAACATGCTGCACGTAGGTCTGAGTTTTTAATCAACTACTTTTTATAAACTGCTTTTTATAAGAAACTTTTAAAATAAATTACTCAAGACTTTCAGCTTTGGTCGTGCCTGGGTCGGCATCGTATCTGAATAGTCATTTTGAAGTGGCGCAATGTAAAGCAAATCATAGATAGACAGACAAATAGATGGATAGATAGATAGATAGATAGATAGATAGATAGACAGACAGACAGACAGACAGACAGACAGACAGACAGACAGACAGACGGACGGACGGACGGACGGACAGATTGATAGATAGATATGCCATGCTATATATTGTATGTATTTTCATGCATTACGCCGATGATTGCGGTGATATTGCAAAACACCTTTTTAAGGATACTACTAAGAGGCGCTCCCCCCCTCCAACCGAACGCACCTAAATAAAATTATCTTAAGATGAGAGTGGACTGCGTGAGAAGGAGCAGTGAGAGTCTTTGAGAGGAATCCATATTAGTATGTATGCATGTATGTATGTATGCATGTATGTATGCATGCATGTATGTATGTATGTATGTATGCATGGTATGTATGTATGTATGTATGTATGTATGTATGTATGTATGTATGTATGAATGTGCTATGTATGTATGTATGTATGTATGTATGCATGTATGTATGTATGTATGCATGCATGCATGTATGTATGTATGTATGTATGTATGTATGTATGTATGTATGTATGTATGTATGTATGTATGTATGCATGTAAGTATGTATGTATGAATGTGCCATGTATGTATGTATGTATGTATGTATGTATGTATGTATGTATGTATGTATGTATGTATGTATGTATGTATGCATGCATTATGTATGTATGTATGTATGTATGTATGATTGTATGTATGCATGAATGTATGTATGTACGTATGTATGTATGTATGTATGTATGTATGTATGGATGTATGTCTGTACGCGCACTTGTCATAGCGCCTCTTCTAGTCCTGAAACGCTACTCAGAGGCGCTCCCGACTACAGCGTGGACACTGCATCGGAGTTTCACGCCGAAGCGCTGAGCAATTGCGAGTGAAGGACTTGCCCAAGGTCCCTACGCGGCGACTTGAGGTGGATTCGAACCTCGAACCTTCGGGCTTCGAGGCAACGACGCCACTACCACACCACCGCGCCCCACAGCCATGGGCCTATACACGTTTTTTATATTATGACCTCGACCCAGCTTGTGTCTCCTCCAACTCCGATTCCCGTCTAAATTGGAGCCGAGCCCAGTTAACGAACCGCTTAATATCTCGAGACTAAAGCATTTTAAATAAGCCGCCGTTGTTATGTGACCCGAAACCCTCACCCACTCAGGTCTGGCACATCTAAGTTATACATCTGATCTTTGAGACAACAGATTCAAGTGGGCACAAGACAAAGACTTACAAGACAAAGACTTGAGAAATTTTATGAGCGATGTATTTATGGGCGACTATAAAAGACAGGTGACGAATTTATGGAGATTTATCTGTACCTAAACTATATAGACCTAACATCCCACGACTCCTAATCAGCATTTTTACGATGCACAGATAAAGTGACTTTAGGTCTATCTCAAGAGGTATGATGGTGATGATGATGATGATGATGACGACGACGACGACGATTATCATCAACACCACCTCTTCTGCTCCTGCTGTTACTGCTGCTGCTACTACTGCAGCAACAACAACAACTACTACTACTACTACTATTACTACCACCACCAGTGCACCACCCACCAACCACAACAGCAACAGCAACAATATTATTTTGTGCTCGCTCATCGATACGTAGGCATAGTTAGGCTACTCTGAGCTGTAAAATCTGTTTAATTGAATTGATCGCATGAAGGCGCACAGTCCTCCAGTGGCAGCCACGTGTATTATAGCTTTGACTACATCGAATATGCACAGCCTATAATTGTATAGTCTATAGTTATTAGAAACGAGATTGTGCGTTAGCTGCAGCGCTGCTCCAGTCATGAAGGACTTCTGACGGCTGCCATCGATGTCGATCTGGCCATCTACCGACCGCAGCCGAAGTCTGCGTGCACTGACTGCGCACAGAGTTGGCCTGTATACATACTTCTCTAGTACCGTAGCACAACGACGAATCTCTCTATTACAGCATTGGAGTCTTGAGAACATTATTTTTGTGTACGTCCATTTAATGATTTAACTCTCAACCTTAGATGTCGCCCCACTTAAAATTCCGTTTCCATTGCTCAGGATTATGTTTTTGAATCTCCGAAAGCAATTTTTGGCTTTGAATATATATATATTTATTCCTCAATCTGCTTTCATAGAAGTAATTAACTGAATGCTTTTATTTTGAAAATAAGATGTGAAATTTCCGGTACTCCGATTATCGTCCAAAAACACTTGCACAACGTCGTTGCATAAGAAGACTTACAAGACAAAGACTTGCAATTCTGCGTAGGCTATACAAACGGTCCTTGCCTCTAGCATTGCGTAGGTATATAGTAGGCCTGTGCCTTCTCTGCCAGTCAGCAACCGTACGCATGCACTTGTGGGCCGTATGCATGGTCTATCCATTATAAGCCTAAGGCCAATCTCTGCCTCTGCTTGGCCTCAATAGCAGCACAATATCTTCGCAGTTTCCGTTTTGATGTATACGGTGGCCTGTTCGTGTCCGCGATCCTTCCGCCACTCTGAGGCGTACACTGCGTGTATGTTGGCCCTTACAAGCGACCGTAGATGGAAGTGTTTCATTCGTTTAGTCCCAGAGAATGTTAGACCCATTACAACATCGTCTCTGGTTTAACTGCTCGGAGCAAATGTCCAGATTTCGCTCTCGCGCCGTTGAAAACTCAAAGGATTCGGGTTTCATTTGGAACGGTGACATCTGCAACTGATCAGAGGTACAGAGTCTTAGTAGTATACATGTAGCTCGTGCGTATGTGTCTCATTTCCGCAGCAGAAGTCTCATCTCTGGTCTGTACACGGTGCAGGTGAGTCTCTGAGCTTCGACGACAGCGCTCGTGGATAAGCTGGCGCCCTGCTCTTGGCTTTCGAGTGGTGCTTTAGACATGTGGAGATTATACGATTACTATTACTACATCTGGACGTTATACCAACTTCTATGGCGCCGATGCCCTGCCAATGTCAGTAGTTGAAACCCATCTCATATGGCTCTATACGGGTCCCATATGTGTCATATAATTATTATAAAGTTATAAACCTATAAAAATGCTCCGTGTGGTCATGATGGTATAAAATTTAGGGTACCGGTATGTATTAAATCAATCAGAATTTATAGCGCTCCTTCAGGGTATCTACTCAGAGGCGCTCCCGGCCGAGATCAAGGGAAAATATCTTCAACAGTTTTGATGTAAGTATTGATGTATGTATGTATGTATGTATGTATGTATGTATGTATGTATGTATGTATGTATGTATGTATGTATGTATGTATGTATGCATGTATGTATGTAAATATGTATGTATGTATGTATGTATGTATGTATGTATGTATGTATGTATGTATGTATGTATGTATGTATGTATGTATGTATGTATGTATGTATGTATGTATGTATGTATGTATGTATGTATGTATGTATGTATGTATGTATGTATGTATGTATGTATGTATGTATGTATGTATGTATGTATGTATGTATGTATGTATGTATGTATGTATGTATGTATGTATGTATGTATGTACGTGCTCTTGTATTTCCCTCTCTCAAGAAGCCCAACCTGGATCCTAGCTTGTGCCAAAATTATCGCCCTATTGCAAATCTTTCCTTTCTCTCTAAGACTTTAGAGCGACTTGTTTCTTTGCAACTTCTCCCTTATCTTGAGCAATCGGGCCTTCTACCTCCCAGACAATCTGGCTTTAGAGCTCACCACTCGACTGAAACTGCTCTTCTTTCTCTTCTTTCTGACATCTATTCTGCTATGGATAAATCGCAGGTTACTCTTCTGGCTCTCTTTGATGCATCTTCAGCATTTGATATGGTAGACCATGATATTCTACTACATCGTCTTGAAACTTCTTTTGGTCTTAGTGGCCTTCCTCTTCTTTGGTTTCGTTCATATCTTACTGACCGTACCCAAATGGTTATACTAGATGATTCTCGCACCTCATGGGTTCCTGTTAAATTTGGAGTTCCTCAAGGATCCGTACTAGGTCCACTTCTTTATATCTTGTTTACAGCTGATATCCCTCTTCTCTTTGCTAAACACTCAGCCTCTGGTCACCTTTATGCTGATGATGTCCAAACTTTTGTTCATGGCTCCTCTTCCCAACAACTTGCTCTCTGTCAGTCTATTGCATCTCTTTCTGCTGATCTCAATTGTTGGATGTCCTCAAATCGTCTTTCACTCTACTCTTCCAAGAATCAGTTGATCTGGTTGGGCACCCGTCAACAGCTTAACAAGCTTGATTACGTTTTACTTGCCAAGCACTTTCCTCAATTTACTTTTGTGACAAATGTCCGTGACCTGGGTGTTACTATTGACAATACTCTTTCCTTCTCTACACATATTTCTAATATTTATCGGTCCAGTTTCTATCATCTGCGACGTTTACGTGCCATTAGGCGATCTGTCTCTTCATCGATTTTTTCTTCTATGGTCCATGCCTTCATCTGTTCCCGCATTGACTATTGTAACTCGTTACTCATTGGCCTACCTAAACTCCGCCTGGCTCCTCTTCAATCGGTACTTAATGCATCTGCACGTTTGATTGCCCGCCTTCCTCGTTTCTCTCACATTTCGACTTTCATGACTGAGCATCTCCACTGGCTTCCTTTGACTGCCCGGATTCAATATAAAATTCTTTTTCTTACCTATAAGATGTTTTTGGGTCAAGCGCCTCGCTACCTTTGTGATCTTATTAGGAAGCCTTTCTCTGCTACTGTTGGACGTCCTCTCCGCTCTTTAGACCGTCACGATCTTCTTGTACCACGATCTCGGACTGCCACAGCCCAACATCGCGCCTTTGCCTCTGTCTGCCCTTTACTGTGGAATGGCGTTCCTCCTATTATTCGTTCCCAGATTTTATCTGGAGGCTTTACTTTTTCTGCCCGTTGTCTTAAGACTTTTCTTTTTCCAGGAGTTCTTCGCACTGGGAGCGCCTCTGATTAGGTTGTACTGTGAGAGGCGCTTTATAAATCCCAAAATAGAATAGAATAGAATAGAATAGTATGTATGTATGTATGTATGTATGTATGTATGTATGTATGTATGTATGTATGTATGTATGTATGTATGTATGTATGTATGTATGTATGTATGTACGCCAATTGACGCAATTGATGGCACACCCAAATCAAGCATACTACACATAAATTAATGTAGGCCTACATCTACAACATAACCTATAGCTGAAGCAGATAATAAGAACTTCTTGTAAAGAATGATGTTCAGAAGCAATTATTAGCCGCTAGACGTACTTCTAAAAGGGCGCTACATAATGAAATGCTAGCCACAGCAGACACTTGTTACAACCCAGTATAAGTCACAAATGGAAATCACATGGCATAATATAGCCTCTAATTCTTTAGTAGCAATGTCTTGATCTGTTGTTTATTGCTGCGTTTTGACATCGAATTTCCTTGCAAATAAGAGAAAATGCAATACAATAGGCCTACAAAGTTTTTGGTTCTTTGCAACGCGTATAAGCAACAATAATTTTAGGCCTATATTATGCATATAGGTTATATTTACGTGTTTTAGGACAACGAATCTTTCCAGTAACTTTCTGAGCCGTGCCTTTGATGCGATCCTTTCATTCAGGGCTACACCGCAAGCCACATCTCTCTCTCTCTCTAGCCCTGTGGTCGTGAAGAAGTGTTGATATGGAGACGAACAGTTTCGAGTCGTCATCATCGGCTGTGACTGCATCAAACGAGCAGGTATCCGACGCCGCCCCGAGCAGCAGCAGCGGGTGTTCGTGCGCGTGTAGCGCAGACGACATTTCACTCCCAACGTTGTCCGCCGGCGAGGAAGTCCAGGAGCCATCAATGATTCTGACGAGGAAACGAAAGCCTTTGATTCATCAAAGCAGAGACCCAACAGCGGCAGAAGAATTAATGTGTTTCGACGATTCTACCCCCTTTCGCGTGGACCCTTTAACAACTTCAGACGACGGAGGAATTGGGTCACTCTTTTCTGTTGACCCAGATAAACGGAAACTGATTGGCTGCAGCGAGACGCATCGCAGTGACGTCATTGTTGACGCAGAAAACCTTTCAAGTAAAACGGAGTCTCATGGTAATTCTCATTCCCTCGAATCTCAGCAGTCTGCCGTGACAGACCTTCTTTACTCACAAGGTCACATTTCCGATCCTTTTACGACACATTCCAGTGATTTCGACGTTGTTGACTGTCAGACGCTAGAAGATAAAGTCCTTAAACTGCGGAAGGATATGCGCATCGTTGAAGAAAAGATTGACCGCGCTCGGAGGAGCTTCGCCGAAAGACAAGAGCATACCGAGGCGCTAAATAAACTACTGTCGCTGCTAAGAAGGCAGGAGCTGCTGAGAACGGTTCAGAGGCTTCGAATGCAGCTCGCTAGACAAACGGTTCGGCTTCAAACACATTTCCAGACCCTTCAGAAATCATCTCCAGCGTGCACTCATAGGCCTACTCAGCGTCACAGACTTAACCTAGACTCTCACTAAAAAATTAAATTACTAACTTAAAACTTTGGTTGAGGATATATTAAGCAGAAATATTTTAATAGTTAATCTAACACATGATGTGCTAATTTATCCATTTCATGATAACATTTAGCAGGCCTAGTTTTAACGTGGGCTTAGCTAGGATGCTGTGCACAAACTAGTAGGCCTAGTTTATAGATGTAGGTCAACGCAAGCTCACGTAGCTTCATTTATATAGGCCTAATATTTGTAACCTTCAAACGTAGATGTAGGCCTAGCCTATATCGTATTAAATGGATAGAAAATAAAATATTAAATAAATAAATTATTAAACAAACGAAGCTGTGTGATGACTACGCAAGCTATTGCATCAAATGGGCTCTAAATGAATTAATTATTAATTATTATACTACAATTATGTGCAGCTCATTACTTCTTAGTTAGATTAATAAATAGCACCCTTATCATGCGATAATTTGATCAGGAAGAGCTGTTGTTATATCAATTTATTATGATCGCGTAAGCCTGTATAATGTTTACTGATTTATGTAGGGCTTTAGGTCATTAATTATTGTGAGAAGCCTTGAAAGCAACGCAATTCGATTGCACTGGTAAGTCAGCCAATACAAACAAGAAAGAAGGAAGAGACAATCAGTGGCGGCGCTAGGGGGGCCTGGGGGGCTAAGCCCCCCCTACAAGAGGCTCAGCCCCCCTAAAAAATGACCATCTGAATTATTTTACATTAAAATATCCACGATTTTGGTTGACGACTAAAAAAAAAAAAAGGTCGTCAGAAATTTTGGCGGCGAACATAGAAAATTTTCATGAGATTTTGGTCGATGACTAAAAAAAAAAAAGGTTGTCAGAAATTTTGACGGCGAAAATGGAAAATTTGGCCGCGGGCTTCAGCCCCTCCAAAACTGAAATCCTGGCGCCGGCACTGGAGACAATCATGTACAGGTAGGCTATGTCAACAGTTAGCAGAGAATAAGAGTAACCCCTAATTAGTTCTTCCACCTTCCCCTTCCTCCCGGTGCTCCCACACCGTTTCAGCTCTAAACATCATCCACCATCCACCATATCCGTCTGTCTAACTCATCGACTGACTCTCTGGATCTTGACCCCATGCCTATCGATTTTGCTTTCATTCAGGCTGTGAAAAAGCTAGTTCACGCAGTTTGACTTTGTGGGCGCTGTTGAAATTCCGAGTTTACGATTAAGATCATGATTAAGATGAAGTATCACATAGAGGTGCGTGTACGAAACGTGAGACTTCATTTTCTCGGCCTCGGCATATTATGTGGACGCATGTCCAGTCCTCTCCCTCGGCGTCTCATCTTTCCACAGACAGTGTACGGTCGGTGCACTCATTAATTACAGCTGAATTGTATATTTTTTTATTTTCCATCTATTTTCGTGAGATTTCGAACCGAAGGACTAAAAAAGTCATCTGCTTTTTTTGACGGGAAAATGGTACGTTTTTCTTAAGGGCTAAAGGAATCAAGGTCGTCAGCTGTTTGGGCCGGGGAAAATGCTATATGAAAATATTGTTGGCACTGCTCTTTTGGATTTTTTTTTACCAATCTCCGTGTCCCGAAACCCAAGTTATTTTTAGCCCCTCCAAGAACTTAGGCCTAAACCAAACTCTGCCCATGGGCAAAACCATAGTATTGGGGACTGAGTGAGGACTCCAGCCCTAAACCTAGCCTAAACCGACCCTCACGACTCCTAACCTGACCCTAACCGACCCTCACAACCGACGCTTGACCTGACCGTAAGCGACACGTCGGTCGCCGATGTATACTAAGTGAAGATGGGTCACTCCATGAGGTTCCTTGATTCGTTTTGAACCGATGACATCATCTGTCGCGGGCTTGACCTCCTATCTCTCCGGGCAATTTAAAGGACCGTACCACATGGCCTAACACCGTGCCACCTTTGCCATTGTGGGGGCCTGCTATCTGGAATAACCTACCTCCCTTCCTCTATCTTCAGATTTGGATACCATGGCAACGCATTGTGTTCGGAACCGCGCTATGATTGGCTCCGGGCGAGTTGCCATGGCAGCGCATTGTGCTCGGACCTGCCTTATGATTGGCTGCAAGCGGTTCGTTTTCGGCTTGAAATCCATAAAAAAAGGAGGGACCTCGTAGGGCACTCAGTCCCTCCTACGCTGGAAGAAGATCGGAAGAACAACAAGAGGATGGAAGACTACGAAGATCTCGAACTGGTAAGTTTGACTTATATATCTTATGCTGGCCGAAGGGAAGCGGTCCTCGGACCGACTCTCTTCGGCCAGTGTAAGAGTCAAACTTACAAGAGAACCGGGCCATCGTAGGCCTTAGATAGAAGTAATGATATAGTCTAGTTGATTTTTAAGTGTGAGGTTAATTAGATTGATAAAAGGTTTTGTTTAGATTAATCTAGATCTTGATTTATCTGGTTTATAGATTTATTATTACTAGTCATTTATACAGACTGGTGTCTAAGCGGTTAGGCTTACACGCTTATAGTTTAGATTCAGGCGATTGTTGCTGCCCTTTAAGGCGTTCTCTTAGGGCAGGCTGTTGTTGTTCTTGATTGCGCAGGAAGAAGACCTGGAAGAGGACGTCGAAGCGAGACGGAGGAGAGCAAGGTCTCGCAGTCGTACGGTGACTCGTACCTATCGGCTGGGAGTGTCGGGAGAAAGGTGGACTGTCACGGTCGAGGATGACGAAGGATTGACGTTCTCGAGCTGTTCGCGACGGAGACGGAGACGCCGCGGACGGGGAAGCCGACGAAGGAGCCGTCGCCGCCGACGACGAAGCCACGGACGCCGCCGCCGTCGACGTCGCCGACGCCGCCACTAGATGACGACGAGGCTGCTACCATCGGGTGGGCGACCTCCTTCTTACCCGGCTCTCGTCGGACCCGTTCGCCCGTGGTCTGAAGACGGGGAAGATACGACGAGCGACTGCAACAGATGAACTGTCGTCTGCGAACTAATTTAAAATACTCGATCGATGAAGCTATTAATGTTCGATCAATAAAAGTTGAAAAGAAATACTTGTCGTATTCTTCTAGATATAGGCTAGGGATAGGTTTAGTTAAGGCTGCAGCCCTGAAGGACATATTAGGCTTTCTTGAAATTTTAGGCTGTCCTGTAGGCTGCAGTGTTTAGCCCAGCCATATCTCCAGGAGTGAAGTTCCAAGCTCCCCCCCCCACCCCCCCCCCACCAGAAATGATATTCCCAGAAAAAATTGACAACTAGCCTAGGCCTAGTTATAGGTTTTAGTTGCTGTTTGCATTATTATATTAAAAGCCTGACTGAAGAAGAACAAGAACAAGAACAAGAGCAGTCCCTAATTAAGACCAACGACGATTAAGACGTTATCCTTGAGGCAGCCATTATAAGTAGCCTACGACTCGTACGTAGGCCTAGTTATATAGCGACTTCATTTTTCTTGGCCTCACCATGCGAGAATGAATCAATGGCCAGTGCCATTCCTCGCCGTCACATATTATCTTCCGAGTGAATGAGATAGCGTAGCCTACGTAGATCGATGCACTTATAATAGCAAAGTTGGCCAGGAGAGCAGATAAAACAAAAATCTCAAGCCAAATTTCTGCCTGACTGAAAATTAGCCCAGCAATGCATGGACGGTCATCATCACCGGCCATGGACGACGTCCAGGAAATTGTTTTCAAATCTGAGAGCCGTTCTGCCACTTATAGGTCTAATGTTAATTAGGTCTACACAGCCTGGAAAGGTCTATAGGCCTAGCCTCCTAGGCTAATTAGCTGCGTCCAGGCATGTGTAGGACTTTTTATACTTTTAAGCACTGGGTACTGTTTGATGGGAGCAAGAATGGAAGAGTCGATGGTCTTGAATTCCTGATCTTACCCGGCCGGCAGACGGTAGACCTAGAATAACGACTTAAGTTTGGTTGGGCTTAGGCAATCGAATAATCATAATAGTTTGAGAATAATTTAGTGCACCTGATTAGAGCAGAGTGATGATGGCTGAGCAAAAAGTTAAGTGGGGAGGAAATGAGTACATGGTCAGTAATAATAATATTTTCTTTTTAATAACTCAATCTGACACACCGCAGAACGATCACAAGTACATGTTATACGAAATACGGCCCACTGTAGCACGACACGCAGATCGGCTTTACAGCAGTGGGTTCGGTAACTTAACTAATGGCCTATGTACTGGATCACTTCTGGTCGGCCAAGCCAGAAGTGGGAGGGGCTATCTTTATTTTTAGCAGAACCCGAGTCAAGCAACACATCAGCAAAGCGCCAGCGGCAGCTAACAGAAAATTCAAATAAATTTTTCCCCTGAGCGAGGCTTGAACCCGGGTCCGCGCGGCTGACTCTCAGTTTAACGACCAGCGCTCTCACCACTGAGCTACGGACCCCCCCCCATTATGTGCCACCATTATGAAAAAAAAGGTATATTAAGTGGATTCAAACAATACAATGAATGACACAAAAATACGCATATCTAAAATTTAATTAGCGCTTTACGTTTTCTGTCATTTATGAACCTTTACCGAACGTGCTGCTGTGGACGGAGACAAATATCGACTGCACCCACGAAAACCCGGATGTAGTGTGGTTGTTGATAGCCGAGCTGTATTTGCATAACATAAACAATAGCCACTAAATGAAAGATTTTGTAAAAATGGCGACAAATGCAACTCACAGATATTAAGAAATAATTTTTGACATTCACAGGATTATGTGAAGTCTATTCTGTCTTGCATGCAAGGTTTGTTTTGCTTCATACTCCTATGACGTGTCAACAGCGCGTAGGGTGCGTTACTACCGTCAGGATTGAATTTTTTTATGGCAGTTACTGTGTATTAGGTACAGTAAAATATTAGGTTATTAGAGCATGGTAAACATCAAAGCATAAAGGCTAAGTGGGTTCCAGTTGGCGGGGTATTTCACCATTCGAGTTACTTGAGTTTTCGTAAGTTGTGATTGAAAAATCAAAGCAGTCAACCAGATTTTAACTTGTCGGCGTTTTGGGCCGGTGATTGGGGTACGCTAGCAAGGGTATTCCCGGAAACCCGAATTCACGAAACAAATTTCGGCCGGATCTCCGAAAACGGTTTCACACAACCTAATGACTTGTAGACACTAAGCTGTTATACACAACACTAAAGGACCATTATGTAATTTAACGCTGAATAGTTTTCGAGAGTTCTCCCGATATCTATAAAACTGCGGTGAACGTGTTAAATTATTCGCCATTGCATGTATGGATTGGTTAATTTCTATAACGACTCGGTAGCAAGTAAACAATATGGTGGCCACAGATCAGCGCAGAAAAGAGCGTTGTCACGTGCGGCGATCAACAGCCCAATAAATAGCCCAATGTTTCCGCGAAAGTAAGCACGTTAATTTAGCAAGTAAGTAATTAAAATGAAGGTATTTAGAAATAATAAATAAGAGGTATTTAGAAATAAAAGATGGATGCAGGTATTTTTAGACCTGAAATTGAAGCTGGATTAACGAACATCCATGTTGAAATACATGACTTAAAATCATCAATCTAATACATATAACAAAGACCTTATAAGATCTTTGCATATAATATGTAACACGTGTTTAATTGCTTTTTATTCCGTTTGTGAAAATTATAAAGCTTTTAAACCTATCCCACTTCTATTTTAGGAGAATGATTTCCATCAATCCGACTTCTGATTACCAAAAATTATTTTCTTCAGTCCAACTGTCATTTGACCACCGCTAAAACTGATTATTAACTAATAAACTATTATTCTGACGTGCCTACTTTTGCGGAAACTGTTGGAAAAATTACACTATTTTTCGCCGTAGGCTGTTGGAAACATTGGGCTATTTATTGGGCTATTGATCGCCTCACGTGACAGCACTCTATTCTGTGCTGATCTGTGGCCACCATATTGTTACTTGCTACCGAGTCATTATAGAAATTAACCAATAATGTTTTCTTAAATATAAGTGGGATTTATTAAAATAATCTCGCTAAAATCGAAGTTTGATTGATGAACAATATTTAAAAATTTATGGTTATTGCATTGAGAAGAAATAATTGCTTCCGAAATAGAAGCAGGATCGAAGAAACTAATTCTTGTCAAACTAGAAGTTGGATTGATTAAAAGTAATAATGCTGCAATGTGTGAATAATTTACTATGCTAAAATTCAGGTTTACTAAAACTGCTTTTGGGAAATTGGGCTCTTGCATATTTTCACCGTTTTGGGGATTTGGGTTTTGGGGATTCATGTTGATCTATGCTATCAGTACCTCAAATGCTTTGCTTAAATATCATGACAGCATTTCCCCCTTTATTTGGACCTGTACTTATTACGGATCAAGTCAATATATATGTATTCATAAAGTGACATAAATTCAAAATTTTGCTGTTTTCATTGTATGTAATAATGGCAAATATCAGAACATTTATTCTGCATGTGGTGTATGTATGTCGTGTGCTCACAATAAGCAACAAAATGACTGGTTTGAGTCTATTCAAGTATTGATTAGACCAGGAGCATATTGCTTTCAGATTCAGATTATCTGTAGTGGAAGTCGCGATAGAGACCTGTCACTCTGATTGGAGTTCATGAAACACTCTAAACATTAAGTATGTCATTTTTGTTACTTGCAAAATAGTTTTCCTGTGAACTGGCAGTTCAGCATGAAAATAGTGAGAAATGTGAAACGATATAAAATTATATTTGTTCTGTAGTTTGGTGTTTATGACATAGTGAATCCGCTTCTGCTAAATATTAAGTAATTAAGTAAGTAGCTGTTATTTGCATCTGACAAGCACACATGTATGCTTTACGTTGCATAAAACGATTACTCTATTTAAAACGAGCTGCAATGGTCATACTTTTGTTCTTAGGAATCAGAATAGCAGATTTTTGACTTACATTGAAGTTTAGTATAAATTGTGCTAAACGAAAGCCTGTCCGCCTGCACTTAAGACAAGGTTGAATTGGAGCTTTCCCTTTACTGATGGCGATAATAATCATGTTGATGAATGGCAGTGATAATCAATGATACGGTGATGATTGTGTTTGTGGTGATGTAGTTGATGACAATGATGCATTTGAATTTTGGTAACAGATTATAGTTTGATTTTGAGTTTGGGAGTTTGAGATTCAATTGTAAAAGATTATGGGTTTAGGTGGGTTTGATTTGGGTTTTGCCCAGCTGGCTGGTGATGCGATAGTAATGGTTCTTCCACCACCTGGGTCAGATTTGTGCAATTATACAGTACTGTTTGCTCACAACTGGGCCTGCCATGCTTCCATTAATATGCTCCAGGGTCGTTAAAATGATGCTATGTTGCAAGCTTGAATTTTGCAAGCTTGGATTTGTCTAAATCAGTAAAAAAAATACGTAAAGGCCATGGTCTGGCTGACTGTTTTTGGTATTTTTTGTTTGGGGTAATGTTCATCATTATGCTGTAGGAAGTACATTGACAATCCTGGCTGGTAATCCCTCCTCCTCATCTACTTATCACAAACCTATTTTTCTTCTCTCGTAACCTTGTGCACTGGGAGCACCTTTGAACGGCTCACCCTATTTGGGGCACTTTGTAAATGTTTTAGTACAGTACATTGACCAGTTACAGTGCTCATGAATAAGCTGATGCCCTGCACTTAGCTTTCAAGAGGTGCTTTTGAAATTGGGAGATTGTGATTGACATTGTAAAAATACGTTGAGTTTAAGAGTTTAATACTTGTGCCTAAAATCTGACTTTTTATGGATCAGCTTCACCATATCTCAAAGAGAGCTCTACTATATCTCTTGTTTTTTTATGTTTCTGGCTGTTTCATTCTGCTGCACAAGGTGATTTAGTTAGCTCAACGGCAAGAGTTTCAACCGTACGGCGTAAAAACTTCTTGGTTTTATGTTTTGGTTGTTTCTTCTCCTTGGTTTTATGTCTTGGTTTTTTGCATTTCTGACTGTTGGTCCCATCATTCTGCTGCACACGGTGACCTAGTTAGCTCAAAGGCAAAAATTTCGACATTACAGCATGACAGCTTTAAAAAACTTTTCTTTGATTGTAAAACTTTTCTTTGATTGTCCAATGTTCATCATTCTGGGTTAGGTTACATAGCATATGTACAACAGAATGCCTGAGTTTGTTACTATGGTACTTTCTTCTTTATAAAAAGAATGATGTCAATGACGTTTATTGCAATGAATGAATGAATGAATGAAAACAATTTTATTTCATCACATATCAAATGCAAAGCAATCGCTTAATTTTACACTCAAAGGGTTTCACATTATCATTGTTCATCATGTTGATTGCTCTGGAAATGGCTGCTTGACATCATGATATTTAAGTTTAAAACATTAATAGAGAAATTAATGGATTAAAATTTGTGACGTTTAATCAATTGATTGGTTGACGTTTAAAATTCAAAGTTCTCGATGCGATTGATAATGTCTAGTACATTTGATTTATACATGTGCACTAAAAGCTTTCGAAGGACAGAGCATGCATGCGTGCTGTGCACTCTCAACATCTGCTGTGCACTGTGCAGTGGTATTTGAGTGCACAGCTTTTGCCAACTTGATTGGTTGCTGCGTTTTCTTGGCCGCAGACTTATCTGTGGATGGGCATTTTTGCTTCTCACTGATCTTTTGTAATTCTCATCTGCTGTGCAGTCGGTGATAAATGTCCTAGTGACGCCTGGAGATATGGCGCAGGGTTTTGTTATATAAACATCGAGCTATATTCGTTTTACGCTTGTTTTCGTATTCGAGCGTATGTATGACATTGTATGTGTGTGTGTGTGTGTGTGTGAAAGTGAATGAACAGCTGATGAACTTCTCTTCTCTGCTGTTTCAGAGTTTCTTCCTTGGATAATTCTTTCGCTCTCGGAGTTGAATCGAACTGACGCAACTTGTAAGGAATGAGACCGTACTTCTGTACACGCATTCACAGGCGATTCATCGTCAAATACTTTGGAGGTTTGTTTCAAATGCTTTCTTATATATGCTTTAGGTTTTAGCATGTCATCAGATTTATTTTTGAATTTAGATTTGAATCGGATTCAAACAAACTTTGTTGTCCAATAGTTATATGGTGTCATGACTTCTACAGTGTCATCAATGTTCAAGACATCAATCGATGTGGAATTCAATGCGGAGCATGGTGATGTAGGGGTATGTTCGGTGTCTTGGAGCCAGAAGGTTGCAGATTCGAATCCACCTCAAGCCATCGCAAGCAAGTCCTTCACTCACAAAATTGCGTGTGCGCTTTGGTGTAAAACTCCGATTCAGTGTCCGCGCTGTAGTCGGGAGCGCCACTGAGTAGTAATGTTGAATGGGCGCTATATTGCAAGTGCTCATACATGCATGCGAAATTGCGTTAAAAAATTGTAATGCATTGGGAAGTCAGAGAGTTAGCTAATAGGATCAGAAACCAAGCTACATTAAGGGTAAGTTGATAGACTTAGTCTTAAGGTTAGACATGATTGATTGACTTTTACAATACAAAGAAAGTACCGTAGTAACTCACTCAGTGACTAAGTTTTCAACAGTTTCTCACACTAAATAAAAGATACTGTCAGAACAAACTAAATTGAGTAGCGATTTCCGAAGACCTGAACCCGTAGCAGGGTAGAAAGCACGAAATCCCATCACAGTTCGTGTGTGGTAAAGAGCAGAAATTACAGCGCCCATTCATGCCATACTATATCTTGTTGTATGATGTGTGAGAACGAAATGAAATTTGATAGGTCAGCTGGTTGAAAGCAGTGCTGTAGCTTGTGCGAGTTAATGTAAAGCTTTGTGATGGAAGGCGGATTTTGATATGGATTCTTCGCACAACAGGTTACCAGCATGATGAATGCGCTATGGACATTATAATGCTGATTTTTTAAATGTGCCTTTGTTATGGTGTCTGGCAAGACAGGTTTGAACCATTTCTATTGAGTTCTGATTTTCATCCTTGATTTCAAGAAGAAGTGATTTACATTATCCATGTCTGCTGGAAACTATGCTTTAGCCTGTGGGAGATAATTATTATAAGACAGAATTTATCTGTTTTTGCGAATTTTGAGCTGATCTGCATAGCGTCCAAACATAGTTCGAAAATGACTTGGTGTAGACAAACCGTGTGTGTGTAATGGGTTGTTTTTAGGACCTGATAGCTTGATATCACCTTACTTTTAATACTGCCGTTGTGAGGCTAGTTTAGCATGGGAACCTATCATTAACGTGCAATCAATGAGCACAGTCTTGATTGTGTATACATGAGATGGAAATAAGTTAATAACTGTAGAGGGAGTTCTAAGCGATATTCAATGATTTTGAGTAGGGCATAGCCGGGTGCTGACCCGGATAATCGGAATTGCCGGGTATTTGACACCCGGCAGATAACCGGACTCGGTGATGAAAGGTGTTCCGGGCCGGGTGGTAATTATGAATAGCATACCACACTACAAAGGGCTTAACAACTAACCTGCAAAATCTCCCAGCTGCATTATAGTACAATGAACAGACAATCACAGAACAAACAGCCTGCTGATGGTTGCTTTATTAGACTATCCTATTTCAAACAGCCCACCAGCACCAGGATGAGGAAAGAGGAGGAGGAGAGTTTGTATCACCCTCTTCCATGATGTCTTTCCTCCTCCTCCTTCTCCTCTTTCTCTTCTACTACCCCTTCCTGAGAGGAACAGTGGTAGACCCTGTGAAGGAGAAGAGGAAGGGAATCGTATATATATATATATATATTAGAAGAGTGGCACTCTCTCCCATGCTTTCTCCCCTCCCCTTCGTCCTTGGTCGTCTTTCCCTTCTATTACCCCTTCCTCTTCCTCCTGCTGCTTGGCTGTTTGAAATATCTAACAGGGAAGAGAAAGGAGATGATGAAAGAGGAGGGGTGGAACAGTGGTATAGAAGGTGAAGGAGTATAAGGGGAAGGAATGTATATATATATATGTATATACACATGCAAGTGCTGCTCACAACCATAGCTATATAGGTGGGCCAGTGGTCATCTGTCATTAATCCCTTATCTTTAAAGCCTGTTTGTCAGAAGGGAGACCTTCCACCTGTTGATGTGATTCTATGCAGCCAAGCTTAATAGGCCCCTGCCTAACATGACCATGGATACATCTCACAGATGAAGGGATGGTGCACTTTGAAATATATCTACTTGGACTGCATGAACCACAGAAACAGGACTGTTTATCAAATGGGCCTCTGACATCTGACCTCCTCTTGCCTGACTGGACATGGACAGATCAGCATTTCTATTCTATAGAATGATTCTATCAACAGAGTTCATGAACAGATATTACTGGCACCTCTCAATCAATAACCTCTGACAGAACTCAACTGTAGTAAAATTCTGACAGGGAAGAGTTTTACTCAATTCCACCAAAGGTAGCTAACAAACTGAGTGGTGTTCATTTGACAGCATTCAAAGTGTGGACCTACTATTCAGTTTAGAGATTAGAGCCCAAGCTCGGAAATCGGCAGTTTCTCCGTAAACCAGACTCGTGACCTTCAGTAGGCTTGTCTGAATAGAGACCTGCTTATCAATCAGCCTCTGGTTCAGGTTTACCTGTAGGCAAGTACCCAAGATCATTCAACTCCCTAAACATGCCGAGCTGCCCGGTTCCTCCGAGGTTATTTATATGCAAATTACCTATACCTCGTTAGTCTTCCAGATCTCCCCACTCACCCGTGTCTTCACCTCAGTTTAGGTCGTGCAAGTAGTATTCCAACTCCCATGTGCAGTCTTTACCTCAGACCAGCGCCTTCTATTACAGTAATACAGTAATAGAAGGCTCTGCTTAGTACAAGTGATCTTCCCACTCACCTACAGTGTCTCACTCACTAATCTACGGCCTATAGGCTGAGGTGAACTCAGCCTTCACCTCAGCCTATAGGCCGTACAAGTGTTCCTTTGCTTATATAATACATGTAAATAAACATTATATCCTCCCTCCTAATGGGCCAGGGCCCATTATATTTGGGTATATCAAATGGTCAGCTATACATATAATAGTTCCTTGCATTGTAGCATAATATGCTACCATGCAAGGTATAATATGCTACACGATATTATCATGTCTTGCATTAATATACTATATTAAATAAATATTCAGAAAGAAATACATATAGTACACACACACGCACACACACACACACACACAGCTATGTATGTTTGCATGTATTCTAAACTTGGGCAATAGCTAGCTACTGTGTGCAGAAGATACATGTATGCTCATTCTTTAATTTCTATTATTGTTATGAGCAAAAAAGGCCAGTATGGCCTCCGCTTGTTCACTGTCAACACGAATTGTTAGGTCCTACTTTTGCATGGTTCCAACAAAGACAAACTCCAGGGTTCTATTCTAGGCATAATGTGCACCTTCATTGCAATGACCAGTTGATTGATTGGTGGAGTAGGGGTGCAAAGCTCTATAGTTGCAAGGCTTGGACATTGTTGAATATAAAACAAACAACTGACATTTCCATCACCTATAATTGAGATACCAAGAGGATGGTGCAGGTCAGAGAGGGTTGGAGGAAGTCGGAGGATCCCATTAGGAGGGATGATATGGTGATTATTTACATGTATTATATAAACAAAGGAACACTTGTACGACCTAGATTGAGGTAAAGACACAGGGGAGTTGGAATATTACTTGCACCACCCAGGCTGAGGTGAAGACACAGGTGAGTGGGGAGATCTGGAGGATAAACAAGGTATAGCTAATTTGCATATAAATAACCTTGGAGGAACGGGGCAGCTCGGCATGTTTAGGGAGTTGAATGATCTCGGGCACTAGCCTGTCCCGCAAACTTGTAGCAGAGGCTGATTGGCTAGCATGTCTCTATATAGACGCGCCTACTGAAGGTCACGTGTCTGGTTTAGGGAGAAACTGCCGATTTCCGAGCTTGGGCTTTAATGATTGCTTTTAATACCCGGACCCGGTACCCGGACCCGGCAGATTTTATTCAAACTACCCGGACCCGGTACCCGGTTGAAAAACGGCACCCGGCTATGCCCTAATTTTGAGCTGTTTTTGAAGGAAAACAGTAAATTAGAGCTATGTAGAGAGCTTATCCTCTATGTGCAGAGGCATGGAATGCACATCACTACACATTGATCCAGGACATTGAAGTATTCTGTTTAGAATTATTTAGGTCTAAGGCACATTGTTTATCAGGAGATAAGAAAATGAGTTTATGAATCTATATTCATATGGAACTTCTGGTTTGTAGATGCTGGGATTCAGGGGAGGAGGTTCTCTGCCTCTGCTAAACGCTCGGTTTACTGCATGGATGCCTAATATACTTGAGCATCAAAGGGAATATTAGGGATAAAATTGATGTGTGTGTGTGTGTGCTGCTGTTGGAGCCACTTAACAGCCTGTACAGTGGAAAGATAAGGTTGAGGCATGGTACTATGATGGTAATGGTACTGGTCTGTTTGCATTAGAAGAGAGGCAAGGCAGATTCAAGTGCTCACAAGTTGTGTTCGGCTGCTTTAATACACAAAGTGCTCATTCAAAAGCCACGTCTGTTACTTCTACTACAGAGAGCAGAACAGCGGTTTGTGAAGACGGACTGAATGTAATTTCCTTTTTCAGCTGACATTTTCTGTTGTTACTCTCTGTGCTGTTGTTGTGTTTGCTGTGCATGTAAGAAGGGCTGTACACGAGGGTGTATGCTTGTATACAGTGTGTACTCACCTAAAAAAATATTTGTGCCTAGTGTACTTGGTTCCATAAATGAGGGTTTACGCAGGTATACAGCGTGTACTGACCTCACAAAAAGTAACAATTAAAGAATGTAATACATAAAATTCTTACAAGAAGACAGCAAAAGACAGTGATTATATAATAAATAAAACTAAAAATGACGTTATTTGTTCGTTTTATGCCGCAGTAAACACGTACTACGACTAGAAAGTCTTCAGAAAATCTGATATGACTAAGAAATGGTCATCAGAGAATATGATGACTAAAATATACATAGGCTCTAGTCTCGGACAACCATATTGTGTACTGATCTCAAATATTACCAGTACAGCCCTGCACGTTACAGGTGTGCTGTAAGTGAGCTTAAAGTTCTCATGGAACCAATGAGAAGAACAGAGACTTTCTAAAAACGGGTTTTAATTGAGCCAACACTTGAGGCAGTTTACATAGTGTGCCTTGCAGATACAAAATGTTTTACATGAGGTATTTATTACTCGGGTTTTATGGATTGTGTTAGATGTGTATTCTCATCATTGAGTGGGCATTTGCAGGATTTTATTACATAGTTTACACAATACACATCCTTTGCAAACACGTGCTGAGTAAAGTCCAAGAGAGTCTGATCTGAAAACTTCCCTTAGACCAATCCATCATTAATGCAAAGAAACTCGAATATAAAGAGGAATATTAGAGAAATATATTCCTCGATTTTGTGATATCTGAAGTGTGACATGTTAGCCATTTCCATTTCCTTGATTCTGTAATCAATGCTACTGAGTCAGTTTGAGTTTGTTTTAGAACAGTGTTTGAGTGCTTTTGTAGATGTGCTGCTCAACCTTCTTGTGCAAAAAATGCTTTAAAAACTTTGCAGACTCAACGCTAATATGCAACACTGTGTGCTCTGGTTGGTTCTCATTATATTTTTGACACCGTGCAACATTGTGACTTCACTGCAGTTGACCTATGTTTTAGCCTATGCAAGCTGAAAATGTATAGAAGCTGCTTAAAACTTATAGAGGCTGTTGCATTATACATGATTTGAAACACTGCAGAAATGTATTTGAGGCGGCTTAAAAATCTGAAAATGTTTTTTCTTGAAGGTACAAAGAATTTACTGCTATGGAGTCTTGGTGTGATGTTGACTGTATACCTTCTCGACAACTACCTCTTTGGGTTCGGTCAGCAGATGCCTGTGCTCGATTGTTAGTAGACTTTCACTTTTTATCTTTTCAAATGTATTGTTTAATCTTTCATGGCATTCTCTTGAGAGTCAAGCATATGGCGGCTGAGTACTATTGTCTCGGCCTTTTGTCTTTGCTTCTCTCGTTGGGTTTTTGTTGGACATGCATTCTCAAGACACAGGTGTATCCTGTTGTTTCAATAGCCGACATCATCTTGTCTCCGCTTGCTCTCCCTTGGGCAGGGACTCGAGATATTAAATGGTTGTTGGAAGTGTGTTTAAGAATGGCTTGTCAAATCGAGAAATTTATACTGAGGAGCAATTGTCTTCACTTGATATCAGTCTTTAGCTTTGCAGTTAAAAGGAGCCATACAGACAATCAGTCTTAAAGTGTGGTATTGCATTATGTAGATAAGTTGGGGTCGTAGACAGCATGGAGGATTTTCTAAAGGAATATCTGTCTTCTGTCTACACTAGAGCACGATCACGCTTTGTTTCGAAGGCATTACGCTAGTGGGGAAAACCAGTTCAACAAAATATGTAGACAGAGTGGTCTAGACTTGTTTCAGCAGAACAGATGTACATAATTTCTTCCTTTGTGCCATTACGTTCTGCACCTCATTCCATCTTATCTCAAATTCCATCTTATCTCTAAATTGACCTGTGACCTGCAAAACCCTCAGCACAACACACCTCTCTACCTCCTATCACTATTAAATCCTTACATACTTCCTTGTTGCCTGCGATCATCAAGTAAGATCATCAAGTGCATAATATTGATCCTTCCACGCGCCTGGAACAGACTTCTTCCATTATCCATACAGGAGACAAAAAAGCTTTTGTGTCTTTGAAAACAGTTAAAACTGTACTCTCTGTTGAACTGTAACCCTGAGGGATCTTGTATTCTTCTCGGCATTTAAATAATAATAATAATGATAATTGTTGATAATTATTGATTGTGTGGAAGTTTTATATAGCACCCTACAAGATCTTTAGTCAGAGAAGCTCTCGACCCAGGCTAGGCATAAGAGAACGGTCTTAAGCACACGAAATGGATGGGAGGGCTCTTAGGTAAGAGAGGCAGCTCAAGGGGAAGCTTCTCCAATAAATGAGTTTGTTGTGAACAGGACTTGTAAATGAAGATTATCATTCATATGGTGTTCAATCTTAACAAAAGTATTCATGACCTATAGTTAGAAAGACCATTGCTTGTTGATGATATAATCGTTACAAGCTGTTCTGCGACCTCCATCTTATACAATGCTTGCACAATGGATGTGATGCGCTTAAGAGAGCAACAACCATTGATTTCGCTCTCCTGTCAGATACACCTGTGTGTCAAATTAGGCGAAAGTGATGTCTTTATCAATAAAGGATGAATTAATTATTAAGCAATGTGGAAATCATGCTAAATTATTAACTACGTGCAAATTGTAGCTATGTGTGAAGACTAGTTCCCTTGAGGTTAAATCATTCTGAATGCCTGTCGTCGTCAGCAGGCAATTCAATTGAAAGAATTATAAGTAAGACTAAGTGTACTTATCTATTTCAAACTAAATGTAAATTGGGGAATAATGATCAAATTATCTTTCTTTACCTTACATTATTACTCATTGCTTAACCCAGCCTTACTTGACTTTACTGTCCTTAGTTCTAGCCATTTAGTATGTCTGCAAAACCATATGCCTTTTTTATGCCCACCTGTGCACATGCACTTTACACAACCTCCCCTTCCATCATGTAAAATGTACAGGGTGGCTCAATAAAAAATGTCCCACCGGATAAAATGCAATATCTTCGCAACTGATTGAACTTTTTCTGCGAAAATTTCCCACTTTGTAGGGGAATGAATTTGCAACAATCCCTGAAAGTTTCACTTAAAATATTTCATGTTTGCGAAAGTTACAGCTGTTTAAACTTTCAATTTCATTTTTTCAAATATCCGCGGAAAAATTAACGTCATTTGTAGATTTCCATGTCAAATAATATCACTTTTCACTACGACCTCAGAATTCCGTTTCACAGTTCATTTTAAAGTATGATGGAAGTGTGCACTCCCTGTTTTAATACAAGCTTGAATACTTATTGTGAAGTTCAGTGTGGGCTTGTGTATCGAGTCCTGCGGGCGACTGATCCCACATTACCAGTAAGACTTCCTTCAGCTAACCAATGTTCTCCAACTTGGGATGAAATGTCTTGCAGCGTTCAAGCATAGCTCCCCAGACGTGATAATCAAGAGGGTTAAGGTCTGGCGAGTTTGTTTGTCATTCGTCTTTGCCAATAAATTTGCTACAGTTGATGACAATGAGGTAGCATCTTCATAATTAGCCTTGCCGTGCGAGCAAGCAGGCGCACAGACCCGTTGGAAAATAAAAACCAGATGTTAGAACACACCTGTAGTCTTCAATGAGTCTGGGTAAGAGAGTTCAACGATAAGTTTGACATTTAACCTACTGAACGTGATGAAGTGCAGTCTTTCCTTGCAGTCATAACACAAGCTAGCAGATCTGATGCCGAAACCACGACGTTCTTTGCAAATTTAACCCTTTCGACTCCCAAGCGAATTTCGTAAACAACACGCTCTTTTCCGTTATACCAAACAACCACTTCCTGCTTCTCTTCCGACATTTGGCTTCCATTACATAAAAACGTTTGCAGATATTGCCTTTACTGTGCTCAGGCTCTAATTTTCACTGGGCATTTTACATGATCACGCGATGTCCCAGTCTCTGTTCATGCAACGTCCGAGTTCCCATTTTATCATCGGCAGAAACTTTACTCATGACGTTCAGTAACGATTTCACAAATAGAGACCTTAATATAAAAAAGCTCATCAACTATTAACAGCTTGCCTCACAAACAGTTTCTTTACAGCTCTTAGTGAGGTCGTATGACATCATACACTTTTTATGTGTTGTAATTTGCCAAAAAATCTTAAAGAAATCACATGTATTGAAACGTCATTCTGCGGAAACTTGGAAAAATGGAAAAACGTTTTTACACAGCTGTAACTTCTGAAGTAATGAAAATTCATCATTGAGATTTTCAGGGATTGTTGCAAAATCTTTCCTCTATAAATTCTGCTATTTTCATGAAATAATCGCAATTGGTTGAGGAGAAATTGCATTTTTGCTGGTGGGACATTTTTTATTGAGCCACCCTGTATATATATGCAATCCACATGGCCAGACTGGGTTTGACTCACCCAGTGGTAATCACTGTCCGGCATACCTTAGTCCTATTTTCATGGGTAGTTGTGGCTCAATTCAAATTTCAAAGGCCAATTTAGACAAATTGTTTAACTAGTTTTCATTGGAATTAACCTCCTTTCACCTCCAAGCAAGTAGACCCTACCTTGGACCATGCTAGACTATTATCCATGCCCCCCCCCCCGACTATTATATGCAGCCATGCTTTGTGCACCTGTACAATTGTACATGTTATGATTTGAGTGAAGCACTGCTCATGCTGCAAGCTTGTTCCAGCCTCATTGTTATCAAATTGCTTACCCATTTAGCCAGGTTGTCATGTCACCATATGATCAATACTGTATTTTGCGTCAGTCATAAAAAGCCAGACAATGAGTTACAATTCAAACTGCATAACAATGAAAAAATTGCATACATCTAATAGAATGAAGAGCTGTACTCTGCAGAAACCTGCAGTTTTATAGTGCACCCAAAAAACACGGCCTTTTACCTTTGCTGTTTGCTCAAAAATTTATGAATTTGAACTCTTTTCACGGGCACCTATGCTGCACAGAGAATTTTTCACGAAATGAATACAGGTCTGCCTTCTTTCACAGCTTGGTCTTTTCAGCCAGAATTGTGCATATACGGTAATAGTATGTGGGTATACAAAATGGTTGGTAATGCTGTATGACCCAAATTGAATGAGACAATGTCTTCCATGGTGTCAGAGATAGAGGGACGCCTGGATGCATGGTATCCTAGCATCACCAAGGGGCTCTGCATTGGAGTTAGTTTGTTTCGAGCATTTTTTCGTTTTTTATTCTTCTCAGAAAATACCAGTTTTTTTAGTTTTTCGTCTCGTTTTTCTGCATGTTGCCATATTTTTTAAATTTATATGTGATTTAGTATGTGTGCAAAACCATGTGACTTTTTAATACCCACCTGTGCACATACACTTTACACCCCTTCCATGATTTAGAAGGTGTATATGCAAATCACATGGCCAGAACAAAGTCTGCTCTCAGTCCCTTTTGCTAGTACTTCAACTATGCAGAACCCTGCCTTAAACTGTAGTACTGTAACAACATTACCAGGGTAATGTTTTCCATGTTAATTTTTTATTTATAGAAATAATGATGTTTTACTTAATTTTTTTAATTTGGTTTTTTGTCATTGTAAGCACCTGTGGTTGGAAGTCTTGGTGCTTGTCTTCACTACTGTTCTTGGATGTTAATCGTATTGTAATCTCGAGATTTGTACAGCACCCAGATGAATGGATCCATGGGATTGAGCGTTTTAACAATCGCTCAGTCAAAACAAAATTGATAGGCAAGTAAGGTCAGAATTGGTTTGAGGTCAAAGTGCAAATGGCCAAGTAGGCAGTAAGGAACTGTGAAGGTAGCGCCTACTCTGATCTACTCTGAATTGGAATCTGCCATGAGGTGTGGCACTAACCAGGCTATGCCAACACGTCACTGAAGAGCATGGCAAAGAGCTCCCATTGAAAGCCTGACATATGCATTGTGTTTATTACTATGAGGTGTTTTCCAAGCACACGCCCTAAAGCACAATGGTGTCGCACCCACTCTGAAGACTGAACAATTAAACTGATCCAGTCCATACGAGTTTTGTTGGCAATCTTGGCAGCCAGCATATGGATGTCTGTGCGACAGGAATAGAACCAAAAGCTTACTCACCACAGTAATGTAAGATATGTTGAGGTAAATTGACAGAGTTCCGCAAGAGAGGCAGAGGTGAGACTTTTGCAGGTGGTGATCAGGAACGAGAATCATGTACTCCACAGTTTATTTCCGGGAGAAGTGCCAAAACTTTACCATTTTCACCCTAGACTGCATAATTTTAAACTCCCAACCAAAGATGATAGAAACTTTTTAGCAAGTTTTATACAGAAAATAGCAAATAAACCTTTTTTCTTATGAGGACATTGTTAACTGGTAGCAATTTTATTTTTCATGTGATCAACACCTGTATGCGGTTTGACATCTAGATTTTCAATAATCGAAGATACTCAGAACGGTTGTAGAGTTTGAAGGATCTAAAAGACATTTATGTGGCACTTGTATATTTTTGTGATGATGGTATAAAATGAAACTGATTTCCCTTGTAGTGGAATCTAGGGTGTGACAAAAGATTGCATTGTTCAGCAGTGGAAAACAATCTATATGCACTGTGCAGCCCAGACATGAACTTTTTAGGCCACATATAGATTATTTTCCTCTTTTGAACAATGCCTAAATTGCTGTACCAGCATATCGCAGCTTAGAGTGGTTGGGTTTAACGGAATAAACATAAATTTGACATTTTTGATTGTATCTTATGTCGGGTACGAAGTCATCGCCTAAGTGCACCATAGTTCAAGATTTCACTTGGATTTGGATCTGGTTCTGACGGCTTATCAGTTCGCACTGGTACTGATACTGATTCCATGGAAAGATGGATTGTGCTCTGACGCTTTTATTTTTCTGTGGTGGGTCAGTAGAGGAGTGGCTCGCCCTCCCCCCTATATGGGTTGGAAGCAGAGCTAATTATAAATGCTTTGTGGTGTAGAGTTCTGTGGCTCAAGTTGAATTGTTTTGTGTGTTTCTAGCGGACACTTCACAAGATGGCCAGAAACAAGTGAAGGAAATGAAGCAGGACAAGAAAGACTCTGGTAAGAAGAAGAAGCCGGGTTTCTTAACCTTTTCGTTACGGAACCCGTCGCGGCGACGGGTTTACAAACCCATCTGCTGTATGGAACCCGTCGCGGCGACGGGTTTACAACCTGTGGCTTATAGTCAGGCTCATTATGCTGCATGGGCATACATACATACATACAAACATACAAACATACATACAAACATACAAACATACATACATACATACATACATACATACATACATACATACATACATACATACATACATACATACATACATACATACATACGGACATACATACGGACATACATACGGACAAACATACATACGGACATACATACGGACATACATACATACGGACAAACATACATACGGACAAACATACATACGGACATACATACATACGGACATACATACATACGGACATACATACATACGGACATACATATGGACATACATACATACGGACAAACATACATACGGACATACATACATACATACGGACATACATACATACGGACATACATACGGACATACATACATACGGACAAACATACATACGGACATACATACGGACATACATACATACATACGGACAAACATACATACGGACAAACATACATACGGACATACATACATACGGACATACATACATACATACGGACATACATACATACGGACATACATACATACGCACATACATACCATAGGAAAAACTCATTGAAATGGTAAAAAACACTAATTCCAACTTTGCTTGACTGGCTAGCTAAAATAATATAATCCTCACTCTGTTCACATAATGTCATATTTCCCCTAGAATTTCCCCGTACGGTGCCTGGGGTTGTGTGACGTAACGAAAGGGTTAAGTACTGAGACAGAGAACAGAGAACTCTGTGGCTTTTCTTCAGTTCTGCATTTGCATGGTTCTTTATAGATCTCTCAGTGACTGGGATATTCTAGGGGCCTTTATTATCATCTATGGGATGGTGAGATGATTGAATGATGTATATATATATAATATGTATATTTATCCTGGTCCTGGGCACGACGTTAAACTGCATCCATCCTCCGCCACAGGGAACCAACAACTTCCCTGTGCCGGTCCTAAGCCCGGACAAAGTGAGGAAGGTTTGCCAGATGGGTGGCGATACGCTGGCAGTAAAAGACAAAGACGATTGAAATCCGCAAAAACCACGGCACAAGTGACAGAGCGACCCAGATGCTTCAAGGTGTCATGATGTGGAGCAGACATGCACAGGCCGGTCAGGACAGACCGGTGGAGAGAGTCGGGGGAGAGCGTGGGACACATACGGGCATTGACCCAAGCTGTCCTTCATGCCTCTCTCCCAATATTCTCTTCATTTAGACAAGGCGGTCTAACTGCTCCAAGATGCTAATGGTATGGAGCAGACCTGCTGACCGGACCTGTTGAAGCTGGGCAGCATGACGCGAGACAGACTCGGACAGAGAGTGGCGTCGGACTCTTACGGGCATTGAGCCCAATGATATTGATGATGATGATATTTATAATGGTTTATATATATATATGGCTTGTGTAATGTGTATATAAAATTTGTGTGCATTTGTTTTAAAGTATTAAGCTTGCCAAGTACAGTGCTGTGCATTTGCTAGTGCTTCCCATTACAGAATATACTTACTTATTTATTTAAGCCAGTTGTCACAAAATCAGAGGGGTGAGGATTCAATTCCTGATAGCCCCGTAAGGGTGACAACCTTTTATGGAGTCTCCCTAGAGAATGTGAAATGAGCTGTAGACCAGATGAGTGCCTTACGGGCTGCTGTGAATTGTTTAACTTGCATAATTGTACACTGTAACCGGTTGCGGTCTGTCAACCGGATTGTTTCAATAAAGAAATTATTATTATTATTATAAAATTACATCCGTCTGGCCTGTGAATGAACCCTGTTAAGAGTTTTTTTGTAGGAAATAAAACGGAGTGGGATGAATTGTAATACTAAGCTGCCTGTCTGTTTAGGTTAAACTGATTTAGTTTCAAATGGCAATGCTTGGGTGTTTGTGTATTGACATCCATTGGCGTTGTTGTATGGTGTTTGCAGACGGCTTAGTGTATCGTCTATGGTAAAGAATTCCTTGCAATTTACACACAAGGATGTTGATCCTTGAGATTATCATCTGTAGTGGTTCAGTATATTAATTATTCTGCCAATGGCTTTGCGGATTTGTCGCACCGTGTTGCATTCTGAGCCGTTCCCACAGCAAAGGTTACTTCTCTATTCTAAGTGGGTTACAGAAATTTATTCAACCATACAGCGATATTGTCACTGGCAGGTCCGGCCTACTTGTAGTCATGCATGCTTCTGTTTTGCTGTTTCTGGATAATTTATGGATATCCTTTTGGCCATCTGCCTGTGTTTTGACTGTCCAGATGTATGTGTGCATGTGCTTGTATGTCTCTCTATTTGTGTGCTTGCATGTCTCTCTATTTGTGTGGTGGTTGCACCAGGTATGCCTGCATTAATGTCTGAAAAATAGACAGATGTTAAACTGAGTTGGTGTCATATTGGTAGTGTTGTGTTTAGTCTCTTCTAGTTAGGCAATAGATCTGTGTTTAGGAAAGTTTAGGCGTCAGCTTTTACGGGCCTGTCAGAAATTATGATTTAACATGGTGAGCAGTTGCGACTAGACTGGCGCATCTTTGCAGGTGTGTGCAATGATTTGTTTCTTATTCTGCTATCTTTATTTATTTCTTATTCTGCTATCTTTATTTATTTCTTATTCTGCTATCTTTATTTATTTCTTACTAGCTGTACCCGGCCACGCGTTGCTGTGGCTGAAAAGACTGTCCAACCCTCCTTTCCTACGTCCCCTCCCCTTTCTCCTTCCCCTTCCCCTCTCTTTCCCCCTCCCCTTCCTCTCCTCGCCTTCCTCCCCCGTCCTCTCCTCCCCTCCCGTCCCTCCCCTTCCGTCCCCTGTAGCCACTGTAGAAAGACGCGCGGAAAACGGCCGCAAATGTACGATTTTGCCAAAACCGACAGTTACATATAAAATTGCGCTATAGCAGACCGTCGGCTACACGTTTTGAAGAATGCTTGCGTTTGAAACGCGCCCGAAGAATATATATGAAGGTTCAAACTCGAAATGGCTGGACTCCATCGACGTCAATCGCATGGAATTAAAAGTTGTGTTTTTGGGTCGTAATTCCTCCCTCCCCTCCCGTCCCTCCCCTTCCGTCCCCTGTAGCCACTGTAGAAAGACGCGCGGAAAACGGCCGCAAATGGACGATTTTGCCAAAACCGACAGTTACATATAAAATTGCGCTATAGCAGACCGTCGGCTACACGTTTTGAAGAATGCTTGCGTTTGAAACGCGACCCGAAGAATATATATGAAGGTTCAAACTCGAAATGGCTGGACTCCATCGACGTCAATCGCATGGAATTAAAAGTTGTGTTTTTGGGTCGTAATTCCTCCCTCTCCTCCCCTCCCGTCCCTCCCCTTCCGTCCCCTGTAGCCACTGTAGAAAGACGCGCGGAAAACGGCCGCAAATGGACGATTTTGCCAAAACCGACAGTTACATATAAAATTGCGCTATAGCAGACCGTCGGCTACACGTTTTGAAGAATGCTTGCGTTTGAAACGCGCCCGAAGAATGAGTGAAGGTTCAAACTCGAAATGGCTGGACTCCATCGACGTCAATCGCCTGGAATTAAAAGTTGTGTTTTTGGGTCGTAAAGATTGCGCTTTTCCCCAAAAGGCATTAAAAAACCCGGAGATGTTCGAATGGAACGGTTTGCGAAAATTTTAAAAGGAATCGGTTCAGAACTCTCCGAGAACCGATGTAACAAACTGTAGCTTTTTACATTTTTATTTATATAGATTCTGCTATCTTTATTTATATCTTATTCTGCTATCTTTATTTATTTCTTATTCTGCTATCTTTAGATTCATCTCCGAGGCCAAAGGGAAAGTGCGTTGAGTCCGAGTCCTGTCCAGACGGTCAGTTTTCCTACTACATCAAAGCCGGAGCTGGAAAAGATGACCATCCGACGATCTGTTTCAACGGACAATAGTCAGTTGAAACAATTGGTTTTTTGTTCCCTGTCATTTTGTTTTGGTTCCCTAATTCTCTATTTAATACAAGAGCCATAATACATAATGCAAGATCTGCATCTAGATTATCAGTTGTATTTGCCGTAATCCCAAAATGACTTATTAATGTCTCAATACCAAAAGAATCAAGTTTGTATTTTGTGAAGATCATATGTATTTGTGACCTCTACGGAATTGTATAGTACTCTTGATGTTTGTTCCATATGGCACATGAGGAAGCTCAGATGAAGTTATTTGCAATTACTCATCACAGTTGTCAACGGTCACTTTGCGATGAAGCCTAGTAGCGATACATCATCAAGTATTAGATTTACCTAGTTTTGTAGGTGTCCGTAATCAGTGGGATTTCGATCCCTCCTGAGCTGGGTTTTGTGCCCTATGGAACAACTGCTTTAATGCACAATTGATTTTACTTTGACTACTTTTTGGACCAGGAAATTGATGGTTACTGCTATGGTTATAGTTTGAGCTCGTGGTTGCTATACTGAAATTCTCTGCAAGTTCTAATATTGCTCGGTGCGTGCCGCATTCACATGCACTGTTGCCCGATTTGAGATTTGTTTAACTATAGATCATCTGGGAGGAACTTTTTGATTTGCTTGCGCTATGACAGCGTAACTTCTTGGAATGCCTGCTAATAATAATAATAATAACAACAATTTATACAGCGCCGTAACGCGGCCATACCGCTGCAAGGGCGCCTCACAAACGGCCAACTGCGGATAAGCCTTAGCGACCTACTTCTTGGATGCACCTTTCTTTAATCCTTGGGAATAGATGTCTTAATATTAGTTCTGTATAAATGCTTTGAGTCAATTAATGGAGAAGTCCAGAGTTGTTGAAGTTTGCTGCTGTGTTTTATCTACAGTATTAGTTTTGGTGCCACGCTGACTGTTTGCTTTCTTGTGATCTTTTCCAGTGCCTTTTCACCAGAAAAGAAAAATGGAAAGCGAGGAATATGCATGGGTGTTTACAACCGTAAGTCATTTCAAACTGTCTGCTATTTCACTTTTGTCTGTGATATAGGATTATACACCGTGGTTCAAAACAAAAGTAGTCCAAACTGTTTTTCATATTTCTCCAACGCCTGATTATTAATCATTCTAGATTTTTCCCAATATTTAGAGAATTGAACCAAGAATATGATTCCAAAATATCATGTAATAAATTTGAACAGATAGAAAGATATGAATCTTTCAACTTCATCTGCTGAAATTTCATTTTACCAGCAATTTTTCTTTTTGGTTTTGCAACAAAGTACTTCAAACATGAAAAAGTCTTTAATTTTTTTGGGAAGAAGCTTTAAGTAGTTATTTTTTGATTATTTACATAAAGAAGATGTTACAGACAACAGGATTTAAATCTGGACTGTTCGGAGGCCATACTGTGGGAGAAATGAAGTACGGTGTCTCTCTTGTTAGCATTTCAATGTTTTCCCAGGCTATGTGGGCTGGCACGGTTTTGTTGGAAAAGAAAATAGTCTTCTGGGGCTATAGATTTCTGATAACAGGTGGAAGATGTTGCAACTGTCATTTAATCAATCTTATGCTGTGTATTCGTCATAAGCAACACAAATAGCAGAAGAGGAAGAGAGATTTTATTTACTTTCTCAAAGATGAATGTAAGTGAGTGTGCGTGATTCTACAGCATAATTGAGGGCAATTGCCAGTGGACCACATGTGTTTTTTTAATGCACTCATGCATCACTGATGCTTTTCTGATGGCATAATTGAACCACTGGCCTGTGACTATGTAGACATTTTTGCTTGAATCATTAAATGCAAGCCTATGACTATACGGATGTGACCTGTGGCTGCAGGGGACTCCTCTTGAACCATTACGCTTCTCTGATCACGCTTCACGCCTGTTAATATAAGGAAGTGCTGTGGCTATAAAAGAATCCTGCTTGAATAATCCTGCATCTGTGGCAAGGTTCCAGATGACTGCATCCAAAACATGGGAACCATTCTTTGCAAGGGAGCCCATACCTTACTGCACCTGTTATTAATCAGCAGTTTAACGACATCTTATAGCTACAAAGGCTGTTGACGTCTTTAAAGATTTTAACGTATGTCCATTCACTTTTGTTCAACTGTTCAGCAGTATTTGTCCTTTTTCTTTCTGTTTTCGTTTCCTTTTTCCGAAGTTTGATGGCATCTTATTATACATTTGCACATTTCAGGATGTTCATATAATAAAACATCTAGCTTACTTAATTAGATTAACATCAAATATTTATCGCATGTTCACAAGCAATTTTTGACATTCATTGACCAACAATAAAATTATTAGCAGATTAGATATTCAACATTAAAATCAAAATCAAAGTATTTGCCCAGCATTAAAAAAAAAAAAATAAATAAATAATAATAATAATATTAAAAAAAACAATACACATTGATAGAGAAAAGTCCATGGATATCATAAATCTTATTAAACATAAAGTTTATCTTTGCTCAATACTAAAATGAAGCAAACCGTCTGAAATTATAATTCACATACATTTTACATTGCAAATAATCCAGTTATTAATCTATTTCCAGGAACATTATTCAAAACAATGGTAAAACCTTTTCACTTCATCAACCATAAGTAACCACAGTGACCATTAATAACGTTAAGCTGACACATTGTCCTAGCAGATTGTATTTTCAGATATTACCGGTATGTTTAATTAACACTTCTCATATAATTTTTCCATCAGTTATAGTCATAAGGATATCATAAGCTTCAAGATATATACTTGGAATAGACAATATATTTTTAACAGTGCATTCCACTTTTTTCTCTACACATTTGTTATGTAGTAAGATTGATATGTCATTCTTTATACAAGCAAGCAGCATATGATCGGTTGTTTCAGGCAATTGGCATTTAGAACACAGGTCTGTTATGCTTTTACCTATGACTTTCAACCAGCTATTATTAAGGACATGCCCCATTCTAAGTCGGGTAATTTGAACTTCTCTTTTCCTGATGGAGTCCATAAATTTTATATCAGTTGATACCAAAGGCTGAATAGATTTATAAAATCGCCCTTTCCGTTCAGTATCATATTCAATTTGCCATAAATTAATAACATATTTTCTTATTAAAGAATAGATTTCCTTCAACTCTAGATAGTTTGTTGAATTAATTTCTGTTAGTTCTTGCCCATTCTTTGCTAGGGTATCTGCCATTTCAGTTTTCATTTTTCATTACTGCACCTGCCGACTGTCCTTATCTTATATATATTTCAGTAAGTCTGTGTGTTTGTTTGTTTGTTTGTTTGATTGTTTGATTGTTTGATTGTTAGCTATGCACGGTCACAGTTTTGAAGCAATCGACACCAATCCTTCGCAGGGGGATCGGGGTTGACCCGATACAGGTTATTGGGGGATCGGCGAAACTCTGCCACCATGGGGCCAGGGTGGGGGAGGGTAAAACCCCTCATTTTCCCTACTTTTTCAGCCGTTGCCATGCATAGTTTTTTTCCCGAAAACCAAAATTTCACGGGTGGCTTACCGGTGGAGGTCGGAGTGTGGTGGGTGTCGTGGGCTGTGGTGGGGGGGTGGCTGATAGCTGGGGTGGGGTGCTGTGGTGGGGAGTGAGGTTGGGGGGTGGGAGAATTTTTTCACGAAAACCAAAATGTCACGAAAACCAAAATTTCACGGGTGGCTTACCGGTGGAGGTCGGAGTGTGGTGGGTGTCGTGGGCTGTGGTGGGGGTGGCTGAGAGCTGGGGTGGGGGTGTTGTGGTTGGGGGGGTTTGGGGTGGAAGAATTTTTTTCACGAAAACCAAAATTTCACGGGTGGCGTACCGATGGAGGTTGGAGTGTCGTGGGGGTGTCGTGGGGGTGTGGGGTAGGGGGGTGGGGAAGAATTTTTCCCCGAAAATCAAAATTTCACGGGTGGCGTACCGTTGAGGTTGGAGTGTGGTGGGTGTCGTGTGGGGTGGGGTGGTGTAGGGGTGGTTGGGAATTTTTTTTTTCCAGAAAATCTAAATTTCACGGGTGGCGTACCGGTGGAGGTTGGATTATTGTGGGTGTCGTGGGGTGTCGTGGAGGGTGTGGGGGGAGGGGGAGCATGGGGGATAATTTTTTCCCCGAAAACCAACATTTCACGTGTGGTGTACCCGTGGAGGTTGAAATGTGGCGGGTGTCGTGGCCTGTGGTGGGG
This sequence comes from Lumbricus terrestris, assembly GCA_949752735.1. Classification (NCBI taxonomy): domain Eukaryota; kingdom Metazoa; phylum Annelida; class Clitellata; order Crassiclitellata; family Lumbricidae; genus Lumbricus; species Lumbricus terrestris. The sequence continues at coordinate 28,425,398 of OX457052.1, read as the reverse complement.
TGGCTGAGAGCTGGGGTGGGGGTGTTGTGGTTGGGGGGGTTTGGGGTGGAAGAATTTTTTCACGAAAACCAAAATTTCACGGGTGGCGTACCGATGGAGGTTGGAGTGTGGTGGGTGTCGTGGGGTGGGGGTGTGGGGTAGGGGGTAGGGGAAGAATTTTTTCTTTGAAAATCAAAATTTCACGGGTGGCGTACCGGTGGAGGTTGGAGTGTGGTGGGTGTCGTGTGGGGTGGGGTAGTGTAGGGGGGTGGTTGGGGAAAGAATTTTTTCCCCGAAAATCTAAATTTCACGGGTGGCGTACCGGTGGAGTTTGGAGTGTGGTGGGGTGTCATGGGGGTGTGGGGGAGGGGGGTGAGCGTGGGGGATAATTTTTTCCCCGAAAACCAACATTTCACGGGTGGTGTACCCGTGGAGGTTGGAATGTGGTGGGTGTCGTGGCCTGTGGTGGGGTGTGGGTGAGGGCTGGGGTTGGAGGAGGTGATTGGGGTGGGGGTGGGATAATTTTTTCCCGAAAATCAAAATTTCACGGGTGGCGTACCGGTGGAGGTTGGAGTGTGGTGGGTGTCGTGGGGTGTGGTGTGCGGGAAGGGGTTGGGGTGGGGTGGGGAGGGGGCGGGGATGAAAAGGGAAGCGCTTTTGCCAGTTCGAATTTCACGGATCGCGTACCGGTGGAGGTCGGAGTGTGGTTGGGTGTGGTGGAATGTGGTGGTGGAGGGTGGGGTGGTGAGGAATGGGGAAGTGGGGGTGAGTTGGGGGGCAGGGTGGGGTAATTTTTTTCCCGAAAACCTAAATTTCACGGGTGGCGTACCCGTGGATGTTGGAGTGTGGTGGGTGTCGTGGGGTGTCGTGTGGGGGTGGAGGGGTTTGGGGGGTGGGGGTGGGGAAGAAAATTTTTCCGAATATCTAAATTTCACGAGTGGCGTACCGGTGGAGGTTGGAGTGTGGTGGGTTTCGTGGTGTGTCGTGTGTGGTGGGGTAGGAGGTAGGGGGTGGAGTGGGGTGGTGTCGTGGGGTGTCGTGCCGGGGTGGGGAGTGTGGGGGTAGGGGGGTGTGGGGGGAAGAACATTTTCCCCGAAAATCTCTATTTCACGGGTGGCGTACCGGTGGAGGTCGGAGTGTGGTGGCGGAGTGTGGTGGGGTGTCGTGTGGTGGTCGGGGTGGGGATGGGGGATTGGAGGGGGACAAAATTGGGGGTTGAGGAAGGGAGGGATTGGCCGGGAACGAACGAATCCCAAACTTCCCGGGCAACGCCGGGTACCCCAGCTAGTTGTGTATACGTCTCTCCAAGCTTTTAGAACTTTTGGTGATGGTTTTTTATGCTAATACTTAATCGATTCTTTTTAAATGCCCCATATTCTGTTGACGAGGAAATATGTTTTGCATCATTGTCTGAAAACATTTGTCATTTTGTATTGTCCTGATTTATATGACGTGTGGTTTTCGTATCTGATACACAATACATGAATCATTGCAGCACTAAAATCAAAGTTTTTTCAAATTGCCGGATTTCAGTTTTTGATATGATTGTTATTGTTGTTATTGTTTCTGTTATGCATTGTTTAAGTGCTGTTATTCAATAACAAAACATTGATCAATGGCTCTGAACAATTGTGAGTGATGAAGGTCTTGATGCAGTGACTGTCTAAAAAGAGGCTAGAGTTTGTGCTCTCCGCACTGCAAGGCATGCATGCTAACCAGTTCGCTACTGTGTCCCACGTAGGGCTGCCAACCGTCCCGGATTCGCCGGGACAGTCCCGGAATCGGCCCTGTGCGTCCCGTGTCCCGGATTGATCTCAAATTGTCCCAGAATTTGTGGTATACGCCTAGATGAAATGTTATTTTGCACAATAAACGCGGCAAGTTGTGCGATGAATGATGATGTTGCGTTCTGTGTTGTTAAACCTAGCGTTGTTGGTTGAACAACGAATGTTGGACAGCGCTGTTTTCAACTTTTGAAAACTTTACAAACCACTGACACTCAGTAGCCTAGTGTTTCCTATTTAGGCCCTAATCTGTTAGACCGTTCTAATGCATCTAGAGAGATGACGTGTTGATTTTTTCCATGACTTTGTGCCTATGCAATATATGCGGACACACGGGACAGTGTAAATTGGTATAGCCTACAATTTAGCCTAGAGATTACATTAATTTTTTAATGTCCTATCTAGGCCTAGTGACTGCGGGCGTCCCGGAATGGCAAAATCAAGAGTTGGCAGCCCTAGTCCCACGGTGTGTAACTCTGCCACTGGTCGCACTCTGCCAGTGCCAGTCCCAAGCCTGGATAAAGGAGGAGGGCATCGCTAATGGTCTTTGTTACCACACAGTGACGTTAAGCTGCAAATACACACACACCATGGTGTGATGTTGATGGTGATATATATTCCCTGCATCCTCTTAGATCCTCTGATCTTCGACCTCTTTGTTTCCTCCTCCCATAGCTCAATCCAGATGCTGTGTCTGTGTAGGTCCCTCTCCATGGAATGGACTTCCACCGCCAGTTTGCGCTGTCTTTTCTCTGGGGGGGTCGATCGCACTGGGAGCGCCGCTGAAAGGTTTTTGCTGAGAGAAGCACTTTATATTAATGGCCATATACAATACAATACATGTTGCAAGTTGGTGATTTCAGCGAAGACGCTGGAATTGGAGGATACTCGGACCTTCGATACGTATGTGGAAGGTAATTAATTCCGTGAACTTATTCACCCGACTGTTGGGAGTCTATTTAAGGGTCTACTACTACTGTTGAAATTGGTTCAGTGCACAACTGCACATGTCATTTAACACAGAGTTTTGGTTTCGGCTTACCTCTCGAGTTTACTATGCATGGACATTTGCAGAACTTAAGACATGCGTTAATTGCTGCTTTGTAATGACCACATGGTGTTACATAGAAATTTAATAATATTATTTTCAAAGGTAAAGGAAGCAGAGGTGGACAGAGACTATGCTGGACATTTAATGTAATATATGAGGACATAACATAACTTGGACAGACGTTAAAGGGAGTAGTGGACTTGACAAATGGTCGAGAACAATAGAAATAATTTATTCGTACCAAATGGCTGGCATTAGGACCCGATGATGATGATGATGATGATGATGATGATGATGACGACGACGACGACGACGATGACAATGAGTATTATTGTTATTGTTTCTGTAAATAACAATTGGCGCTTGATGTCATTTCAGACAGCATCCTATATCGTTACTTGAGGCTGGGAATGGAGGACCAGCAGTTGATTCTGCTTGCCACGGTGGATGAGGCTTCATCACAGTAAGCAATGCTTAAATACGAACTGCTCCAGTTTTTCGTTTTGATCATCAACTGAAGATTTATAAATCTTGCTGTGATATTTTAGTCTCCTTGTAATGCTGGCTTTGGGAGCAATTACGGAAAATTATCTGTTCTAGGGGGTTTGAACCCGTAAGTCCCCAATTCATCATCACAATCTATGGTGTGTGCCATGCTGTACTACAGCTGTAATTGTGAACTCAGAATTTCTGAAGTGCTACTCTTAAGCTAAGTGCATAGCTAAGCTTAAGACAATACAATCGCTAAGCTAAGCTTAAGACAATACAATACAAAGCTAAGCTTAAGAGACAATACAATAGCAATACAATAAGGTCATCAGCTTATTCGTGAGCTCTGCATGGTGTCAGATTCTGATCTTGAGATGATGTCAAGGGAAGATTGAAGTTCATTTGCTTGAAGGACCAGAGAGAGAGAGGAGGCTGAGGAGCTGTTCTGATGTGCTATGCTGTATGAAGAAGTATCATTGGCTTCTCTCCATTTAACAAGTTTAGGCGTAGCAATCAGTTGAAATTGGTTAAAAGTAGAAAGATTGGGGTAGGAGAATTTAAAATATATAAATATAAAGAATATAAAACGGCGCTGAATTTTTTATCCCGTTCGAAAATAGGGAATTTTAACACAAGAACTCTGAGGTTTAGTAAACCTATTCTTTAGCATCATATTCATTTGGCCAATACTGTACTAACAGTAATTGTAACAATGTCGCACTTAAATCTGTAGGTACTTACATTTTAGGACCATGCTAGTTTGTTGTTAAATCGTACATTGCAGTTAAATTTTTTGCAATTGTGGAACAGATTACTGGAATTTGGTTCTTTGTTTGTGTTTTCCAGTATTTCTCAGGATACGAAGGATTACTTAAAAGATTTTGGAAGTGAGGGCATCGCAAAGCTGGGTTTCCGTGACGCCTGGGTTATGATCGGTCAGCGTGGCCTCGTATCGGGCAAAGCGATCGAACAGGTAGCGTACAATTTGTGGTTTGATGATCTCTCATTGGCATAGGAGGCGTGGGTCCAGAGGGGGCAAATGCAAATGCCCCAAATTTCGGGCAAATGTGTTTTTCGGGGAAAAGAGGTACGGATGAGAAGAAAATTTTGGAAATTTTTTCGGGCAAACAGGTACAGGCGGATTTTTTTCGGGCACACGGGTAAAAAGCTAAATTTTCTGAAGATTTACAGGAAATGACTAAAAAAAGGTCATAAGATTTTTCGGACGAGAAGATCCTAAAAGAAGGTCATCAGATCTTTCGGGCAAAAGTAAAATCCCTACCCACTTCCGAAATGTCCCCTACACCTATGTGATCTCTGCTTGTGAAAGCTTGATATATTTAAATCTTGTTGTGGTGTGAAACTGGGAAGTGTACTACTAAGAACTTTTTTTATGATCGAACATTTCTGTATTTATAGCAACTTCTGCATATGGAATGGACCGAATGGTGCAAGGCTGTTTGTTGCATTAGCAGGAAACTCACTTCTCACTTAATACTTGTCATTTATGTGATCGATTTATTTCAAGTCACCAAGAACAAGTCAAGATTTCTTAATACTTGCCATTTATCTATATCTATAAGAAAGGACTTGGCTATGTGGCGGCCAGACTTTGTCCAGAATGCACGCTCACAGTTTTTGAGCTTTTCACTCCAAACCTTCACTACTGTGTAGGTCTCGGCACGAGACGCAAAGTCGAGGGGTTGGCGATTCTCTACCACCATGGGGGCCAGGGTGGGGTGCGAAACCCCAATTTTTTTTCAAAAATTTTTAGCTATTGATTTGAATTTTTTTTCCTAGATAGAGGTCCATCAGAACCCCCCGGATCAGTGGTTGGAAAATCTCTACCACCAGGGGGGCCAGGGTGCGGGGGTCAAAAACACTGATTTTTGCTATAAATTTTCATTCGCTTGCCACTTATAAATGAAATAATTTTAACCGTTTTAAAGGTGTCTAAAGTGAGGTGGAGGTGTGGGATGGAGGTGAGGGGTGGAGGTGGTGGGGTGGCGTAGTGGTGGGGTTGTGGCCGGAGCGGATCGAATCCTAAATTTCCCGGGCAAAAAAAGAAGTTCTTTTAAAGACCAACAATTTATGCTGCATTTTGGTTTATATGACGGATATCAAGTAACCAAGATATTATTTTGTGCTATGCTTTGGCACTTTTAGATCATTTCAGTCTATTTAGACTCTCTTCTGTGTAAAAATACTCTGGGAATTCCCTGAGTGAGTAGGCTGCATAAATTAATGTGTTAGATTATGTTACACTGAATATGATGATTGGCGTACGTTGCAGATCAAAGTGCGTGCGGAGTCAGAGGAATATCCAAAGCCATCAGAAATTAGAGGGTGCATTGCAATACCAAGTACGTTCAGTTCTCCTGCCCATGCTATGCTAAAACTTTTGAAATATATTTTGTCACCTCGTGTTTGATAATGATTTTCGTAATTCTGGCGTGCATTAATGTTAAGGCAGTGATTCCATTTCATAATTTTCATGAAGAAGCAAAAACCTTTTTTACTGACTTTCGTTTCGAAGTATATTAGATGTAGTTTGTCTTGCTGTTTTTGTGAACCTGCACAAGACAAAACTCTGCTGCTTGGTTTGGAGCTACTCCTGTAAATAGCTTAGACATATAAGTGGGAGCGCCTCTGAGTAGTTACCTTGAAGGGACTCTATATAAGTTTCAAAATGAATGAATAAATCACTTGCATTGGTTCACTTCGGTTCAAATCATCCTTTTTGTGATCGCATTTCTAAGTAGATCCCTTTGACTGATATTACCAGTGCCTTAAAACAAAGGCCTCTGAAATACAAAAATGTGAATGTTCAGTATTGCCATCCTTCCCAAGTTACAATATACAGACATGACCATAAGACAGAATGGTCATCAGTGGTTCGACAGAACATTTTTGTTTGTTTTGGTATCATTTTCTTGTATCATCTTGTATCGTATCTACAAATTTATGGAGTGCCTCTCCCAGCGTAGATTATTCATAGGTGCTTTCAGCACAGAAACCCTTTGGTAAAGGAAACATCTTGAGAGAGGAAGAAGACACGGGGAAGAGCCAGGTATGAGCTTTGCTGTAGAAGAAGGGGAGGGCCATTCCATGTGCAGGGACCTATCACAGCAAATGCTCGACTTTGAGCCAAGATAATCATGCTGCAGTCAGTGCTTAAAGTATAAAAAAGAAGTGCCTGGATGCCCCCTCACCTTTTCAGGTGTGCTGGCCAAATAAGTGGCAAGACCGCATAGAGATGTGAAAAGAAGTGCCTGGACGCCGTCCATGACCGTCCTGCCGCACTTTAAGCCCTGGTTACAGTGCCATATAAATTGCCGCTATGGCTTTGATGGACTTGCTCAAGGTCTTATACAGTGAATGCCTCGGCGGGGGATTGAACCCTCACCTTTTGTGTTACAAGCTGATTGCTCTGACCAATCTATTGCCATGCTACGGATACCAGGTTGAAGATCTCTGCCACTTGGTTATTTATATAGCTCCACTGTATAGAACTGTGGCATTAATTTATTTTTTCTGTGTTGTTTTGACACCAGTGGGAGAATTGAAGGAGATTTCGAAAGAGAAGTACAATACGTCGATATCGAAACTGCGACTGGGCGAAGACCTCACCAACTGCGGCCTCCCGAAACCCTGTTCTGGCGATTCGTTCTCTCTGCGACTCTACTCCGGATTGGAGAACAAGGAGGGACCTCGAATCTGTGTCAACGGAAAATAGTTAGCTAATAATGATAATAATAATGCTGATAATAATAATAATAATAAAAAACAGCTCCAAGCATAATTTTTTGAAATCCCGAGGGATCCTAAATACCTCGGGTAAAAAAAAAAAAAAAAAATAATAATAATAATAGTTAGCTTACTGTTTCTCATGTACTCTTCGTTTATTCGATGGAGAAGAGAAATACGGCCCCTGTGTTGTCCCTTCTTTATAATCTTTTCTAGGTAGCTGCGGTACCAGGCATTGCCCGGGAATTTTAAGATTTGCCATGTTCCCGGCCAATCCTCCCTCCCCTCCCTCCACTCTTCCCTCCTCCTTTCCCTCCCCTCCTTTTCCCTCCCTCGTCCCCTCACCCTCTCCCTCCCTTGACAGTTGCAACATCTTCCACCTGTTATCATAAACTGTCTTGTTAAAGGCTTTGCCATGAGTCATACGTGAAATTAGCCACTGTCGGTTTTTGGTGGTGCCAGGCCCAAGCCTGTCTGAAGGAAGAGGGGGATGCTAGCCATATTTGTTTTGGCATCGCATCATTAAACACAGAAACTGTTAGCCTTGAGTGGTTTGCTTTATCTCTCATCCAGAATCCACATCCAGAGATCTGAGGGGAGGCTGCTGTGGTCAGAAAATGGCTGGCACCATTGATGCCAATCTCCATAACATTCGTTAAGACCCAATTTGGATTTTTTATGTACAGATTCTATGTAACTACTAATTAACACTCGTTTTACAGCATTGATACTAGGAATTATGCTTAGCCAATGGTAACAGTTCAGGAATCCTGAGACACTATTTAAAACGTGCTTGCAAATACATGTAAATACCTTCCATATACCGTATTGTCCTGGAGAAACTTCATTCTTAAGTTTTGTCCTACATTTTTGAATGAGAATTATGATGGGTAAGATGTTAAACGAAGGTTTTGACGACGCTGCCGATGAATTGACCCAAGTGATTATTATTTATTTATAAGAAATTTGTGTTTCTCCATTTCTGTAACGCCCCTTCACGCTCGCTTCTCAGAGGCGCTCCCGACTACAGCACAGACACACCAAAGCAATTGCGAGTGAAGGACTTGCTCAGGGTCCCTATGCGGCCCTACAATTAATGCTAATTGTGTTGAAATAATTCTGAGAAATTGCAAGTAATGTGATTTCGTTTGCAGCTGATAATAGTGATTGATTTTTACGATTGACTGATGAGATGTTATGGATTTTAATGTGTAGCGTGATGTCAAATGATCTGAATAATGGCGGTCGAGGTCTGAACATGGTCATCGTCGACCCAGAGAGGAAAGAAGCCATTGAAGTATTCCGATACGACACGTACGAAGTTGTTGATGGTAAGATCCGGTATTTGCCTTCGTTCTGACCATTTACTCAGAATTCTTCACAGATCATGACTTAACCCTTTGAAGACCAGCGACATGTGTTTTCCAAGCATTTTAGTACACGCGGGTCTTTAAAGGGTTAATGATCATTTTTTAGGTGTTTGTGTTTGGGGGGAGGAATTGTTATTCTAGAGCAGTGCTGTCCAACGTGCGGCCCGCGGGCCGCATGCGGCCCGCGAGGGAATTTCAAGTGGCCCGCCCAGACTCTCTAAATTTGTGCACTTTGTGTAAAATGAAGTAGGCCTACAGGAATTATTGGTCGACTTGAACATATAAATATTTTATTGATTTTCTGACAGTCGCCGATTTGGAATGCTACCAGGAAGGCCAGTTAGACTATAATAAAAGGCTCTCCCTTATTTTTTTTCATGGGGATAAGTTCCCGTAGTGACGTAGTCTATCCGTAGATTGAAATACGACTTCTGGTTTTAACAATTCTTATTACTCTACTCAGGTAAGCTGAGTAGAGTAATAGGCCTAAGAGTTGTTAAAACCATTCAGTGGGTAAGGCTTCGCCAGTGTGGCTGAAGTATTTACGTAGAACTTTGAAAGTCTCGAGGATGTATAGTCACCGAAAGTCGAAGCCGCACAGCCACCGTTTCAAGATGACTATTCAGAGATGCTCTCGACCCAGAAATGGTCAAAGAGCAGTTTTTGGAAAGAGTTCGACAAATCCCACAGGAATAATAATGATGAACAATGGCATGTAGACTACACAAACCGCGAATGTCGTTGACCATTTCTGGGTCGGGAGCATCTCTGAATAGTCATCTTGAACAGGCGGTATATAAATTACATAAATGATGAATCGATAGCTAGATTGATAGATAGATCAGAATCATTCCATATTAAATTTCAGAACTCGTTTCAATATTAATATAACAGGCACTGTATTATCAATAAATACTAGCCATTGCTGCATGCTAAGTTTACTGTTGCGGCCCTCGGCTTCAAGAATCTTGCTTATGCGGCCCGTGGTACCAAAAAGGTTGGACAGCACTGTTCTAGAGTTTTGAGTCATTACCTATTGAAAGCTATCGGTCTTTTGTGGAGCAGCAGCCGGGGAAGTCTTGAGTTTTATATGTGGCTGGTGGTGTTTTCTTTTGCAGACAGTGCTGCCCTCGTTGCTCAGCTCAAGTCCCTCTCTCCTAACCATATGATCGTTATGGTCGCACATGACGACGCAAGTACCAGGTGAGTACCACGTCTGAGTAGATGCAAGTACCAGGTGAGTACCACGTCTGAGTAGATGCAAGTACCAGGTGAGTACCATGTCTGAGTAGATGCAAGTACCAGGTGAGTACCATATCTGATGGTCGAGGTCGAGATGGTCTTGAAAAGGCGCTATATAGATCTGTTTAAGAATGAAATGAATGAGGGAGGTTGATATTCTGGAAATTTTAGAGGGGGCCTCTGCCAGACGGGCTTACGGGTCTGATACGGATTAATACAAGAATATATGTAATGAAAGATCTTTAAAGCAATGGCATTACGACTAATATTCGTGAAATACATCCAGTCATTCAGGATTTTCTGTACCTTACTTTTTGCATATGTTACCCTGCCTCTCCTTATCATGAGGAAAATCTGTAAGCTGGGCCTTATTTTTTTAACTGAGCATTGCTGTTAGTTACTTAGTTCTTATTTATGGGTTTTCTCCATTTAATCGTTGTTATGCAATATGAAATTTGAATATATACCATACTATTCACATGCTTTGTGTTGTGGTCCGGTTTGATGTCTTTTGGTTGGTAGCGTTACATTGTGGCTGATGTGGTTGTGTTATTTTGTGTTCCAGTATTTCTGAGGATGCCAGGAAGATGCTGGCCAGCTTCGGAAGTGCCTACATAAGCGCACTTGCCTTTCGGGACGTCTGGGCATTCGTTGGTCGTCCCAATCTTAAGGGATATACGCTATACGAAGATGTACGTATGCTTTAATAGTTTCTTGACTTTTTGTTAACTGGATAATTTAACTCTTGCCTACAGACTGTTTTTCCTTGGAATGACTTGTGCTGCGCTTACTACCTTGAAATAATTTGCCTGCTTTCTACCAGTTGCTCGTGACCTTTCTTGTTAGGGTGCACCTCTGAGTGGATTTCTTGAAGGGCGTCTATATAAAGTTTCGACAATGAATGAATGAATAAATTTAGATGGTAATTTGGTTGAGTTGATTCTCTTTCAGATTGAGCTTGGAGGCCACGATGTCTGGCCAGTTCCTGTCGACAAGAAACTCTGCGTCCGGAAAGACTGTGAGTCCCGCTGCAATGTCAGTTTATGTTTTCCATGTAGCTTGGAGTTATTTTCATGCTCTGCTAGTTTGATTATATTATTATTGTTTTATTCTGATTTTTAAAGTCAAAATCCAGTCATGGTAGTCGTGTGGGCCTGTTAAATGTAAATTTAAGAACATAACAAGAATACAATACACTGGCCCGGTTAGCCACATTGTTAAAGCGTTGACACGTCTGATGTGACTCTGTGAAAGAGAGCTTGTGAACCGCATTTTTTTCTTGAAGGTGGCTCATTTAAGAGATTTAGATCTTGGGTGGGCATGATCCGTACACTGGGACCTAACCAGCGTGGTGTCCATTCAAGCGGGCAGTGGTGGTGAAGGATCCTATCTGGTAAATTCATAGGAAACTGAAAGAGGTCGAGGTCATGGACACAGATGCAATATAAAATTCAAGAACATTCACAAGATGTGATTCAATTCTTTGCAACTGCCATGCCATCTGTTATCTGTTGATGCACTATCATCTATTTGTTTTCAGCAGCCTACCACCAGTATCTGATTGAATATTGCTTAAAAAGGAGTCATGTGTTGTTCTTAATAAGGAGTCATGCGTTGTTCTTTTAAGGAGTCATGTGTTGTTCTTTTAAGGAGTCATGTGTTGTTCTTTTAAGGAGTCATGTGTTGTTCTTTCTTGATAGTTGCTGGAACGGACAAGAAGCCAGACGTGGATGCTTCAAAGAACATCGCGAAGAGAACGTTCTGCAGGAAGTACGACGGCTACGAAGACTTCTGCTCTGGTATGTCAGTATGCAGTACTTGTAGATGGTTCTAAGTTTAAGTTGGTATGTCGGTATGCAGTACTTGTAAATGTTTCTGAAGTTTAAGTACCTGATGATTTTTTGATGATGTGATGATCTTTGTTGTATTCCTGTAATTGAATGTGCTGTCATGACATTGTGTTGTTATGTTTTTAAAAATATTTTACATGATTAATGGGTGGCCGTATTAGCAGGATTGTCCATCCCTTCTGGGTTTCCCTTCTTCACCAAATTATGTTAAAGTATTATGTTGACTGCCATAATTGTATTATGTTTGTTTGTTTTTTTGGTTCAGAAAAATAAAATAATAAAAATTTAAGTCCAGTGTAGCATTAATATTAAACTTAATATTAGTACAATACTGGTCAAATTGAAGATAATGTTAAAGAATATGTTTATTAAACTTCAGAGTTCTTGTGTTAAAAATTTCCTATTGTAAGGACAAGAGGTGAATGGGGAAACCAGTTCAGTTCATTGTTGCAGTGATAATCAGCAGTTTTTATCGTAATTGAAATTGTAAATAGAACACAATGTTGGCAGTTATTCGTTCAGAATGTAATTATTAAAATGCGCGCTTCATCGCACCCAAAGTTTTTGTGATCAGTGATTATGAAGAAAGTTCTGATCTCCTCAAGGATCAGTTTTTCATGGTACACACGCTAGCTGATTGGTAAGACTGTTTGCGTTGTATTATGAGGGTTTGAATCTGACCTGTGATGTTACTGTTTATGGTGTCTAGTGGCGCTTAATTAATGCCTGTTAATAACACTAATAATAATAATAGTAGTATTGTTTAATTAATTAATTTATTCATTGTGAGAATTTGTATTGTGCCTCTTCAGGGGGGACTACTCAGAGGCACTCCCAACCGCTTTGCGGCCAAGTAAGACTGTCTTAAGATGAGAGAAATGGCTGAGTATGAACTTGTGTCGAGTTAATTATTATAGTTGAGAGGATTTGTTTTTATTTTATTTTGTGAAGCTGCTCATATTGATGAGCATCCGACTCCTGCGATGCTGAACGACACAGCACTCAAAGGACATCCGATCTTTGATGTTCCAATAATGATTGTCCCAGGTTCGTCGTCGTGCTTCACTGCACAGCCATTTGAAATGCTACTTTTATGATTCTATTGTCTTGGTCAGACATGTTGAAACATCTTTATTGAACAGCTATAACCTTCTGTCTGTATAGATATCTGTCTGTCTGTCTCCCTCCCTCTCTCTCTCTCCCTTTCTCTCCCTCTCTCTCTCTCTCTGCCTCTCTCTCTCTCTCTGTGCTCTTTATACCTCTTTCCTTGTCTGTCTCTTCACTTCTCCTCCCAGTCTTTCACCTTCTCCCATCCTGTGTTTCTTGTCTTCCTATTGTCTCTGTCTCTCCTTTATCTTTGTCCCCATCTTCCCCTGTGTCTCTTTCTTCATCTGTCTCCAATTATAATCAGCTGCTATGAGCAAGCCGCAACTGTTAGTATGCACATTGCACAATGACGTATAATGAATGAAAAACATGGCGGCGAAGTAAATATTACGTGTTGCCATGGGATGCAATTAACTGCAGCACTTCCACCCTGGGTTTATTAAGTCTGGGTTTAGTACCGTAAGTCTGGGTTTAATATGTCTGGGTTTATTAAGTCTGGGTTTAGTACCGTAAGTCTGGGTTTAATATGTCTGGGTTTATTAAGTCTGGGTTTAGTACCGTAAGTCTGGGTTTAATATGTCTGGGTTTATTAAGTCTGGGTTTAGTACCGTAAGTCTGGGTTTAATATGTCTGGGTTTAGTACCGTAAGTCTGGGTTTAATATGTCTGGGTTTATTAAGTCTGGGTTTAGTACCGTAAGTCTGGGTTTAATATGTCTGGGTTTATTAAGTCTGGGTTTAGTACCGTAAGTCTGGGTTTAATATGTCTGGGTTTATTAAGTCTGGGTTTAGTACCGTAAGTCTGGGTTTAATATGTCTGGGTTTATTAAGTCTGGGTTTAGTACCGTAAGTCTGGGTTTAATATGTCTGGGTTTATTAAGTCTGGGTTTAGTACCGTAAGTCTGGGTTTAATATGTCTGGGTTTATTAAGTCTGGGTTTAGTACCGTAAGTCTGGGTTTAATATGTCTGGGTTTATTAAGTCTGGGTTTAGTACCGTAAGTCTGGGTTTAATATGTCTGGGTTTATTAAGTCTGGGTTTAGTACCGTAAGTCTGGGTTTAATATGTCTGGGTTTAGTACCGTAAGTCTGGGTTTAATATGTCTGGGTTTATTAAGTCTGGGTTTAGTACCGTAAGTCTGGGTTTAATATGTCTGGGTTTATTAAGTCTGGGTTTAGTACCGTAAGTCTGGGTTTAATATGTCTGGGTTTATTAAGTCTGGGTTTAGTACCGTAAGTCTGGGTTTAATATGTCTGGGTTTAATAAGTCTGGGTTTAGTACCGTAAGTCTGGGTTTAATATGTCTGGGTTTATTAAGTCTGGGTTTAGTACCGTAAGTCTGGGTTTAATATGTCTGGGTTTATTAAGTCTGGGTTTAGTACCGTAAGTCTGGGTTTAATATGTCTGGGTTTAATAAGTCTGGGTTTAATAAATCTGGGTTTAATAAGTCTGGGTTTAATAAGTCTGGGTTTAATAAATCTGGGTTTAATAAGTCTGGGTTTAATAAATCTGGGTTTAATAAGTCTGGTTGTAATAAGTCTGGTTGTAATAAGTCTGGTTGTAATAAGTCTGTTTATTTGAAGTGACGTTTCATCGCAGTATAAGTTGAGCCTGTTGCAATGGTTGCAGCGCCTTGGAACCGGAGGGTTCCAGATTCGTAGGGACCCTGAGCAATGGGCATGTCCTTCACTCACAATTTCTCATTAGCAAATGGGAGAAATAACAATTAGAAAACCAGGATGTATTTATTATCTGCTGGGGTGAAATCTTGACCCTCTGTCATGTTCTTCCAATGGCTTTTTCCAGTGGCCCTTTATGGTCATTCATAATGTCTACCAATGCAGTGGCTTTTTGGACCAGACAAATCAACAGTCTTATGGACCATTGCAGGTGCCATATGCATTGTTACATGACAGCCCTGTAGTGTAATGTGACCCCACTGTAATGTAGAAGTCATAAGATTGATTAATTAACTGAAGGTGATGGATACATTCAGTTACAAAGTATCTGTTAATTGGATATGGACTTGGGACAATGAGTATGACATTACGCATTGTGCTTGCCTTACAATAGGTCTTGGACATATAGCAACACTTCAGCAGTTCGATGCCCTGATGGCCATTCCGGGAATTAATCCAAAGATGATAACCGTGAGCATTAGTCTACCATTTCCGATTTGTGATTTGTAAATTTTTTATGTAAACACCTCATGTCGCAGTTGTAGCCAAGATCATTGTCGTCGTTGTTAGTAATGTCATCTTTTCTTTGTGATCATTACCGGTAATTATAATCACTGATGTTATTGTCATCATTGTCTTCATCATCCATACCATACCGTTAGTATTGTTACCAGTTGTCTAATTGGAATTACCAAGCTGCTTATAGCAATGATAAGTTATTATTAAAGCTTATTAGTTTTTTACGTGCCTCTTATCACCTTGTCAGTTTTTGGTAATGTAATGTAATGATGATTAATTTGGATTGAATCAATTTCTTGCTTTTTACTCACGAGGCATTAAATCGTGGTTTGTAATTTGTCAGGTGTGAATTGCAAACCAGGATCAAATTTTGATTGTTGTGTTTTTTGTCAAGTACTTAATTGTATAATTTGTTAAAAAGGTTCTTTACGACCAGAAATTTGAGGAGTCTGGGCTCCTGGCCAAACTCTACGATATTCCAACGTTCCAGTTAAATAGCAGCACGAAATATGTCTGTAAGTGAGCGGAAATTGCTTTTTGTTATTTATCATCAGCACTAAGCTTTATGCTTTTGCAGAATTGATTGATATGAAGTAATTGGCAGCTTAAATTTCTTAATTAATTTTTTAATTGATTTTGAATGTCTGTCGTGTTGATGTCTACTGCACAAGGCATGACTGATCCGAGCAGTATTCAGACTTTATATTCAGAAGATCAGTCTGCTAAGAGAAATAGGCAGACTACGATGGAAAACAATTTGGAAGGGTGAGTCTTAAGCCAAGAATACAATGACGTAAGTGATGTAGCAGAACGAACTTTGTTATCTAAGGGCAGATGGCAGATGCCATACACTCCTTTGCCTTCTGTTCATTGTACGAACACATTTGCAGTTAATAAACTCATTTCATAAATACTTTCCGTGATTGCTTGTCTGTTGTGCTAATGATTACTGTTGATTACGATGCTCGACATTGCTCGTTAATACGGAATCTCGTTCAGTAAGTCACTGAATGAGGTTACTGCATTAGGAGAGAGAGACTCTGTTGCAGTAAAATCTATTTGTGACTGTTTTCCTACTTAGTGTTGTTTGAGAAAGCACTCGAAGAAATCTGGAGGCTCTATCCGAAAGCGGTGAGTAATCTCTGAATTTGGAGTATATCATATGATATCATATGGTATTGTATGGTATCATGTGGTATGTTAGAAAAGGTAGGTAATGGTCGGGGAATGTGAACTTTGTCCACCGGTGTGAATGGTTAAATTTTCATTAAGGGAGCATAGTATGAAAACAGTAATTCATCTCCCATTTGAAGTCTCTTCAATGCAGAAAATCGTCGATGACTAATAATTATAACCAATGATGCATCGAGCGTAGAGTTCCAGATTTTACGGCTGACAGATTTCAAATAGGAAAGGAATGAACTGCCTCTGTAGCTGTAACTATTTCCATGTTGTATATTAATCTTAAAACTCTTCTTTTATGACATTCTCTTACGAGATCAAATGTTTGTCAATTTCGAATCATTGCTCGTCGATTTCTTCCATTACTCTCTGAATAAATATCTGTTCTGTAGGAGCATGTGATTGTTTTGGAGGAGGAAGTGATTCCGTCAAGAGACTTTCTCCATTTTCTGTCGCAGTGCTGGACGAGTCTGACGAGCGATGCAACGCTTGTCGGTATTTCTGGATGGAATGAGAATGGTGAGGCCTGGGGAGGGGAATTTTTCCAATGATTATCATGTTTCAATGCGACAGAGAGCTGGTAAACAGCTGGACTCAACGCTTAAGTTTAAAATCTTCTTTGTCCTTGCATGACAAAGCATGGAGCAACTTTCTTAGGGGTCGCGGTAATGGTAGTGGTAGAAGTGGTAGTATTGGTGGTTGTATTATTTAGTGGTAGTGTTAGTGGTAATATTAGTAGTACTTAACAATGGTGGTTTTTTGCAGTACTGATTTTAGTACTCGAGGCCTATCCTGCTGTTTAGTTTAGTATGAGAGGCGCCCTTGTAACGGCATGGCTGTGTTACGGCGCCATAGAAATCGTCATTGTTATTATTATTATTATTATTTAGTTGATGGTTATGGTTAGTTATTGTGATGTGAATTGAGGTTCTTAGCTACCACACAGAAATCATGTCTTATTCAGAGTAATTCATTTGATAATTACTTGCCATATGTCCAAATGAGGCATATGGTGATTAGCAAGCGGTCAAGACATATTTGTCAGAGCTGTGGGAATGGTCCAGTTTCAGACTTTAGTTAGTTGTTATTGTAATTCAATTGTAAATAATTGCAATTTAGAGATGTAGTTGTAATTGATTTGCAATATCAATCAATTACATGTAATCACAATCATCGGTGAACTGACAGTTTTTGTCAAGCTGTTATTGAGTTATTGTCATGCTGTTATTGATGTTTCAATTAGTTAAATTGTAGTCAGTTCTGGGCGGTTTTGCAAAAACTATTAGGCGTGATTACTGGAAATCATCTGGCTGACTGAGAATGGCCAAGTACTAAGTTAGTATGTTTGTATGTGTAGTATCTTTGGTCAAAAGTGCAAGCAGATCCAAAGTGAGGCTATTCCAGATAAGTGGCTAAACCATTCGGAACTCATGCCGTATTATTTGCTGTGGAGTACTAGAGTGTTGCCTTGTTAAGTGTTTACAGATTGTGCACATTCTTATCGACTAATTCCGTACTAAAACTTTTATTGCGATAACTATTAATGAAATTACGAACATATATTGTCTGATCCGATGTAAATTGACTGCGTTTAGGATTTGAAAATGTGTCAGCGTTGTCTGATACGGCGTACCGTGGTCGAATGTTTCCCGGTCTCGGCTTTCTAATCAAGAAGTCCTTCTACACAGACACACTGAAGGGAAAAATGAGTTCCTGCTGCCACAAAAGGTTTCCGTTTTCACTGATTTCAATTATCTAGACTGATTTTGATTTGATTAGGCAGACGATTTGCATAGCACTGTTTCAGTAAAGACTCTTCATAAGTCGTCACTGCTTTTCTTCAATACTACAGTAGTTCTAATACAAAGTACGCTATACCTCTTCTAGACCACTTTGATATTCTGTAGTCCAGCAACTCTGTACATCGTATTACTACCAGCGTTGAATGGTAGCAGTGTTTCGAATATCTATGATTCAATTAGCTTGGTGTGTAAAATTATGCAAATCCGTACTTTCCCTTAAAGTACCACAGAGTGTCAAAATTTGTCTGTGGCTGCTAAGAAATGCAAAACTTCTGTTCTGATTTATGATCTTTTCCACTGGTTCTGTTTTGCTTCCAGGTCTTGGTACGGTTGGTTTACCGATGTTCTTACCAATCACGAAATGATTTTTCCTGATGTTTCGCGTGTCAAACGACGCCAGTTTCTGGGTCTTACCGAAAACGCAGACCTCATTAAAGAGTACTTCAACCGACCGAGAGTCGTTGGCAGGTAAGAAACTAAGCCGTTATAAAATAGATTCTGTTTATTCAGTTCCCAGAGCTTTCCAGAAGACTACAGTAACTGGTATTTGTTGCTGGGTAAATGCATTTTTGGAGGCAGCTGGAGTGGACAGAATTCTGTCCAACGCGATCAAAAGAGTGAAACTTTCTTACTTTGGACATCTGATGAGGAAGAAGGGAGACTGCCTGGAAAAGGGATCATGCAGGGTGCAGTTCCAGGAGCAAGAATACAGGGTGACCATGGATTTGATGGACTGCAGACATCAGAACCTGGATGGAATTGTCATTCGATCTGGTGCTAACAGAAAGGACAGGAAAAGATGGAGAAAACTTGTTTGTGGAGCGAACAACCCTTGGACTGTGGACAGTTGAAGACAGGACAAGACAAATACATTACTAAATGAATATGAAACTCAAATCCTCTGTTTTTTAATTCTAGTAGTGTAATGTAATGTAGGCGGGGAGGGGCAGGAGATGGTTGAATGGCAACACGCTGGCATGAATGTCAGAAGGATTCTGGTTCGATACCTTTCAGCCGCAGTAGGGTAATGGGTGCCTTGCAGGCGGTGCCATGCTGTTCACTTCGATTCCTGTTGTGCTTATTATCATCTGTTACTACTGTAAGTTTAAATCATTTCAATCGCTTTTCGTTCCTCAAGCTTGCACTTCTACCAGACAGCACCGAGCTTTTTCTACTGTTTGTCCCACTATCTGGAATGGCCTCCCACTAACCTTGTGACTTATGCCTAGGTTAAATTCACCTGCTTTTTATAAGTTGCTTAAATCTTACTTTTTTTAGCTGTGGCTGGGCTGGGAGCGCCTCTGAGTAGGTTTCTTGAAGAGGCACTATATAAATTGTCGAAATGAATGAATTAAACAAATATTATTATCGTTAGCAGTTCCCGATGCCAGCCATTTGGCAATGATGGGTACAAATAAATTATTTCCATTGTTCAACGTCATTAATTTTGCTAAGTCCCGTAGCTCAGTGGAGAGAGCGCTGGCCGTTAAACTGAGAGACATCCGAGCGACCCGGGTTCAAGCCTCGCTCAGGGTATTAATTTATTAAAATTTCTGTTAGCTGCCATTGGCGCTTTGCTGTTGTGTTGCTTGACTCGATCGGGATCTGCTAAAAATATAGATAGCCCCTCCCACTTCTGGCATGGCCGACCAGAAGTGATCCAGTACTTAGGCCATTAGTTAAGTTACCGAACCCACTGCTGTAAAGCCGACCTGCGTGTCGTGCTACAGTGGGCCGTATTTCGTATAACATGTACTTGTAATCATTCTGCGGTGTGTCAGATTGAAGCATTAAAAGGAATATTATTATTATTATTATTAAGTCCTTTGCTCCCATCAGTTAATAGAAATCTGCACTTTTGAGGTTGTGTTTGTTTTTAGTGGTGAAAGTGTTCCTATAAAGAATGCGCAAAGCCTGACGGCAGATGCGTATGATGCAGAACTGAATAAACTGATCTCCTCAAGTACCGCGCTACCGAGCGATGACGCACGAGACTGTCTCGCCGGAAAAGGCCTTGGCTTCCACGTGCCTGACGGCAAAGAGTGAGTCTTAGAGATGTTCGGATTAATTTTCGATTGTGGAAAAGATGCAGAAACCAATGCTTTGGGTTTGCTGAATTTTGTCTGTTGCGTTTAAGCATAAAAATGAAGCAAATGACATTTTTAACTTTTATGAAACCCATACGGTTCGTGCTACTGTTGATAAAATTTCATGGAATAAATGCACAGTCCCATTAATGACTCAGAAAGATTTTGATGTGGAGCTGAAGGAAACTATACTGTTAATGCTATGTGATATAAGTAGATTGTAAAGTTGTCTCAGCCAATCATTTGGCGGATGACATTAGTCAAATGAGCTGTAAGGATGTTTCGCATGCAAACAGTTAAATTCGACTCCTGTAACAACTTGTGATCTGCCACTCATACTACGAATTTTAGTCATAATGCTATGGGTCAGTTTGAAATTAAAAATGAAGCATTATTATTATTATTGTTACGTAGTTTCGATAGCTATGGATCTTAAATTACGCCATGTCTGTCTGGCGTTTTTGGGGCAGCCCCATCTGGAATTGAATTCTCTGCTTTTCATGCTCACGACTCTCTTGTGTAGGGCTGCCAACTTTTGATCTTGCCATTCCGGGACGCCAAAATCACTGGAAATGGCATTTACGCCAATTGACACTGTCCACATATAATGCGTAGGCCCAGGGCTTAAAGTGTGGCTGGACGGTCATGGACGGCGTTCATGCACTTGTTTTAAAATCTGAGCGCCGTCCAGTTTCTTATTGGCCAGCAATGACTGGAAAGGTAAGGGGCGTCCAGGCACTTCTTTTGGAAGGACAAGGGGCGTCCAGGCACTTATTTTCCACACTTTAAGCACCGCGTAGGCCCAAAGTCGTGGAAATCAGCATGTCATCTCTCAAAAAGCATTAGAACGGACTAAGAGTAGGCCTGGGATACAATATGCTACTGAGTGTCGGTGGTTTGTAAAGTCTTAAAGACTTGAATCCAGCGCTGTCCAACATAATAGAGCGTGAACGTAAAATCATCGCACAACTTGCCGAGTTCAGTGTGCAAAATAACAACATTTTTTCAAAGGCATCTCTGCCACAAATTCCGGGACAATTTGAGATCAATCCGGGACACGGGACGCACAGGGCCGATTCCGGGACTGTCCCGGCGAATCCGGGACGGTTGGCAGCCCTACTCTTGTGGGATTTTCGTGTGCTTTGGAAAGTGATTCATCCTTGTTGTTTTGGTTTGTCGATTAGGAAGTCGTATTCCATCTACTTTGAGCAGGCGAAGGAGGGTGACGATGCCGTCCTATCGCTGCTGTGTAAATGCTTCAGACTATTCTATGCAAGTGGACACTTTGTCCGAGGAAAGCACAAGGATATGATGAGGTCAGCATCGTTCTTACTCTGCTTTATTTACAGATTTCTTGTTATTAGATTAGACGTTAAGGGATCATGCTAGGCTTTGCGCGACTGGGTATTGACGGCTCCGAGCGCGTATGTATTTACATTATCTGTTGTTTGATATTAAGTAAGGTCTGATATTTCATCATTTGCCTGAGGCTTAACTTATCGATAAAGGGTGATAGATAGTCTGGTGGTTATTGTGCCAGACACAACCAAGGGTATAAGAGATTCAGAATCCTTTTTAGGGTGGAAATTTCTTTGGAGATTTCTGCACCAACTGTGCGTGAGTCAACTTGGAAATAATGAGTAAACCAACTGCACACTGTTGGTGAAGAAGTTCACACAGTGAGGGAGAGCGGTCTTGAGCCAGGAACAAAGTGATATGAGTGGTCTTAAGCCAAGAACAAAGTGACATGAGCGGTCTTAAGCTAAGAACGAAAGTGACATGAGTGGTCTTAAGCCAAGAACGAAGTGGCTTGAGGGTCTTAAGCCAAGAACGAAGTGACATGAGTGTTATCTGAGGGCAGATATCTGATGCCATGCTCTCCTTTGCCTTCTGTTCACCATACGAACACATGTGCAGTTAATCAACTCATTTCATAAATGCTACCGACTGGCCACTTGCCCTCTCATATATCGAGGCTAAGAAAGTTAAGGTGCTAACATTTCATGGCTTCTTATAAGGTACCAATGAGTTGTGTTTTGTTTCTTTGTCTCAGTTCTCTAAAGTCATCGTGCTGTATTGTTTTTCTCTGATGAAAGTTCTGATTGTTTTGTTCACAGGTTTAGCCACAATGGCAACCACATGTTCCTCGTTGGTTCGTCGTCGCCATACTACAAACACAAACCAAACGACTACAAACCCGTTAAAAACTGACGCGAACGAACTGTTGCCGTAAACATATCATCTGTCTTTCCGGATGGTCATGCTCCTCTTGGCCAATGATCTGTTCTATGATAACGTAGTTTTTATAAGTTGAAATGCTGCGGTCATGAAGCTGTAAGATATCTTTAAATTCATGTCGGCACCATTGGGTCATTTAGTGCGTGTAGAATGTGAGCATCTGTTTGTTGGTTTTGGTGAACCAAATAGGTGTTCGTTGCTTGTGCTGCTCTAATATAATACCACCAAGCTTTTGCTAAATATTGTCACCTAAGAGATCCACCGAAATTCAAGTACTAAGCGAAAGTGTGACGAGTTTAGGACTTGTTGGACATCTGCTCCCGTCTAAAAGTTTTGAATATTCCAGATGTAGATTTTATTTTTGCGTATTAATAAAGACATCATTATAGAAGTCGGTTGCATTTAACGTCTACTTCTGAAGTCAGTTAGTTGTACGCAAGGGAGCGTACATCTTTCTTGCGATAAAGATATTCTGGATGGAATACAAACAGTTATCTACATCCATTTCTCGGGTACAAACAGTTATCTACATCCATTTCTCGGGTGCCCTTTTACTGACCTTGCACAAGTAACAAGTATCATTATCTATGGCATGCTGTGCTCCAGTCTGGGGCAATGTGGTTTCCACAGTGCGCAACCAGTGTTATCCTTATTTTGGGTTCGTCTTCATGCCATGTGCTAAAAAATAAATAGCCTTAAATAAATATATTAAAATTAATTATTCGGATAAAATGTTTGAATTGCCTGTGTTTGGCCTGTGTGCTTTTTGGCTCTTGTGGTCAATAGTTCGTTTTGCAACAGGTGACTGTAGTGGCAAAATTCGAGGGGAGTACGCACTACAATCGCCTGTGTGCAGGTCATTTTCCCATATACCATACTAAATACAAGTATTTGTGAGTTGAACACATGCTGTATACCTGCGTATATCTTCGACTACAGCCCCGGGTGTATATTCACCACCTGTAGTTTGACATACAGTGTCAGTTTAAAACTGAGAAGTTTTTGCTTCGGCTGGGTAATAAAAAAAAATAGTTCACCTGAGTCGTTGGCATGAAATTGGTCAACTTCTTGAGAGTCAGATGGTTATTTAGTTCACAATGTGTTAATCAAGCGCTTAGTGAACTATCCAAACCAAACGTTCGTTTTATTGGTCATGGTTGGTTGTAACTCTGTCGATGCCAATAATTGCTTTTTATTTTATAAAAAGATTAAAACTTCTTTTAGAAACAAGTGTTATGTTGAAACAAGGTACCAAAGTAAAGTTCAGTATCACTACTGATAAATATTTTGACAATATTTTATTCCATTCTGTACTTTGCAGTGATATCCGCTCTGTTGCATGGAGTATTTTGTACGAGTCACAAGTTGATGATTGCCAATTGAAGTAACTTGTGTCATAGATTGCTCTGAAGGTTCTACACTTTCAAAGCTTATAGTAATATTGTTTTAACCGATTTTTCCAAACTTGAATTTTGAATCTTGTAATTCAGCTTTGAACTGACTAAACACAGGACATTTTACGATGGCAAAGCTGATCTGCCGGAGTTATTGCTTTTCGTGATGAAACACTTTTTTTCATTGCAGTTCCAATTTGTTTGAATATGAGAGACTTCTGGTTCTCTGCCCCTAGCAGTTCAAATGTCCAATGTTGCCATTCCTCTCAATGTTGGTGTGCCTCCTCCTTAAGCTTCATATATCTACTTTGGTCATCATCCAGTCCAGCATCATCTGTCGTGGTCTGTGGGAGCCTACGGAAGTCAATGGTCTGAGATCTATGGATTGGATAAATTTCATGGATTTTCATATGCTTCTAGTGTAAGATTTTGCAACTGCCTGAGAGTAAGGTTAATAATAATAATAATAATTACGACAATTTATATAGCGCAGTAACACAGCCATGCATGCCGTTACAAGGGCGCCTTACAAAGCAGCTACACGGGATAAGCTGTAGCGAACAAGTACGATTTTAGCATAGATTTAAAAGAGTCCACTGAGCCGGCCAATCGAATAGTGAGAGGAAGTCTGTTCCAGCATCAAGGACCAGCGACCGAGAAGGCACGATCGCCAAAGCGCATTCTCATCCTCCGCTCACGCAAATCGGTCCTCTCGTATGATCTAATGATTGTTAAGCGGTTGTCATGCACCTCATGAAATATAAAACAATGAGTCACAATGACAATTGACATAAATGTGCTAGTGTCGTGATAATGGCAGACTAGAATGAGCCGTTGCAAAGGTCAACTCCAAAACATAAAACAATAACGTCCAGACCAAAGATGTCGTACCTTTTTTTGTGACTCCCAGATAACCAATTTGTTGACAAGAACCTGTAGCTTTTAGTATTTAAACTGTCCAGTGTTTCGGTTGTTTGGTGTTGCAGTAGTGTTGGATTACAAATGTGTCTAAGATGTGGGGTTTTAAGTTTCAGGCATTTCAGTTAACGTGATTTTAAAAACGTGGTGTTTCAGAAAATATTGTTGATTTGCCTTAGTGTGTAGGTTGTCTTGCGTGAAGCTGTGATTTTTAACCATATTATTGTCCTTTAGTTAACTTCAGAATTAAGTCGTCACGCAGTAGTTATGATATTCTTAGCGTCGGCTTACGGCTGGCTGTCGTTCTTGCACATTCGCTAGTGTTGTTGCTAAATTAACTGCAAATTTACCATGTGTAACTTATTCACATCGATATATATATGTGTTGCCACTTTTTGCTGTTGTCTCTAAATCTCATGGCATGAGCATGCAGTCAATACTACAGGAATCTGCTGCCATGGCAGGCCTTCAAAGCAAAGCCTTTTTCAGAGCAAGGTTCGATATTAAGCTTGACCGTCGTTTATTTGGATCGTTGCTCTTTATCCGTCCGTTTTGATCCGCAACTGGGTTGGCACAAAAGACAGTGTGCGGCGGTTCATGGGCGCCCGCACAAATTTTTGCAGTAGGGGGCAAAACAGTTGAAAACACAATGGTTACGGTTAAATTTTTAGCAAGAGAACACTAGTATTTTTCACAGAGCTTTCTAAATGCAAATTTTTCCAATTTTACTTTGTGCATCGTTAGTAACATTTGCACTCTAGTGCAAAGAAATTTGTTAAAAGCCAAAAAGTAGTAGTTAAAAATAGGAAAATCAATTTTCCAGGGGGCGCAAGTGCCCCCTCTTGCCCCTATGTGCAGGCGCCCATGCTGTGGTTTGCATTGTTTTATGGCATTTTCACGTGTTCTAACCTCGCCGATTATTTTGATGCCGAGAGGTTGAAGTTCGACTGTACAGTTACACGTCAGCGTAAATTAATTCTGAGGTAATTTTATAACTTAACATTTCAAGCTTGATTCAGATGTTCTGTCGCTACCAAAGCCAGAATTGTTTTGATATATATAATTAGAGATGTAAATAAATTAGAAATGCAAGCGTAAAAGCAAGAATGTCTGCAGTTGGGGCACTTCGTACTCTTGGACGCACTCAACTAAACGGCGATTTTAAAGCCGATACTTGTAAAACGTAGAAGTTTAATTAGGCGACTAATTAGATTTTGCGTTGTTTGTAGCCTTTGCCTTGCACCATTTGCTAGTTTTTATTTCAGTTACGTGTTGGTATCTTATAACTTCCTAAGGCATAGATCATCGAATGCATTCGTCGACCGACATCTCGGTTCTTACAGCAGAGGTGAAAGATTCTGGCAGTTTGTTGACATCAAGCATTCCAAGGACAGATTTTGTGCCGTTCTTTCGTTGTTTTTTTGTGTGTATTCTACTTCATTGTGATCGATGCTTTCGTATAAACAGCCGAAAAAATGTATATGCTTGCTACCAGGGTGTTGCTTGGTCAACTTCTAGATCTTACAGAGTTGTTTGTGAAAACCAGTTGTATTGACTGGTGTTTGTAACTGTATGTAAAAAGATGTGTTGAAGAGAATAGCAGCAGACCTGCAAGTTAATGAATTGTTGGAAATTATGGCCTTTTACATACTCCTACCTGTTGCATCTCGTACATTTTGTAAATCCCTCCCCGCCCCCAATGTGTACTTACAACTAAGATTCTCTAAGGCCCCTTACAGAAGTTAACTAGCTGAAGCCATAAAAGTCATCTAGAGGACATTTTATTTTACTGTAGGCTACTATTTACAGCACAGAATAACTGTGCGTGGCTTTCATTCATTTCGAGAATTTAGCGCCTCTTCAAGAGACCTATATGGAATTGAGGACAACTATAGGATAATACCAAGGCCGTAACTATGGGGTGTTTGAACACACCCCCAAATGGAAAATGTGAAAAAATATGATGCATTTACGAGCACATGATGTAAAAAGCATGAAATAAAACCATGAAAACACCCCCCGAAATGGAAAATTGTAAAAAAAAATATATAATTAATTAATTGGTGAGTTTGTGAAAATTTCGGCCGGATGACTAAAAAAGGTCATCAGTTTTTAGGAACGGAAATTGCGACATTTTTTGAAGATTTCGGCTGGATGATTAAAAAAAGGTCATCAGTTGTCACCAATTAATTAATTATATTTAGGGACAGAAATTGTGACTTTTGAAGATTTCAGCCGGATGACGAAAAAAAGATCAAGTTTTTAGGAAGGAAAATTGTGACATTTTTTTCAGATTTAAAAAGGTCATCAGTTTTTTTACGAAGGGAAATTGGTGAAACACCCCCGAAATCAAATCCTGGCTATGGCCTCGAGTTATAAATAGGCCACGGTGGACATCATAAAAGAGATTTATTTTGTGTACGTACATTTTTCGTGACCCCTTTGGCATATGCACCCATAGGCAAATTCGCCTAAATCCGATCACCCATCCTTGCGCACCTAATATATGGTTTAAGGTTAAGGACCGAAGCTTTTCTGCATTAACCATACAGAGATAAATAACTCATGTGCATCACTAACAACCTAGTTGATTTTTTTTTACAATTTCAGATCTCATATGTACGTGCACAAATCATTAACATCGTCTAATGCTTCTAGGAATCGCAAAATTCTATGACTTGCACGATCAGCGTTGCTGGCGCAGGGGAATGTTGCGCAGACAAGAATCAGTCTGCACGCTTTGACTTGGCCAACTATACACCGGCAAAACAACCGACACGACAACGACGACGACGCTAGTCAAAAAGCAGGTCTTCGTCACGTTGTCTGTCGAGCATATTGCTCGGTGTTTCGTATTCTTCGCCTTCTTTCTTGTTTCGTTCGGCCTCGGCTCTCATCTGCGCTTTCTTCTTCTGGATCTTCTTCATTCTGAAACAGTTTTAATATAGGGATTCAGGTCATGCTGCAATAGATCGCAATGTTAACGTTGATTAATTATTCATATTATGCACTTGTTAAGTGCTACTGTTTTATGATTCTGGACAGTAAGCTCAGATTTTGACCGCACATAAGTGTTTGCAAATCTTGTTTCCGTCACATCAGAGCAATACGTCACATCAGATCAGCCCTGACAACGAATATGTCACAAACCATTGCCTGTTATCTTGTCTCCTCTCCCTTGATTACGTTAATTCGGTGTTGTGGGTCTGTCAGACGTTGAGCTCAATAGGCTGCAATGCATCCAAAACTCCTTATCATTGGTTGTGCTTGTACGTCCCACTACAAACAAGTTCCTCGGTAAATTTAATTAAGGTAAAGGACTTGCTCAAGGTTCGGCGAGCATTGATCTGCGACTATCTTGTTTCACAATGTCGGCAATGCAATTGTGCTCTACTCTGTCAGTGCTCAGTTCAACATTGCTCGGCAGTAAGAGAGCAAGCGGACAGGTTCTTAACAGAGTAACCTTTGAAAAGATCGAGCAATCACTTCTAACGCTACTGTCACTCTTTACTTTGGCAGCATATATTTATTCTCAAGACAAGTCCTCCACTAAATCCCTCTGTCTAAAAGAATTTAGCTGTCACTTCAATTCAGTTTTACAGTTACATATTCAGTTAGCAAGTATATTTTTTTATTTCACCAGCTAACAAAGATTCCCTTCCCTGGCGCACATAAACATCAGATAACAGTTTTTAAAATGTCTTCTGCTCCTACCTGTAGAATTCCTCTCTCTCACGTTCATCAAGTTCTGTGGTTATGTACTCCAGCGTTCTTTCGATCTTTGGAATGATTACTGAAAACATATTTGTACACGTAGGCTAGATTTTAAAAAAACACTGCCTAGAAGCCCTTGTTGACCACATTGGTATGCAACTATGCATGATTCTTTTAGTATCTACTTAACTTCTCGAACTACTTGTATTAAACAATGAAAAGCAATTTTAATGTATTGATGGCATACATGTACATGAACGTCGATAAAGTTAAGCACAGTATAGAACTATAAATGTCTGGATCCACTTCACATTATGTGTATGTACAGGTATTTCAAAATGTGCACATATGACTTTAGCAACACTTACAAATGTAACTGGTGTTAATATGGTATTATAATGTAGCAAAATTGTAAAACTACTGTAAATCCAAAATTTTTGGCGGTCACCAACGTTTGTGAATTTCAGTAGCAAATTACCTTTACACCAGAGAAGTTTGTGTTTTGGAAATCTATAAGGATTTAAATGTTCATTAATACAGCTGTCTATTCAATTCTCATTTTATCACTCAAGCATTGACTTAGAAAGATACTGGATTAAATACTTAAAAACAAAGATACTGGATTTAATATTTGGAAACGAAGAAACTGGATTAAATACCTAGAAACAAAGATACTGCATCAAATTATAAATATGGCATTGCTAAATAAAGCACATCTTACCAAAGACATTGACAAAAAATCATGATTTTTTAGCCACTTGTAAAATCCACTAAAAAATTCCACACAAGAATTTGTGTATTGATATTATTCACCATGTTCAATGGCATTGACTCTTCTGTTGGTGACCTTGATGACCTCGTCCAGTATAACGAAAGACGACTGAAGAGAAGCCAAGTCAACGAGCATGTCAACGGCCTTTGCAAAGTTCTTCTTTATACGGTCGATCTGTTGACCACCTCGCGCCAGACCAGTGTATTCATACGCTGAAAAACAAAGTCCCAGCCAGAGTTTGCATTTCAAAAGAAAGCATAGAAATTAAGTATGCTAAGGTCACTGAAGAGTGTTTAGGCAAGTGTATAAATATAACACAACAAAAGTACGCTGTTACACTTCCAAGAACTCCAACAGAATCTGTCACACGTTTCCTCTGTACTTGTAATGTATGGCCTTAACCCTTTAACGACCAGCATGTACTAAAATGCATGGAAACATATGTAGCTGGCCATTAAAGGCAAAGCTCTTTAAAAAAAATGACAATTCATACAGCATCACACTTGTCACCGCGAGTGGGTTTGAAAACAATA
Organism: Lumbricus terrestris; assembly: GCA_949752735.1. Lineage (NCBI taxonomy): Eukaryota > Metazoa > Annelida > Clitellata > Crassiclitellata > Lumbricidae > Lumbricus > Lumbricus terrestris. Next base: position 28,395,945 of record OX457052.1, on the reverse strand, counting down.
AAGATCACATCGTCAAACATGTTTTAAGATGTTCAAGCTTTTCCATTAAATTACATATCTTCTAGTCTCGGCTGCAATGTTGGAATCTTGTTCAATCAACACATGTAAGTCTACTTTTGCAACTGATGCACCAGTTTATTTTTCCAGTGAAAATTAGCAAAATGAATTTAAGAATTGTTTTCAGCCTCTTCTCCACTGAAAACTTTGATTTCAATGTGTGCTCTGAAGTCAAAGATAAAGTGACTTATCATCTTTGGCCAGTTCACTGATTATTATTTTAAATAGCTCCAAGGTCCTTACCGAAGAAGTTTCCTGGCCATATGATAACTATGGGCTGGCTGACAATTGCCACACTGCACTACAGAACTACAATACTAAATGCTGCAGCAATGCTAAAGTCAAATGCAAAAAATTTAAGCAGATTTTTCCTCAATTAACTTACCAATAAAGCTACCATAAATGCAAAATGTAAGCTCTGCTTGAAGTTTCAATATTGAAGACACAAGTGACAAGGTTTTTTGCCTTCAACTTACCATCTGAGCCGTCATGGAATGCTTCGAAAACTGGCAAAGTGACTCCTACAACAAGCAAGGAAATGCATCACATGACATGCATGAACAGAGCTGTTCTAAGTCAATGGGAAAATGAATTGCATATCAAATGTGATGCAGTTTAAAATATTTAACGCATTCTATGGTATGGTAACAAGTATTTGAAGGTGTAGATCCTCATCTAATCCATATTAACGATCTCTACTCTACTTAAGATGAATCTTCATCCGCTAAACTTTAGATTACGTGTACACAGCCTGGAGAAAACATTCTGAGTCGCAAAAATGGAATACCTTCAAGTTGACTCAACAAACACCGATGATGATGAAAAGAAAAATAAATTACTGTAAAGTCAGGTTTGTTCATGTTAAATGTATGATATTGTTAAACTGCAACAAAATTTGTCGTATCACAGCTGAAAAACCAAATTAATTCTAACATGAAGAGATCTCATCTTTCAAAAAATTCTAATTAAAAAATTAATTTAAAAATTCTAATTAAATGTAAGGCAGACACAAGTAAAGAACTAATACTATATCGTCAATGTTGCTAGCATAAATCGGAGTCTGTTGGAAATCTTAAACTGACCAGCAACGTTGTCCTTTTTGGTTTTGACTTTAAGCTGGGCTTTGTCTGTATTCTGCAGGACTAAGTTGTTGAAATCGCCCATGGCAAACTTCGCCTCAGCCATTGTGAATGCGGCCTCCTTCATGACGTCACCCATCAGGGTTTTGGTCTAAAAAGACAGTATATGACACAATGTAAAATACTCTTACACGTTAAGAAATAGTTACATTATCCAACAGCCTTAAACTCTCAAAGGCATGGTAAAGCAAATTATACAATATTAGTGTAATTGGTAAACATATGTTTTTATACATTTGTCACTTTCTATCGCTGTTTCAGGTCGCAGTGCGACAACCTTTAAACATAAATTTTTTACTGCCTTCTAACCACCTCTTCAGAGCTCATGATGTATTCCAATTTAGTTGATAATTTATCTGAGAACAATGCAACACAAACAATTATATTAACTGTATATATACCACTGATCTATGCATAAAAAACATTTTCAAATCAAGGACACTGAATTTTGATCTGGTTGCATGCACTGAAAGAAGTTACAGTTTCAGCCTTTGGAGTGAATCCAACTAACACAACCAGTTCAGTAGTATTAGTTACACGAAAAAACTTACTAATTATGTTAAAACTGAAATCTTTTCAAACGTTTTACTGTATTAACCATACAAGCACCTATCACTAGTGCTGGCTTGTATATTAATATAGCAGTGAGTATGTAAAGACAAAACAACCTTAAAATATGAGATAAACTGTTTGTAGCCAATTCACCCGGATGCCTTATGAATTTTTATGACATAACGGTAATGTAGATTGTACTCGTGATGCAAGTGCAAGATATGGCTAGATTAACTTCAAAATTAATGGAAACAGGTCTATGGCAAACATTATTTTGTAGAGTTAGTGCACTATAAACACCTAATTATGCTGAACAACACTTCTTCATATTGCAGCGATAAAATAACGCAACAGCCGACATTTACTTCAATTATCTTCCTCAGAATTCCTCGAAATTTGATTGTCAAAGCATCGGACTTCTTCCTCAGCAGGCTGTGACCTTTCTGGGCACCCTTTAATCGTGCCTTCATGAGAGTCAGTGCCCTAAAACATTCACAGCACAAGTATATTAAGAGGTCTTAAACACAGAATGATGAGAGGACATAAAAGTCAAGTCTTTTATGGAAAATCTATGCAAAAAATCCAAATAAGCATGAACTCAATCGCCGCTCCACATATCACTTTCATTTGCAGACACGATTGAACACAGCGGTTTACGTATACTACACAGTAAATTGTGCAGAACCTTTCAGTTTACAAAGTATTTCAAATGTGATGTAATGTAGTTTGAAGCTTGTATCGCACCACTCACAGCAGAACTTCCAGTGTGAGGACACCGAGAAGACATAGATTTTGAGGAGAGTCGAACAAGTGTTGCACTACGACAACGACGACAATTTATGTTGTTCTGTGCTTAAGAAATTGAAAGAGGCCGGGAAAAAAACAACAGACTGCAGCATAAATAATAAGGGGCGTCATATGATCTAAGAAAAACCTTGGTGTATACTTACATACGAGATGGGAAAATGTTAAGCCTATCTTTTCCGGACATTTTGCTGGTTGTCTAAATCGCCGACAAGCAACGAAAAGCTACAACGTTTGAAGGATTTTGTCAACTAAACCGGATTAATTCTGGTTCTATCCAAAACCGACCTGCGCCATTTAATCATAATTCGTCCCACGTGATGGCTGATCAGCCAAGATCAACTGACCAGTGAAGTAAGTAAGAAAACGCGCACTGCGTTTTATTATTACAATCTCCAAATATTTTGAGCGGTACAAAAAAATCTTAAAAGCAGGACACCAAGCTTATTTACGATGGTTCCATTTGGTCAGATAGGTTTCCCTAATTAAGTAGACAAAAATCTTGCTGTGAGAAGGCCAGAGAGTATGAACCAGAACGTATGCACAGTTAGCCTACTGTGGGTTAGCCTATAAAACATAACACAAAGGCAACCGAGTGGTTGGATTGGGCCAAATTTCCTTAAAGTGCAGTAGTGATAGATGGAGAAACTTAAGGCAGATGATGCTTGAAGCAGAGCTTAATTGGGTTTCCTTAATTTGTACTATTCCGATATAGGTCCTAATAATAGTCTACGCCTACGACTGGCGACCACTCGTGAATAAACTTGTGCCCTTCGCTTGAATAATTTTACTCTGCATATGGCCATCAAGACTGGTAGAGTAGTGACGCTTTAGAAATCTGGCGTTTACGAGTACTATTATTATTTTTGGTGCGTTATCCGAGACCATGCAGATAGGAAGAACTGGTAATTTTTTTAAATTTAGAATTCAGATTCATTATTTTTTTTTAGATAGACGCGTACCTAACATGTGCGTGGGCAAGATCTGAATGCAAAGAGTTAGCCTAGTCTTATAGATTAGATATCGAAAGAAATAATTCATTCTAAAATGGATCCATTTTTGATTCTTGGCCAATAGAGTACGTGATTTAAGGACATGAGTATAGGCCTAGGCCTAATAAACCTTGTTAATGTAAGCTTAGGCCCACTCCTACAGCGTTTCGTCTGTTGTTTTTCTGGAAATAACCTAATACCACAGAATAGATGAAGCGTAGATACGCGTTATCTATTTTGTGCTTATACGCATACAAATCCATACAACCATTATTTTATTTATAGCACAGAGTTTTTAAAAGTTAAAAATAGCTTCATAACAAAGGCCGGTGCAATGCTATGATTCTCACAGCTGTTATACCTGTTGAATATTCATGAATAAAACGCGTACATCAATATTTTATGAAATTTGCAAATAAATCAGAAAAAATAAATATCATAGCAATTAGGTCTATACTTTAATTTATTGTAAGGTCAAATGCTAAACTACCGTTTAAAACCATGTTTGAAGAATTTGCATAGAGCCAAAGCACTTTTCATTGTAATAGAATTGTCAAGGTCATCCAAATATTAGGTCAATACCTCTGCATCTAATTGCAGCAAATATATTTCGCACAGTTGCTCGGTCATAATTTGAGACAAACTGATAACTGGAACATTCTGGACATAATAAAATAATATGGAATTACATAAAGTTTTGCTTCTATAATTTTTTATGCAAATATATGCATGAATGATAAGTTACCAACCAATGATCTGCGGCAAACATCTGGTAGGCGTGTCTGTGGGCGGGGCTCTGATATTTAATACGAGTGAAAACAAAATACAGAGAATAAGCATACATAGCTAGTTGATCAGCCGAGAAGGAGGTAACAATGAGAAATCAGAGGAAATCTGTCACACAATTTTACGTGTGATTGTGACAGAAGGGTATGGTTTCCTGAGCTTATTTACCCACATACGAATTGCACTAGTGCGTTTTGTTTTATTTCAGTTAAGTTGTTTGAACGTGCAAACGAAGGTTCAGCTATTTGAGAAAAATAAAATAATGTATATGTATATATATATACGTACACATGAATGTGAGCACAAGCATATGCATAGATTTATATAACATGTATATATATATATATGTTGATATATATATATATATACACATAATATGTTTATATATACTACTGAAAATTACCTGTTTGTGTGGTATTGTAGGGGTACAAGATTTAACAAAGGAAAAGGAAATGTTGCATAGAAGAGTAACACATAGGGATGAAGTTAATAAGTTATGAAAGTTGAAATGGAGATGATAAGGAAGTTGAAGGGTTAGGAGAGGAAATGAACAATGGCTCCACCTCCATCATTTTTGTTTACACCTCTATAGAATTTCTGTCCCTATAAAGATGGCCTGGGTACACATTGTGTTTGACTGTTCATTGTTAAGGATATTTTTACTTCGTTCTGCATTAGGTCGCTGTCTCTTGCTTCAATATTTTTTGGCAGTCGCTCTGACAGTATTTGTGTCAAAGTGACTGAAGCATTCTTAGCCATTGTCAAACTATGTCTCGGCTAAAGCTTGCGAAACATGGGCATTGAAGTTACTTCACTAGCTTGACATTGAATTGCAATCTTGTAGAAAGCAGCAAGGCTTTCTTGTTTTCATTATGTTCTCATTGAAAAAGATTATTTCACCGCTGACAACTGTAAAGTGAACATGACTTTGAACGTCTACAGTTAATTCAGTTAGTGACTAGTGAGTCTAGCAGGGGTTAGCTAAAAGCTTTCAAAATACATTACTTGAATACTAATGGAGGTGAACCTACCAATATAATATATAGAATTTGGGTGAAGCTTCTTTGCCAGACGACCTTTATGCATGTACATTTTTTTGCATTTATTTGTATGTCGTCATAAGCACAAAACTTAAGACAAAGAACATTGTATTGAGTTGCTAAAGCGCAGGCATCATAGTACAAGAGAATGGACAGTGCTATAGGCTGCATCATGAGAGTTCAGCATGTAGGTATGTCTCGAAACACTTAATGTAGCATCCTTTAGTGCGTTACAATAGACAAGTGTATTTTAAAACAGTTTGCAAATGTATGTAGTCGACAGTGTGTAAATGTCATGTGAGATAGCTCCAGCAGGAAGGTCCAGTACCGGAGAAGGCATAGTTCAGTCAATTTTTTGTGAGGTAGCGTGGCACCTGCATATCTCCATGGGCTTTGGAATGCAACAGTTGTCAACCTGCTGATTCGACATTGGAACACAAGCTTCCTAGTGCATGGTATTGTATCTCTTACTGAATGACTGTTCAGAAACTCTGTGGAAATAAATGCATTTAAATAATGAGAGAGTGATGTGGATGAGTAATTGGTATAGCTCTTAGTGAGGAAGGAAGGTCGTTCCAAATGGAGGGACCAACCACATGTTGTGCAGGAGGGCTAGGCATTGCTGACAGTTGAAGCATGCTTCTAATGTAGTCGTCAAATTTACGTTAGGTAGAAGTATTTGGACTAATGTTGGTGAAATGAGAGTTCGACAACAATTTTTCATCATTATTATAATTTATGAATATGTGCTGGGTTCAAGTGTGCTTGAAATTATTTAAATTTTGCTACAACAGTTCTAACCATGGAATTGCAGGTTGAGCGGTGGTGCATGGACGTAAAAAATCATTTGACAAAGGTGTCACTCATTCCAAGAGGCCTCTGATACTGCGACAAAGTGCCAGCGTAACTGTTCCAGCATTTCATCATCTGTTGTCGAGGCTGATACGACTGAAAATCATTAACTTCAAAGGCTTCAAACGAAGGGGCAACTTGCTGTAACCCTTTGCGTTACGGCTTCAAATCGACATACGAAATGGGTCGGGTCTTCCTCTCGTTTCTCTGCGGGCCGCGCCTCTTCCTCTGCGCCAAATGTCGGACGCCACTGACAACCGACAAAGAACTGTGCTCAACCGGTTTCGTTGGGTCAACCGGCCGCGCGTACCTCTTCAACCGCGCCGTCAACATCCGACATAGTCAGGTCCACCATCGAGTCATGACGACAGGTCCTCACTACGTTCGTGACGTCTACTGCAAGAGCTGCAGCACTCGGCTCGGCTGGACGTACGAATTTGCGATCATGACCGATCAGGTCTACAAGGAGGGCTGCGTGATTCTCGAACAGAGATTATTTGTTGAGGTGGAGAACAGCGTCACGTGTTACGATGACACGTGTAGCTGCTGGCGAAGAATCGATCTGTAACATGTCTGTGAATCTTAACATGTCTGTGAATCTTAACATGTCTGTGAATCTTAACATGTCTGTGAATCTTAACATGTCTGTGAATCTTAACAGCTGCGACACGAGGATTTGCTATGGAACAGAAGTAGACTTTCGAGATGATTCGCACTGTAAATTAGCTTATCTGTAATTATCATTGTAGGTCGTACATTGTTTGGTTTGGTGTTGACGTAATTGTAGTTCTGTTCTCTTTTGTGTTTGTAAGGAGTTGGCCGCATCACATTTTCACATTGATCTGTTTAACATGAGACAGTATGGACTTCCTGTTTGCACATCATTCTACGAAACGTGATGTAATGTTGAACTGTTGAGTCTTTTAGTGCTTGTAATCACGAGAGTACACTAAATGAGACTAGGAGCCAATGTGGGTCATTCAATACAGTGTGAAAGCTGTTTGTACACTATACTTTAGTTGAGATGGATTCGAACCAGCAGCCTTCCGGCTCCAAGGCGCCGAACACTACACCACCATGCCTTACAATATACGCTGGCTCATATCCCTCAGATGACTGCATCAATGAATCCACGCTGTAATTATCATTCATTTTAATTCAACCCAGAAATTCCTTACAATGCAGTTTAATTTAGATGGACGTTTGCACTCTATTAACTATCTGACTGCAACTGAACCATGCAGATGTACACGATGCGTATTTAGTTATAATTTGTAATTATGTTTTGAACGAAAGAATCTGTATTTTTATTGTCATTGCTAGCAGTTCTTGTGTACTGGATTATTGTTGTTCAATAATAGAAATTACTGGTGAATGCAATTTAATTTTGCTATTTAATAATAATAACTATTGCTGATATTTATAAAAAATTCGCTATTACTTGCAACTCCTCGTTTAATAAAGAACGAGCTTGTACTAAAAGAGATAGGGAATCAATGCGGCTAAAGTGTTAAAATGTGTTATACAGCAGAGCAGTGCAACATGGAGGTGTTGGGCAACATGGATCATGTGGTTGTCAGTTTGACTAATGACCCTACGTTGTTTGAATGAACTGTTCCTCTGTCACCAAACAGCATAGCTTGATACCGGTTTAAGCTGGGAACTAAATAGCAAGTCCTATGATCAGGGGCTTCTATCCCTATACATGGCGGGCGCAGCTTGCGCCCAGTGAAAAATAGGGGGGAATCAGAAGACAGCCAAAATTCATGTCGGTTGGGGGGAAGGTCGGACTCGGACATGGAGGGCAGCGTTCAATCTAGACATCACTAGGAGGAAGATCCCCAGAAAATACTCCCCTTCATATAAATATGGACAAAATGGTAGGTCTAATAGTTTTTAGCAAAAGTATACACTTTATACACCTTGAGTTTTTAGTTAGGCTACTATCTGCATTTTTGAATTAGGGGAGGTGGGGGCAAGAGTGGCATAAAGTCACAAAACGCGGAATAAAATATGCATTATTAGACATATCAAGATGAAACTTGTTTTGTAGTGTAGGTAGATCATCGGTGCATCCATAAAATTCCCTAAATTGCTACTGGATACGATTTCTTCTTCAACATCTGGCTTGAGGTGGAGGCACCCAAAAGGCCACTCTTGCCCCACCATGTGGGGCATGAGTGTCATGCCACTTTTACCCCTTGTTGAGGGCAAGACTGGCATGCCCTTCGTACCCCCAGAGACGGTTACATACGCTACGTTTTCACCAATTTTGCATTGCAATAAGCAGGAATTTATGTTTTAGCCTACACGAACTGCTATAACAGCTATAATATACCATAATAAAAATTTCCTATTACATGATTAGGCCTATAATAATGTTTGTACTATTTTAATAAATAATACAATCATATTATAATTTAAAAAAATAATGTTAATACAAATACTATTTTGCACAACTAAATGACTTCTCTCCAATGTTATCTTCAAATTTCAGACAGTCAAATTTGGTCCTTGAACACTTAGTAAAGCAACATCATTATTAGGTGGGATTACAATGTAGGACCTAATTGTATTTTATTGTATTGCATTGTGCTCTAAAAATTGTGACCGTGCATGAGAAAACCCTCCCAAAGTCGGAAATTCCATAAAATGAGTTTAAGTTTGTTTTAAATAGTACAGATATCAATATGGTCAATATGGTGAAAACCGTATATTTGCATCTTTTGAAATGAAATTTTTATGATTTTTTAGCATCTTGAGAAATCGTTTTAGGGAGAAATCGCCAGTTGAAAATTACATCCATTACATGAACCACACAAAAGTCAATAGAATTTTCATCAGAATGTAGTAATATGTTCTAAACTTAAAATTTTCTGCTCTTTCCAATGGTGTCAACGGTTTTTCTTGGAAAATTAAATTGAAGGAATGGCACAGATTTAAATAGGAGTCTCTGCACAGTAGCGTGCATTTCGTTGAGAACAGTACTGGGTGTAGACCTTTCCGCTCGATTTACTCGGCTTCAATATTTACGACTTTGGCCGGGTTTTCTCATGCACGGTCACAATTTATGTAACGCCTCTCGAGTGCACACTGATCAGAGGCGCAAAACATATGGCTGCCCAATTTTGTCAGCAATTCCTCCACTGAAATAGTAGAGTAATTTTGCTAAAAGGACAGTTTAAAATACTGAAATTGCAATGCGGAAATTGCAAAAATTTCTTATGGGGAGGGAATGTGTCCCTCTCCATACCAGGTCCCTTCTCGGCGCTACACATGCTTCGCGATCGTCTGCTGGATGCTCGTTTGTCCCCCCCCTCCAAACAAACCTTCATTCCCACACTAGAGGAAGGCATGCGCTAGACTACATTATTTTGCATACATAGAGGAAGGTCGGTCCAGAAGGGGGGGAAGAATATGGATTGCGCCCGGTTGCTTAGGGGGGATAGAAGCCCCTGCCTATGATGGATGCACTAAGCTGGGAACTAAATGAAAAGGCCTGTGATGCACTGGCCCATGTCCTAGACCTTGAGATTTCCACTGGTGGAAGAAAAGCTGAATTAAGGAAATGAGCGCCCCTACATTCCACACAGGATGTAGGAGCTGTACTTCTGATACAACACGGAGCACAAGTCTTCAAAAATTTAGACCAGCACATTCTGAGCGTTTGCTGAAAGCAAACACAGAAATGTTAGCGCAATGTTTATACAGTCACAGGATCTGTTTATACAGCTTGAAATCTCAATTAAAAAGAACAATTTCAGGTCTGTTCTGAATAAAACCAACAGATCTTTGTTGGCGACTTGATTAACTGCAATTCTGCACTGCAATAGAACAGATAAGAAACGTTGAATGAGCCGACGACTATCATGTCCCACCCACTGATCCTCTCTGAATCCAGTGTTGCAAGTCATAAAAAACAGACCAACTTCCATTAAGGAATTTATTTAGACAGCCAGCTCGATAACCTTTACTGGTCGTTTTTTTGTAATCTCTGTACATAGCACTCATGTAAAGCACTTTGTATTTGAATGTCTTTGGAGTATATATTATACAAATATATTATATATACCGGTATATTATGTATATATAATTATTATATATATATATATATAAATTATTTTATGAAAAGAGTTTGCATCACAGATCTATGCCAAACAACTACTGGTAATTTATAAAGTTCTCAGCGTATTAAAGTGTTCAGTAACTACTAAGTACTACTATTGTCAATTATTGTATGAGTTCCGAAGAAATATTAAACTGCTATGGAATTTTATTCTTTTAAATGAAAGTTCAGGTATTTTGAACAAATGTTAATATTAAATTTTGCTTGGAATATTGTTAACAGTTTCGAAATTTGGAAACTACTGACGTAATATGCAAGTAAGTAATTAAGTAATAGATGATTGTCAGTGACAACACTACCATTGGTCACAGCAGGTCATATGCAGGGCTGTAATCAAGGGTATACGCGGGTATACGGCGTATACTCACCTCCGGGAAAAAACGGCATCGTATACTCACCGCGAAAAACCAGGGTATACGCGGGTATACAGCGTATACTCACCTCACAAAGGGTATACGCGTGAGAAAGGCAAAGGCTATTGAGGTGTATTTTTCACCAAAATCCAAAGCGAATGACTAAAAAAAAAAAGGTCGTCAAAAATTTTGGTGGCGAAAATGGAAAATTTTCATGAGATTTCGGCTGACGACTAAAAAAAAAAAAAGGTCATCAGATTTTTTGGACGGGAAAATGGGGAAATTTGTGCCGGATGACAGCCGCCAGAAATTTTTGCCCGAAAAAGTCGGTTTTTCTCCCGGTCAGCGTATACCCACCTCAAAATTTACCAGTACAGCCCTGGTCATATGACCTGCTTATTTTTCTCTTGACCAGCCTTATGACCTGCCAAAAATTCTTTGGCATTTGTAATATCTTCATTACATTTAATTTCTTTGATCTGTTGAATAACTCGCATGACCAAGACCAGCCAAAATAATAAAACTGTTGCTGCCACTTTAATCGATGGTTGTCCATAACGTGTTGCTTCATAAGAGATAAAAGTGTGAAATTAAAAAATAATTAATAAGAACAATGGCTACATGTGGGTGAACAATAACTTCCTTGCTGTCAGTATAGTGCCTTCGGGAAGAACTGTACCTTATGTTGGTTGACTCAAAATAGGACTAACTTGGTAATAATGACAGCCATACAGAACAAGGCGTTTCCTGGTGCAACTTTCAGCAAATGCAAACCTTTCTGCTGTGAGTCGCAAGTCCACATATTAAACAGGATAAGAAATTCCCAACGTTAGCGCATAGATCAACTTCTGCCAATGCAACAGTTAATGACTGATATCCAAAGAAAAATGCTGTGGTTTGCAGGAAAAATAAATTATAATCATTGCTAATCTTTCCTGTTAATTGTCACATTAATTTATCCATTTGATGGACAAAACATTGACCTCGTAGTTTTTTCTGAATGCGAATAGAATGATCAACAGACACACACACAATGTTCTGCAGCTAGTTTAATGACAGCCATTTTGTTTCACCTTAGACACGCACACACATACAACAACATTAATTTCTAGAACAACTCGTCCCTGCAACCTTTTTGTAAAATCCCATTATTCTGCTGTAAATGTAAAATATCTCGATACATTACTGGGTAATATCAGTGTCGAAAAAATGCATAATTCTCTGCAGCACAGACTTGCTAGCTACACGACTTAACAGACACCCATTCTGGCTTAAAAGTGCACAACCCGCCTCAAAACCGCTTTAACTAGAATGCTCGTATGTTCACTGGTTCTGATCTAGCATTGATATTATGTCTTGCTGCTAGCCACAGTGATCACCAAAAAAACCACACGTTAATTGTGAAGAGCATATGCTAGTCCATCCTCAGCGCTCCATCATTTTAAGCATCTGTAATTCAATTTCATTCAGTAATCACATATCAAAGCAACAATACAAGGAAGGTGAGAGAAAATGAAAAGCGTTCATTATACAGGAATAAAGAATTATATATAGTCTGGAGGCTAGAAGACACAAAACGGATAAATCTGAAGTATGGTATAAAAATGAGCTGAACTGGATGATAGGCTGATATTGCACATCATAGAGACAAGCCCAGAAAAGGACCAGAATAGAGACGACTGGGAAAGTGTTGAAATTAAAACACTATAGATCAGACACCAATGGCGGCGCCGGGATTTCAGTTTTGGGGGCTGAATCCTTGAGGAGAAAATTTTCCATTTCAGCCACCAAAATTTCTGACGACCTTTTTTTAAAAAGTCATTTGGTCGAAATCTCGTGGATGTATTATGTAAAAAAAAAACGGATGGCCCTTGTTAGGGGGCCCCCGGATGGTCTTTTTTTAGGAAAAGCTTAGCCCCCTCTAACCCACTTGGTGCTGCCACTGTTGGACACACCATTGTAGCTTGTTTAATAAGCTCATGAAAGCAAAGTATCCATGCAATATAATAGATTAAACCAGGTCTCCAGCTGTTCAACTGCTGTGGTCATTTTGCACCTTCCGTGAAACATCATCCACCCCAGGAACAGTCTTCCATAGCATTATGCTCCGAAACAAGTCTACAGCCTTTCTCTTGTATCATGAGCACTCTAGTCACATCAGTGTCTGCTATTACCAATAATATTAGATAGTACCATCAAGCCACAATAGAATCTTCAAACATAAAAAAATAAAACAACTGAAACAGACGCAAACGAAGAGGACGAATCTCTTAAGGTTCAATAAAACACTCACACAATATTCAATTGGACGCTTCTGAACATTGTTGCTGAGAGAAGCACTTTATAAATGGTCATAGACAATACAATATAAAACAATGAACTCGTCAAATGGAGATTATTTTTTACAATGGGATGGCTAGGTTGGATATGTGCTTACATATGGCCATCTAGTGCGCACACAGCACTTTGTCATAGGCCTAGAAAACAACAGTCTCACTTAAAGCCATTCACCTCAAAATCGAGCCTAACAATTGCTTATAAACCACGTAAGACTAACAGTAACCGTAATACGAGTGTTGTAACAGACATATACACTTTTATAAGATGTAAGACTGTAATCACAGGTAAAATTATTACCCGCAAGCTGCTCTGTGTTATACCAGCCAAAACAAACAGAATCATAATCGCCAAATTTATCAAGCGCTAATATAAAGCCTGAGCACAGAGCATCAGTTTACTCATAAGCGCTAGGTCAAGTCAGAGGGGTTGTCAAGTGAAGATCTGAGTCCGGTTGCCATAGAGAGGAGGGCCAGACCAGCTGCTAAGGTGGGTTTCGTTGAAGATGAGAGCTTGGAAGATGGAGGAGGTTGGTTGGATTACGATAGAAGTTTTTGAAGAGTCGATACTTCAATTTGGAGTGAAAAGCATTTGGGGTGACATTGATAAATTTGAGGTGGATAATGGTGGGCACGCAGTGGTATTTAATTACCAGCAACAATCGGAACAATAGCATACAACAAGGTGATTTTTAATTGAAAAAACAACGTTGTGAATGATCTTATGCCTGCATCCTTGTGGCATAATGATCACATATGATTTCATACACTATTGCCTTGGGACTTGATTCGTTTTGAGAGATCGTTTCTAAAACCTGATCGTTACAAAACTAGAAACCAGAAATGCACAAAAAGAACACGACTGAAAGTGCAACTAAAATATCTTCAGAAACACAAAAACCTAAATCTATACACACATGTGGAATGCAAGAATGCAAACACCACCAACCATCCACCTCTCAAAATATTACAATGGTTCACATCATAGACAATAACAATTGTCTGAAAAATCAAACCAAACCAATTTCATGATGGATTATGGTGTCAATAAAAAACAGAACTTTACAGCACCATCAAATAAACCAAAACCTAACAGTATCATCAAAAATAAACCAGAATTTTACACAACCAGAACTTTACAGTACCAACAAAAATAAGCCAGAACTTTATAGTACCATAAAAAGTAAACCAGAACATTACAGTACCATAAAATAAACCAAAACTTTACGATAACATAAAAACATATCAGAGGAAGTTATCTCCTTATCTAATGACATTAAGCTCATTTACAACAGTTTTATTCTAAACAAAACTGTTTTTAACAGTTTACGGCGAAAAATTTTCTCACTATAAACTGGTTTCCAATTGCACTACAAAGACCATTAAAAGGCTCTCTACAAAAAGACATCATCTTTGAGGCTAATCCAATGTTGCCGTCAAATTAACTCTTCAAATTTACAAATGTACAAATGATTTACAACCTATAGCAAGAAAAACTAAAGCATAATTTGTCATTTTAGTGAACTATAAGATAAGAATAATCTTTATTTGAAAAATTGCTATCCACGTTTTGGTGTACAGACATAGTAGTAAACATATATAATTCATTGAACTTATAAGGCAGTCAAATTAAAATTGTAAAAAATCCTATCTTCAGTTATACATTACTTAAAAGGCATTTTCTATCTACCAACTTTCTGAAACCTATTTTCTGTTAATTTAGTCCATTTTTAACCAATTTCCCAAGTAATCTGAATTTTCAGCAAATCATTATCAAAAGAGGCAATTTTAAACAAAACACTGTAAACATGTAATGAATCACACGATTTTCAACACAAAAGCTTTCCTGCCACACTTTGGTCAATAGTGCAATACAACAAAACATTTCAAAACCTCTCATTGTGCATGCTACAAACCTCACTGTTTACAACACAAATCTCACTGTTTACAATACAAACCTCATTGTTTACAATACACGCATCATCGTTAACATAATTACAAACTTCATTCTTTACATAACAATCAACGTAGGTGTAATCAGACGTAATCGGTTAAGTCCAATGACCTTCAGTGCCATTCAGAAGGACATTGCACGAATAAAGACAATTCAACACAGTTCCAATAACTTTGAAAGCCTACGAGTTCAGATGGTCGGTCATCTGTGACGGTCGCTCTTCCATGCAGCACAAACATTGTCCTCCTCAGCACGAACAGTCCGATCGTTGTTGACTCTGCATCTGTTGTCGATTCAGTCGTCGAATCGCTGAATCGCCAAACTGAATCCCAGATCCCATCCTTTCTGGATCAAGTTCACCTGTAGATCACAGAAAACCAGTATATATATGAATATATATAAATATATACATATTACATATATATACATATACATAAATATATATATTATTTATTTCTCGCATTAGGTATAGCACCCCTTCAAGCTCTCTACTCAGAGGCACTCTCGGTTACAGCTCAGACACGGCATCAGAGCATCATGCCGAAGCGCACGAGCAATTGCGAGCGATGGACTTGCTCAAGGTCCCTACGCAACGGCTTGAGGCGAATTCGAACCTGAAATCCTCTGGTTCGAATCCACAACTACACCTCCGTGCCTCACAAATACATTATATGTATATTATAAATATATATAGCAAGTACTGTATTGTACATGACAATTTATGAAGCACTTTTCTCAACAATATCCTTTCAGGACCGCTCCCAGTGCGATCGACCCAGAGAGAAAAGACAGAACCTGAGCCGAGAGAAAGATGAGGAAAGACTACCAGAGAGAAAGGTGGAACAAACTGATGGTGTGGAAGTCCATTCCATGCATGTATAAACATTGAAATACGGAATCAGAAGTACTTTATAAAAGCACCAACCATTCCGTATGTATGTTGAAGTACAAAGCACAAACCATTCTATAAGAGATCCAAAAGGTAATAAGTTTTTACTAAGAACCTCAAAAAGATGATGATCATCATCGTCATCTTCATCATAATCATCACTATAGTCCTGTCCAGCATCATCACCTTCATCGCTGCCATGAATCTCCTAGACCAGCTAAAAGAATTGTCCACCCGTCTGCATCATCACCACAATCACAACCATCATGGCTAATAAGAAACATAATCATATCTCACCCGAATCGATTTTCGACAGAATTGTTCGTGAGCATTTGAGAAACGTTTCCTCAACGTTCTCGCCTGTCAGAGCGCTTGCCTCCAGAAAGATCAAATCTACACAGAACAACAAAATAACAATAAAATTTAACAAATCTTCGTTTAACTTAAAACTGACACAACGCAGAGTGACTAAAATTCATAGCATGAACAGGAACAGATGATAACAAGTTATCACAGTGTGTCAAATCTAGCTGTCTGGCAGCCATGCAAGGCGCCCATCATGTTCTACAGCTCAGTTTACAAAACGCCATCTGCCGAATGGAAGGTTGAAGGACACACCAGTTCTGATCTACTTTTCTTTCCAGCTCATTCCCTCACATGATCACTTACATGTGTGATGGTCAAGTATTTAAAGACATCGGCAAATATCTAATGTGATGGTCAAGTATTGAAAGACATCAGCAACTATCTAAAGCGATGGTCAAGTACTGAAAGATGTCGGCAAATATCTAATGTGATGGACAAGTATTTAAAGACATGTATGTTCATCGGTCAGAGATCCAAAGTTCTCCTGCCTACCATTCTCCTGCTTACCATTCTCCTGCCTACCATTTTCCTGCCTACCATTTTCCTGCCTACCATTCTCCAGCTGACCATTCTTCTGCCTACCATTCTCCTGCTTACCATTCTCCTGCCTACCATTTTCCTGCCTACCATTCTCCAGCTGACCATTCTTCTGCCTACCATTCTTCTGCCTACCATTCTCCTGCTTACCATTCTCCTGTGCAAATCGACTGGCTTCGAGGTACGTGACCTCACGCTCGGCCTCCAGGTCCTTCTTGTTTCCGACGAGGACGATGACGATGTTTGGACTGGCGAGAGTCTTCGCATCAGTCAACCAGTTGGTCAACGCATTGAAGGTTTCACGGCTGTCAAGAAAATCAAGTAAATGTCATTCACAGAACTTGTCAGACTTGTCTAACTCTTTTTATGAACTAGTCAAGAGTTTATAAAGTAATAATAAAAGTGAGGTCACTTCATTTTCTTGAAAGATAAATTCAAGAGTCTATCTTTGGCCCTTGAATTTATCTTTGGCCGTGCCTGAGTTGGGAGTGCCTCTGAGTAGTTATTTTGAAGGGGTGCTATATAAATGCCTAAGATTTACACATGTAGAACTTTGAATGACAACAGGGATAAGTGTGCCGTGCTTTCTTAGTACACAGCACCACACGCTTGTCATTAGAGTGTTAAGAATAAAGTTGCAGTGTCTCCATCCTGATACAGTTGACTATGACCATTAATTAAAGGTCTACTAACTGACCTATTACCTACTTCAGTGATTTTACTAGAATCACCAATAAAAAATAAAGTATCAAAAATGACATAAATTGAGTCAGTTAAACTACAATTTATCAAGTACCGTAAATAAGTTAATCAGCAGTACATAATTCAATTAAGCACAATGAAACTGAACTAAAACAAGTCCTGCCATTTCACTTCATGATGAGAGAAACTACATTAAATATATATACACCTTGACAGCCTTAATCAAACTTCTAATAAGTCAAAAACAAACCGCAATATAGAACTGAAATTCAGATACAAAGAAACTTTTAATCCATGGTAAATTATTTTTCAAAATACTTTGGAGTTCAAGTCTATAAGTTGACCCCTGCAAGGTGAGCATCGTTATCCCACATTCGTATATCATCCCCATGTATATTCACCTGGTGATGTCATACAGAAGAAGAGCACCAGCAGCTCCTCGATAGTAACTTCTTGTCACTGATCTGAGACAAATAGCGACAGGCAAACGTAAAGTCAATGCAATCTATGAAAACAATTCAAAAGTATTATGCACCAATGCGGGACTTACAGGCATACACAGGTCTGCTTGCAAAATGGCACACCTGGAAGTCATCACGGATTCATTTCATTAGAAGAAAAGCAACACTAAAAATAACACCCTAAAAGGACCTTTCAAGAGGCACAGCCTGACAACATACCGGCAGCCTCATCTCTCAAAAACTTTACAATACAATACCATATACAATAATAATAATAAATGCTGTTATAACGGTGACTCGACAAACATAAACAATACAACCACATCTGAAGTTGTTCCCTTCAAAACTTCAGAAATGCACACACAACCACGTATACAAATATGCATCATCGATGAATGAAGACTTGCTCAAGGTTTCTAAACAGTGACTGCCTGAGTGGAGACTAAAACCCAACTCTCTGTGTTACAGGTCGAGTCCTCTGTTCGTTTGGCTACAGCGAACCATGCATAATGCATAATTCATAATGCAGATAAACTGAATTGCAAGTCATCATGATATCACAGGATTAAAATATCCAGAATCTCACCACATCTTCCTAGGAAGGTAATAAACAAATGATCAATATCACACAGACTGTAGATAAACTAAAATATTCAACATCTAAGCATCAAACATCTAAATGCCGGGCTTTCACAGATTTAGGGCTGTCCATCTGGAATGACCTCCATCCTTCAAAGCTGAGTTTATTACATCTGACCAATCAAACTTTGTTTCATAAATATCTCAAGTTTTTTTCTTTTGCTGTGGTTGGGCTGGGGTGCTCCTGAATAGCTATCTTGATTGGGTACCATATAAGTCCATAGAATGAATGAATAAGTCACAAAACACCAAAACCTCCTCATGACACACATCTTCATAAGAAGAAATCCTGATAAAGTATGGTCAAAACACCAATTCTAAATTCAATTCAGTTTAATCTTACTTATAACATAACATTGTTACAATGTCACACATGCAGATTGCCAGAACTTCACTTAAGCATAGACTTCAACAAACCTGAATCGTTCCTGACCAGCTGTGTCCCATATTTGTAGTTTCACGGTCTTTCCTCCCACGTTTACCAATTTGCTACCAAACTCAACTCCGATCGTGTGCGTAGAATTAGCTTTGACTGCAAACAAAAAACATAACATTCTCCACAATCACATCAAACAATTGTGCGTCAAATTAGCTTTGACTGCAAATGAAAAACAGAATATTCTCCACAATCACATCAAACAATTGTGCGTCAAATTAGCTTTGACTGCAAATGAAAAACAGAATATTCTCCACAATCACATCAAACAATTGTGCGTCGAATTAGCTTTGACTGCAAACGAAAAACAGAATATTCTCCACAATCACATCAAACAATTGTGCGTCGAATTAGCTTTGACTGCAAACGAAAAACAGAATATTCTCCACAATCACACCAAACAATTATCAGTCGATCTCATGAAGAGAAGCTGTGCACTAGTTCGTCAAAACGTTTGTTCTGGCAAAATTATTAGTTGCTGCATATCCATGCTGTAGCTGCATACAATACCAGTCACTCTTCTCTCTTCCCTCCTACACCTCCTTCTCCTCTCTCCCTTTCCCTGATCAAAAGTTCTCCTACCTTTTACAAGATAGTGCCAGTCAGTGCCTAAAGTGTGGAAAAAGAAGTGCCTGGACACCCCTTACCTCTCCAAAAGAAGTGCCTGGACTCCCCTTACCTTTCTAGTCTGTGCTCGCCAATAAGTGGCTGGATGGCATTCAGATTTTAAAACAAGTGCATGGATGCCGTCCATGACCGTCCAGGCACACTTTAAGCCCTGGTGCCAGCTTTATAAACTGCCTCTTCTAAATGTACTTAATAGACTGTGGACCACCACACACACAGGTTTAACCCTCATCATATAAATATATATATAATTATATACATATATCTGTGTGGTGTATTGTGTGTGTGTATATATATACATGCTGAATACCCCCATATATAAATATATATGTATACCATATATATATATATATATATATAATATTAGGTCATACGGTGACTAATTGTTAATATATTTGACCTTCAGATGAAAGAAAGGTTACGTTTTAGCACATTGACTCTGCAGACGCCGGAGCCTTTTATTATATATATATATATATATATATATATATATATATACAATACTAAGCTAAATATTTACATGAAAACTGCCAAAACATTTGACCAATACTGATCAGAAGTCAAGTTTTAGCACAGGAACCACATAGTTCATTTCTACACCTTTTATTATATAAAGATGGTTCAATATCAAGCTACATGGTGACGAATTGCTAATACTTTCTGACCTACATATATATATATATATATATATATATATATATGACATGTCAAGTTCAAATCTCTTTAAAACGTATAAATATGATTCAATGTCAGGCTGCTTCAAGCGTAAGGACGTGTTGATCTGCGGTTGGACTGCCCTTTGCTGCTTAAGTGTTTTTGATGAAAGTGAGCCGACTTCAAGTACAATGTGTGCAAAAGACAAACAACTTTCATTATCTAAACTTCAACAGTGCCGCTCTCGTAAAACAAGCCATAAAAAATAAGTAATAAGCGCATGAAAAATTTCATATTTGTTGCCAACGTCTGTATTTCTGTTACATCACCATAACATCACATGTCAAAAAAAGGGACATTGATTTTAAATAAAGAGATGGTAACTCTCACTTTAATTCAAAATAAAATTAAATTTTCCCTAAATAAACTTTAAAACTGCAGTACATCACTTTATAAATCAGTGCTCGCGAATAAGCTGGTGCTCTGCACTTGGTTTTCGAGTGGCGCTTTAGAAATTTGGACATTATAGGTACGATTACAATTCATTTGCTTTCAACATGCGGATGAAATGCGTCAGTTTAACGTACATTTGTTTTCAACAAACTGGTGGAGAATGCACGACTTGCCCGTTCCAGCACTTCCGATGACAAGGAATTTGAATAGGAAATCTGAAATAATAAAAAATTAAACTATTTGAAAAGTCATCACCAATGTCTATGGGTTTTCTAGATAGTTTTCTTCACTTCAATTCTCCCTACTCTACATGTTCTGGCTTTAGTGTTGTTTTGCTTTATCATTTAGAACAAATGTTGTCTAATTCTTTACCTGAGAATGGCACTAAATATTGGAGTACATATACATTATACAGCACATCAGATGATACCTGTGAGAATATCAAATTATAATAACTCAATTTGTTGAACTCCATGAAACAGCCTGCTGGTTGGAACCAGTATATTTAAAGGTGCTGATTCAACTCAAAATTATTGATGCCAGCATGCACACCATCAGTTTGGATCAAAATCCAATGGTCGTGCAGATGTAAAACTACAGTTTAAACTGGTAAATTATTCTATATGGTTCATTAAAAATGGTAACTGTGTTCAAGACAATAACTGTTTGCATAAATGGCAGCTGGGATGGTGTAACTAAATCTCTGCCTTAATAGCAACTGGATTTGAATAAATTAATTCTTTGCTTCAACAGAAGCTGGATTGATCAAAATAATTGTTTCCTTAAATAGAAGTTGGATTGGTGACAGAATTTTATCATGGACATTAGTATATTGCTACTTACAATGTCAAGTTAGGCTCTGAGAAGCTGGTATTAGCATTTGAAGCTGGTATTAATTTAGCATTTACCAACCTAAACTACATATTTACACAGGGATGCAGGTAGGCAGCTACACAGCTTTGGAGTGCTTGGAGTTGAAGCGGCATGCTAGGTACAAAGAGCAATTAAGATGTTTGCAAAAGGAACGTTTTCATTTCGAGTGAAAGGCCTTAAACTATTGATGCAAATGACCATCACAGTCATATGGCACTTGAAAAGCTGGATCGGCCATCTGCCTATAAAAGAGCTGCATAGAAATGTTAAAACCTAAATCCAGTAAGATGTCATTATGCAGTTGGACCCTAAATTCTAGATTCGCGCATTAATCAATTTCTCCCGACGAAGACTCATATAACGAAATTTCACATTTAAATTATATTACAAGGAAGACGAAGCTGCATGCCCTGCTCCGCCCACGACCTGCACGCACTACGACGGATTCCTCAAAATGCCTAACAGTTTAAAGATAGCATATTTCACTAAAGTTATAATCAACGAATCAACGTAATTGGTTTCTCACCGTAAGTTTCAGCCATATCCAATAAATCTAATTAAGTTAATTAATCGCTAGAATAGAAAATCTATTTTGACAGAAATAAACAAAATTGCGCATGGAATAATATGATTTCAGATTCAATGCGCCATCAATTACGTTTTCTGTACAAGTTGCCATCTGGCGGTTGAAAGTTTATAAGTGATCCGTAATCTTTGAGATATTTTACGAATACAATAATTATTTCTAAATTTTGAATATTTGGAGTAGTCCGCAGGTAGAAATAAAAATACATTGGAGATTCAGAAAAATCATGCCCGCCTAATAATTCCGGTATATGTTAGAGTAAATGATATTGTACATGCTGTCGAATTAAATAATTTTTGTATTGCTTTGTAACTTTCAACTCTAATGTCAATCTGAAGTCATGTGCGATTTCTAAATTATGGGCAGTGCCTAAAGTGTGGAAAAATAAGTGCCTGGACGGCCCTTGCCTCTCCAAAAGAAGTGCCTGGACGCCCTTACCTTTCCAGTCTGTGCTCGCCAATAAGTGGCTGGACGGCGTTCAGATGTTGAAACAAGTGCATGGACGCCGTCCATGATCGTCCAGGCACAATTTAAGCCCTGATTATGGGTGTCAATAATTGCTTAATTTGTGCTTCATTGAAACCCAAACTAAAACTTTTGAACCAAACTATGTCACTATAATGTCACTTTTGCTGGCAGTGTTATATTGAAATCGTGAATTTTTTTAGACTGACCTTTTCCCAATTACTGTGTTGACAAGACTGCAACGTGAAAGCTTTGATGAATAGCCTTAGCAATGGAATGCTATGATGTATGGATTATAGTGATGGATGACAGGATGAATGGACTGTAGATCAGTGGGTGGGCACACTGTATACTACTGAGGGATGAGAATTATTACTGGTTATTCCAGCTTTCTCTGCCAAAGCTTTGGACTTGCTATTCATTCATTGTACAGACTTCTATGCCAGTAGCGTAGACAAGGGTGTTTCGGGGGTTAAAACCCCTCCATTGGCCTAGGAAAAAGTTTTTTTAAAGGCTATTTATCCCCTTAAATAAGAAAAATAAAACAAATGCTTGTAGTAATAATTGTTTTTCTTACTTTATTCCCTTTGTTACTTTATTCCCTTTTTAATTTACTGTAATACTGTTGGGTTGGTGTCAGAAAGGGCATCCGGCCAGGCAAAACCCCACCACCATCATAAATTCCTGGATACACCACTGTTCTATGCAGACTTGTAAGCAAGAAAGTAAACTTCAGGATCGAGACAATGGGTTCCGAGAGAAAGACAATAATCTCCGAGACAGAGACACAATGTCTGAGACATTTCAAGACTGAAGACGGAGGCTTTGAGTATTTATTCCACAGGGCAGGACACATTAAGGCAAAAAACAATAAAATTAACTCACTCATGAACTACTATACCCGTTTCCAAACTTGCCTATAATATATACATATATACATGTAGCCTATATTCATTCATTCATTCATTCATTCATTCATTCATTAAAGTATTCATTCATTAAAGTATTTATATAGCGCCTCTTCAAGGAAACTACTCAGAGGCGCTCCCGACTCCAGCACGGACAAACAGAACAGTGTTTAAGTGTTTATAGAATGTGTCAGAGAGTGATTTAGGGAAGAGGCGCAGGTCTTGCAAACACCTGAAAAATTTATGAAGAGTTACAGATTCGAGTAGAGTAGAAGACCCAAAAGATTCTGCAACTATGAGACAACCACGAACGATGAACACTTTGGACAACTGCGAAGATAATTGATCTATATGTACTGAAATTATTAAAGAAAAACAAGATCATTTCAGTTTGAATAACACAACTCTTCTTTGCATATAAACACATCTTATTGCACCCTTAGACGCATTTACCAGCGTAGAGTATGCTACGCTACACAATACACATACAATTACCAAGGCAAAGACATTATTAGATGTACACGGTTGCCATACTAGCCAAGTTATGTATACTGCAAACGCTTCTGTATATATCTGGATATAAATCTTACAATTATAAAACAACCCAATGCCTGCTAACATTCATTAATTATGACGTAATTAACCACAAGAGAATATTAAATGCAAGGGCATGCACGGCATTATTCAAGCTGTATGCACACTTGGATAATATTACATGTAATTTCAAAGAACACTGCAATAGGAAGCCTATTTTTACCACAGTTTACCATCCTCGTTAAAAATGCAAGCGCATATGCAGCATCAAAATAAATCTGATGCGTCGGCAATACTGTAAAACACTTTAATGTCACGGTAAAGTTACGAGTTCAAGCAGTGTAACGTAATGTACGTGCATATATCTTCAAAATTTCACAACGCCATACAAAACCCACTTCAGGGAGAAGACTTTATTACAAATCAACAATGCTATAGCGAAGTTGGTTTGTTTGTTCCAGTGCAAGGTCAGAATACACGGAGGTCAAGCCAAGGAGACATGACGGTGTTATCATGGTACCCGCTGGTGATGGAGGTCTTGTGATCAAGTTCGTCAGAGGTACACAACCGTCTCACATACAATTAACCCTTTACCGACCGACGGCATACGATTTCCCAAACCATTTATTTCAGGTCGGTAAAGAGTTAACTGGAAGTGGTTGTCGCAGGAAGACATTTCTCTTCTTTGGTAAGAACAATAATTATGCCACAAAAAACCATCAGGAAAGTCGCTTACAACGAGAGGCAGCATATGATTTCCCACACCATTTACTACACTTTGGTCGGTAAAGTGTTAACAATAAATGGATGTCACAGGAAGACATTTCCGTTCTTTGGTAAGAACAATTATAATTAAGCCACAAAACAAACCATCAGGAAGCCGCTTACAACGAGAGAGACAAACTCAAACGTATGGCAAATCTCTCTTTGACAAAACTCAACGAATATGCACAGCTTATCCAAACACGTGTCAGTGAACACACAAACATACGGCATGATAAACCACACAAACACTAGAACACTAGGACAAATGTGGTACACTATAACCAGAACAATACTTGATACTCGTCAGAAAATTTAATATGGTCCATTGATACTAATGCAATTCTAACACCATAGCCTATCAGAACTATGGTAGAAGATAAACAGCACTTCACAAGACAATCGAAATAACTCATTGTCGCCGAACGTTAAGACCACTTTATTTTTAGCAGAAGCACCTTCAAGAGGTTGTCTACAGGTGCCACATAAAATGCCCAGACATATAATCGCAAACAAGCAAAGACACAAACACACACACAAATGTGTGGTTAGAGACAATAGACAAGTGTAAATCAGTGTAAATCAGACAAACTAATATTGTTAAAACGCAAAAGAGGAAATCATAGTGTTGAGACAAACAAGGAAACAGTAAGAGACTTTGTTCTTCTGCGTAAGTTTTGCTTTCTCTTAGAGGAACAGATTTTGAAAGGATGCCTGCCTTTTATTTAATCTTAAATCATCAATAGATCACTTCTACGTTAGGTAAAAATAATAAAAAAATGACATAAAAGATGAATTATTACAATTAAAAACTAAGGAAGAAATACATTGGCAATAAAAATATACACTGGTATGTCTTATCAATTTTGCTTCATTTACCCAACTACAGATTTCAAAGCCTTCACTAAATAAACCATTAACAGTTCAATACAAAAGTAAGTAAGATATTCTTTATTAGACTACCTGCAAACACACAGTAGTTCACAGACGAAATAAATAATAGAAACATTAACGCAGTCAATCAATCGTAATTTATATAGCGCCCCTTCAAGGTACCTACTCAGAGGCGCTCATACAATATTAACATAATAAAACTTCTTTTGGCAAAGATAGCAACTCTAGAAAGGGTTCGATTGATCAGAGGCTCAACAATAAACACTATGAGTGAATTTCAAAGCATCAGCAACCATTGAAACAAATTTCTGCTTCATTTTCTTTTGTATTCATTGCATCTATTTAAGCAGTATCTATTTATTGTATCTATTTATTGTATTTATTTATTTATCTATTTAAGCAGTATCCACATCGAGGGCCAAAAAGGAACGGTTGAACCAGCACATAATATGAAAGACAAAATGTATTTTCGACACGCAGGCACTGGCAGCCAGGGTAAACCGTTAGCCTTAATTTACAGGATAGAGACCAAACCGTAGTCAAACAGTTCACATTAAAATGATTCTTAAACATGGAACACACATCACAGAAACGATGGAATGTAATCAGACAATAGCTGCTGATGAGGAAACTGTTCATATCCAACACGTTTGATCTAATCAAAGAATGCATCGAATCGATAACCTGTACGACATGAATTAAATCAGATATCTAAAAGAATTTCTGTCTAGAAATAAAAACACTTTACTTAACTGATGAATCTTCAAAGGCAAGAAGAAATTTTAAGTCTAACAGCACTTAAGCGCACGCAAAATCTCATCCTAGTACCTAAACACGAGACTTCTACAGTGTCGCAATCACAATAAGTCATACGCTAAATGCTCGATGCTTTGAAGTCAAAGCACAGTCGTTTTTTTTAGGGAGGTAAAGTCAGGAATCGCAAGAACTAAACATGAGTGCAACTCAACATTTTTTAACCAGAATTTGATAGAAGCTGATAGCTTAGTCTTACGAGATGTCCCCACCTCATGTAGTAAGTTGCGGTGTGTCAACTCAAAGCCTTTAATAATAAGCGAAAATACATAACAACTAAATGCAACTGAGAGCCAACCATGGCAGCTCATCATTAAAGTGTTCAGCAGGAAACGTTCGAAATCAACTCAAAATGGCGAAGAAACAGAACCAAGACAACAAAATAAGAACTCGCCATGATTGGACGACGTGCTTAACCGAAGAAACTGTCAACACTCAATCTCATCTATCGCAAAAAATCGACCATTTTCACATTCAAAATTACAATTACATCGGCTAACATCTGTACATCTGTCGTCGCAGCGAAGACCAGATTTCATTATTTACATTACCATTTTAATAACTCTTTAGTTCTTACAAAATCTACGGAAATAGCAAGCGAATATTCGTACACGTGATTAGTAAATTTACATCTTCGATGGCGTTAAATTCAATTTATACGTCAGACATCGAATAAAAAATATACATATGTACACTGTTCTTCTAAAAGAGTGGCGCTAATATATACTAGATGCCATGAACTGACGCCGCTGAGAAGTACAAAATGTACCAGCTGCATAAAAACAGTTCTTGGCTCTAAACAGACAATTTTTCTATTACACACATACTAATTTCCAGATTTACTTAGCGGTGCCCATGTGCTCGCCTACCTACAACAAACTTGCACAGAGCACACAATAATAAGAGTACAGTCAGTACACCAAAGCTACTCTGACGTCGTCAAGCACCATTACCATCTGAATTCTGAAGCGACAGTCATATTTACTAATAACAACAACAACCTGAAACACACGCAGAGTCACAAAGAACTATACAATTGTAATAATAATTTTAATATAATAATAATAATAATAATAATAATAATAATAATAATAATAACAACTATACAATTATAATAATAATAATAATCGCACATAACAACAGCTATATAATAACAATTGTAATAATAAATTACAAATGCATCTTAATTTTTTTGCCCTCCTTCTGAAGTCCACACACAACAGACCATAATTATGGCTCAGAGCAAATGTGGTAAAGGACATTCACAACGTAACTACGAACCATCCGTACACTATGCACTACACAGCGACTGTTCCAACCAATCGGCTACAGTGACCCACTTGCTCTAACCAATCGGCTACAGTGACCCACTTGCTCTAACCAATCGGCTACAGTGACCCACTTGCTCTAACCAATCGGCTACAGTGACCCACTTGCTCTAACCAATCGGCTACAGTGACCCACTTGCTCTAACCAATCGGCTACAGTGACCCACTTGCTCTAACCAATCGGCTACAGTGACCCACTTGCTCTAACCAATCGGCTACAGTGACCCACTTGCTCTAACCAATCGACTAGTGACCCACTTGCTCCAACCAATCGGCTACAGTGACCCACTTGCTCTAACCAATCGGCTACAGTGACCCACTTGCTCTAACCAATCGGCTACAGTGACCCACTTGCTCTAACCAATCGGCTACAGTGACCCACTTGCTCTAACCAATCGGCTACAGTGACCCACTTGCTCTAACCAATCGGCCACAGTGACCCACTTGCTCTAACCAATCGGCTACAGTGACCCACTTGCTCTAACCAATCGGCTACAGTGACCCACTTGCTCTAACCAATCGGCCACAGTGACCAACTTGCTCCAACCAATCGGCCACAGTGACCCACTTACTCTAACCAATCGGCTACAGTGACCCACTTGCTCTAACCAATCGGCCACAGTGACCAACTTGCTCCAACCAATCGGCCACAGTGACCCACTTACTCTAACCAATCGGCTACAGTGACCCACTTGCTCTAACCAATCGGCCACAGTGACCCACTTGCTCTAACCAATCGGCCACAGTGACCCACTTGCTCTAACCAATCGGCTACAGTGACCCACTTGCTCTAACCAATCGGCCACAGTGACCCACTTGCTCTAACCAATCGGCTACAGTGACCCACTTGCTCTAACCAATCGGCTACAGTGACCCACTTGCTCCAACCAATCGGCCACAGTGACCCACTTGCTCTAACCAATCGGCTACAGTGACCCACTTGCTCTAACCAATCGGCTACAGTGACCCACTTGCTCTAACCAATCGGCTACAGTGACCCACTTGCTCTAACCAATCGGCCACCATGCCAAGAACAGTGAACCGGATGTTAAGCGATGAATTCAACATTAACTCCACTTTAAAAAATAACTCCTGCAACCCAACATTTGACATGTCTAACATAACTCAACACAATTGGCATAAAGTTCAGGTTCAACCTTAAACAGCGCACAAAACCATCGGAAGAAATTTCACATCGCGATTCAATTTTAAACACACGTAAACACACACGCAACCTTTTATGAAAACTCTTCATAGCTGCACGCATTTCAAAATACTTCTGACTTTACGGGCAGAAACTTTCACTCCTCAAAAATGTAAACGTCTCCAAAGCATTATAAAAAGAAGACACGACTGATTCTTCCAAAATACTACAATTCTGGTAAGTTTGGGCCGCTAGGGCAATAGAGTAGCAAGAGTTACTAAAAGTCTTAAAACCTCTCTTCTGGCAATCTGGGTCACCGAAAACTGTACAAAACACATATCACAGCCAATACTCACTTGAAACATCTGAATAAAATTCACAACACAACAATCTCTGTTATATAATTAATATGCAACACATAACCGTCGACGATTTTACATCTGAAAAGCTAACAGCGAACGAAAGTATATCTATTGTGATTGTTCTGTTGAATAAAAATACAATTTTAAATGGAGTGCTCACATAAAAGGAAGTATCCACAAACACACATAAAAAAATGGAAACCACGGCTTCAGCAAGATAGTCATAGCTAACTTCACATATATACTAAGATGTTACTTTTGTTTGAATTCGCCTAAACCTGTGTTAAAACTAAATGGAATGCAGTAGGCCTACTAATGAATTAATTTCTGTTCCCCCTAAAATTCTGTCTGGCAGTCTCTTTTCTTTATTCTCTCTTCTCAAAACCCGTTTCTTCACGCGGGGTATTTTGCACTGGGAGCGCTTCTGAGAGATCCACCCTACTAGAGGTGCTTTATAAAAGCTTAAATACTATACAGTATCGAAGAATGTTACCCCAACACTTCAAAACAAATTACTAGGCAGCCAAATTCAGGAGAAATCTCTCTTGTGGCTCTCCTGCTTTTCTGTGCAACAAGGCACCCTGTCCGTAACAAGCTTGGTCAGTCAGTAATCATGCGTTCGAGGGTTCAACACCTGGTAACAACTCTGGAAAAGTTGTTTGTGCAAGAAGAGTCTCTACAGTCACCAAGCAGTGCAATTCAATACTTGCTCGAGCTGGGAAGTAAACGACACTTAACGGCTTCGTTTCATAGCTCCATGTCTAGGATCTTTGGATTCATCCATTATCGGCTCAAGATCACACACAAACTGTCTCCGAGAAGCTCAGAATGACCTACCAATCAAATGCTGAGCCAAATCAAATCATAAATGCAACCTTCGCTTGATCATAACAAAGACTGAAATCTCAGCATAAGAAAAATCCATGCAAGGGGGAAGACACAATTCTTCCTGCAACACAGAAAACTTCACTGCTTCTCATAAGCATCTTCAGATCCTAGTCAGACATCCGCAATGGATCCAGCAAGGTCTGCATTATCCGAGCCACAATCCTTACATCTCACTCTTTAATAACTCTCATAGAGGTTCAAAAACTAATTTTCATAAAAATCCTAACAATAGCACTATTCCGTTGTCCTCTGGCACATTGTCTAAACTCACATTTACCATTCCATTGTTTACTGGTATACATCTTCTAAACTCACGTTCACTATTCCATTGTTCTCTGGCACGTCTTCTAAACTCATACCTAACGCAGAATTTCAGTCAGTAGTGATACTGAGTATTCATCATCGTCATAATAATAAAAGCAAATTGAGCAACGAGTAACAACGTCGATTGTTCTCTAGACGTTAGTAATCGAACAGAACAACTAAAAATCTCTTGCTACAGGATGCAACAACACCTATGGTCGTCTCCTTCAACCACTTCCTGCGCGTTGCTGTACTTCCGCTCCGGTTTCTCTCCGCCCGCAGACGACTGCGAACCACGCGGAGTGATGTTGTTGGCATTGCGGTCGTTGGCGTCGAAAGCATCACCGTTGGATGCGCTTGATACGGAGGCAGGTTTCCCGTTCTCCTTCGACGCTAGCGTGTCCTGCAAACGCTTGGCACGCTGCTTCTTTAGGTCAGCTAACGTTCCGGTTGGTGCGGCTTGACCCGCGTGGCCCTCTGGATGGTGGGCATTCGACGAAGAATGCGCTGCACTAAAGCCGCTGGCTGGACCAGATGCAGTCTTTAAACCCATTGAGTGATCTTCCGCAGCTTTGATTGGCGCTTTTGAACTCTTCACATCGTTTAACGGCATCTCGTCTTTCGATCGGTTCTTACTCTCGGGCGCTGGCGCTTTGGCACCGGCGCTTTTTAAACCAACCGCCGACGGCGCTTCAGTTTTGGCGTGTGCAGGTGTTGGCGCTTCCGCTGGCGTCTTTGCATGTTTTGAGGAATCCTTTGTCGTCGACGTGTCCTGCTTGGCGCCGCTGCTGCCTGCACCACCGGAAGCCACCGACGCTTTTGTAGCTTTGGACGTCGCCGCGGAATTCGTCAAGTTTTTATTCCCGTTCACAGATGGCGGCACGTCAGAACTGTTCTTACTTCCGTTGCTCTTCTTGTCCTTTTTGTTCTCTTTTTTATTGTCCTTTTTTGCATCCTTTCCGGCCTTTGCGGGAACGTCTGAAATTCTCTCTGGGGCGCCATCCTGCGACGTCTGCGTCATCCAGATGTCCGACGAGACGGGAAATGACGATCTGTTCTGCGAACTTCGTTCCTGACTGCTTTTTGAAATAATCGATTTTATTGGCTTTGTTTCGGTTGGCTTCTGCGAACGGATGTCGGACACTTCAGGAAGATCGAGCGTAATCTCTTCGTCCTGCAACAAAACATGATTGAATGAATGAATGAACGAATGAATGAATAAACGAATGAATGAACGAGCGAACAAATGAAAGAATGAATGAACGATTGAATGAATGAACGAATGAATAAACGAATGAATGAATGAACGAATGAACAAATGAATGAACAAATGAACGAACGAATGAATGAACAAAGGAGGAATGAACAAATGAACGGGTGAACAAATGAATGAATGAACAGTGAATGAATGAACAGTGAATAAATAATGAACACACTTTCACTTATTAATTAAGAAAAAATTACTTTAATCTTATATAATATTTTTTATTTAATGAAACACTTGCAAACGCACAGCACTGTACATGTACAAGTTATGCAGTAATCTTAATTAACATAAATCTTAGCTACTAACAGAACAGACAGCCTGCAATACACGGCGCTAATAGCAGCCTACAAAGCACGTGCACGCTATACAGAGCTAGTGTTCATAAATAGCAGACAGGGTTATTCGTAAGAAAACAAACAATATAGAAAACAAGCAACAAATAAAAACAGAAAAAGCTACAGTACAAGGCAACAAAGTATTACGTCATTGCACATCAAACAAAAGACAGCTAAGAAAATTACACACCTATTGTCTGCCAACTGAAACACGCTTATAACAATCATCCAGGTAAAGAAAAAAACATACAACAAGAACCCCACCCCCGGATGCAAAAACCTAAATCTACTAAATGCACCATGCTTCATAACAATCCTTCTGCAGAAAGACATCATAAAAAGTCTGAACTTTAACATCGGCCCCAGCCATTGACAAGCCCTACCTGCACGGACTGTGGCACGGTGATGGCGTCGAGAACAACGCAATTCTCATCCTCTTCATCTTCGTCGTTTAGTGAGTTGATGGATTCACGCAATCGCATCGCCTCGTCTTGCGCCTCGATGTGAGCGATCGAACTCTTCTCGTGCGAATTCGTTCGCCGCATTGCGCTGAACAAAACGAAAGCAACCAGCAATCCATGTCAATCAATCAATCCATGTCAATCAATCAATCAATCAATCAATCGTAATTTATACAGCTCCCCTTCAAGGTACCTACTCAGAGGTGCATGTGAATACATATCTGTGCATGTGTCACATGCATAGATACGTATTCACTGATACGAGTTTTTCATTGGTACGCAGTGGTGTAACGGTATGTTCTACGCCTTGTAACCAGAGAGTCGTAGATTCAAATCTACCATATGCCACTGCGTTGCGACCTTGGACAAGTTGCTGACCCATAATTGTCTGCACTCACTGATAGAATACTATGTCTAATCTATGTACTAGTTAGAAAATACCAAAACTGACGCCAAGTCCTAAAACCCCATTGGACAGTGTTCAACAATGAAAGACTCTGTCAAAGACTTAATATTATTAAATGCACAAAATTTCAGAATAAAATTTGCATGACATATAATTTATAAAAAAGTACTCACTGTTGTGTAGCTGTGCTCCCCCTGAAAAAGAAACACATGAATTTTAAATCACAACGTTCATTGAACACAGTGCAAAACTGTAAAGCAGGGCAGACTGCAAAGCCATACAACTTTAACATGACTGGGAAGCAATCAAGCGTTAGTAAACTTTGCTGTGCAACATAAAATCCTTGGAATCATCTACTCCACCGTGTCTTTATCTATTGCAGGTGTGCCAAAACTGTTTTAACAATGGGTCAGTGGCTATATTTTTCAGAGCCAAAAGTTCCTGTGCAAAGTATTCATTCATTCATTCATTCATTCACTCATTCATTCACTCACTCATTCACTCATTCATCCATTCATTCATCCATTCATTCACTCATTCACTCACTCATTCACTCATCCATCCATTCATTCATTCATTCACTCACTCATTCATTCATTCATTTACTCATTCACTCACTCACTTACTCATTCATTCATTCATTCTATTGGTTTACACAGCACCTGCAACACTTCAAGTCACCTAATCAGGAGCACTCCCAGCCCAGCCACGGCAACAGAAAAAAGACTTGAGTCATGAAACAAAGTCTGATTGGTCAGATGTAATAAACGCAGTTTTGAATGGAGCTCATTCCAGATGGACAGTTCAACAATCGAGAAATTCAAGAGATTCAAGAGGACGACGGTTGGCAGACTTGTATAACAGACATGTGATAGCGCAACTCTGTTAACCTCTGCGCTTGCAAAGCACACTTTTTGTTGCACATTGCTTAGCATTAAACCACAAATGATGGTAAATTTGGTTACACATGAACTTATGTTTTAGATGGTGGACAGCAGAGTTCCCCATGAGACTGAACTAGTTCCTTATTAGGCATCTGCGCACCAAAGTGCTATTAGCAATTGGCCAATAAAGAATAAACTCACTTACTCACTAACTTTACTTCATTTTTGTTTACTGACAAGCAATTCAATTTTATTCAACCGTGTGCTTGCAACAATTTCAATACTACTTGAAAAGAAAAGCATAATTCACATTGTACTTCATTGCATAACAAACATGCTTTAACCCGTTGCTGACCGAGGATAAGGATATCAGCCACACTCTGGTCGGCAAAGTGTTAAAGTTCCCTGTGTGCAGTGCTAAAAGTGTGGGAAAAGAAGTGCCTGGACGCCCCTTATCTTTCCAAAAGAAGTGCCTGGACGCCCCTTACCTTTCCAGTCATTGCTGGCCAATAAGTGGCGGGACGGCGTTCAGGTTTTTAAATAAGTGCATGGACGCCGTCCATGACCGTCCAGCCACACTTTAAGCCCTGCCTGTGTGAGACATTACATTGTTGCTGCAGCTCCATTGTGAATGGCACTTTACGTTGCACCTCGTCTTAGAGCAAAGTGCGGCTGAGCGCAACAAACTTACTTTCTGGCCGCACTGTTTCGTCGTTTCATACTACTGTCTCGCGATTTGTGCGGCTGCTTGTTCTCCACTTCTTCAACGATTTCCAGAACCCTCTGCTTCATTTCAATATCCTCACAGAGATCTGAATTCACACAAGAAAACAGTAATATTAGACTCTCGGCAGTAGCATTTTTATTCACAAAACAATAATAGGCACTACAGTATACCATTTTTATTCACAGAACCATAATAGGCACTACAGTATACCGTTTTTATTCACAGAACAACAATAGGCACTACAGTATACCGTTTTTATTCACAGAACAACAATAGGCACTACAGTATACCGTTTTTATTCACAGAACAACAATAGGCACTACAGTATACCGTTTTTATTCACAGAACCATAATAGACTCTACGGAATACCATTTTTATTCACAGAACCATAATAGGCTCTACAGAATACTATTTTTATTCACAGAACAATAATAGGCTCTACAGCATACCATTTGTATTCACGAAACCATAATAGGCTCTACAGAATACTATTTTTATTCACAGTACCATAATAGGCTCTACAGAATACTATTTTTATTCACAGAACAATAATGGGCTCTACAATAATGGGCTCTACTATTTTTATTCATTCATTCATTTAAATAGCATCTCATCAAGAAAACTACTCAGAGTTGCTCCCGACTCCAGCATGGCTCAAACAAGTTTTTAAGTGCTAATAGAATGTGTGAGAGAGTGACCTATGGAACAGGTGCAGTTCAAGAGGAAGGCCAACGACATGCAACATATGCAAACGCATTGGAAGACTGGTCAATGCATGAGCCCAGCAGAAGAGGGGCAGCTGTCTATCTCCATGACCAGTATGGACTGCTGAGAAGCTGACTTGAAACACGAGCACACAGTGCCCCGAAGTATGCACGAGCAAGGTCAACAAATGAAGCACATGCTGGTAATATGATCTTGAGAAGAAATCTGCTTTATACAACAGGAAGCCAAGGTAGCATCTCTCACATATAACAATAATTCTGACAATATATATGGCACCACAAAACACCCGCTACAAGGGCGCCTTATAAAGCAGCTAGCAGGTGAGATAAGCTCAAGAGAGCAAGTGTGCTTTTAGCATAGATATGTTGTGATATACATGAATATTTTGACTATTGGTTAAGGCTTGCACTACATGATTTAGGACACTCTGGAGTTGGCACAACAATTTGGGGGCCTACAATGATTGAATTGTAATATACATATACAAGATGGGCTCAGTTGAATGAGCAGTTAAGTAAGTAAGTAAGTAAGAGTATTATTAGTATTAGTAGGAGTATTATGCAAGAGGGTAACTGCAATGCAGAGTTGCACAGATTGATAGATTGCATCGTATAACCTGCTTCTGATGCAGCCAAAAGAATA
The DNA here is from genome assembly GCA_949752735.1 of Lumbricus terrestris. Lineage (NCBI taxonomy): Eukaryota > Metazoa > Annelida > Clitellata > Crassiclitellata > Lumbricidae > Lumbricus > Lumbricus terrestris. The sequence continues at coordinate 28,359,881 of OX457052.1, read as the reverse complement.
AAAACCAGCAAAGAAAGCTAAAAATAACAATAATGACAAGCGTAATAATAATAAAATAAAATGTTTCCACACAGTCATCAGCACCTCCTAAATAAGTTTTAGATTCCTGAGGGATACGTACCTTTGAAAAAATTATAATATAATATCTAAGATAATCATGGTCTTAAAGAGAGTGAGTGAGATGGGTAGAAATGTTAAACCCACCCAGAGTTGTTTCCCCATTTTTCGTTCGAGCCTCAAAGTCAGCACCGTGTTGCAGCAGCAAATCGATGACAGGAAGCTGTTTACATGAATGAAAATAAAAGCATGAAATCAATGAAACATACATCAAAAAGAGGTCGGTAAAAACAAATCATTATCATAAAAAAAACAAAAGATCGAGACAATACAGTCTAGGAGATTGCCAGAAACAGCGGCAAACAATAGAATAGTCAATCATCATGATTCCATAGCAACCAATGGTATTGTACCATATTCTATTATTTATTTATTGTTGACTGTTGCCCATTGTGATTCACCATCAAAAGGGCAACTTCAAAAGGGCGACCTGACCCCGTTTTGAACTGAACTCACTCCGAACTGACCTGACCCATTTTGAACTGAACTCACTCCAAAGTGACCTGACCCCATTTTGAACTGAACTCATTCTGAACTGACCTGACCCCAGCAGGCAGCACAGTGTAGCGGCATCCATCCATCATTGTCAGGAATGTTGACGGGTACGTGATGCGCCAGAAGAAACTCCGTCACGTAAACAAAGCCATTGCATGATGCAACGTGAAGCTGCAATTGAAAAAATCACATTAAAATTAATACATCCGGAGTAAGCAATCTCACATCAATTCCTCGGAGAGAACACAGTAAGGCAGAAGCAAGCAATCACCAAAGTCTCCAACCCAATCACTAAACCCTATCAAAACAATTACCAACAAAATAAAAATTCAACGTAATTTTGTGCAGTGGAAGGGTTATTACAGAAGTAATCCCATGTAAACTGCAGATCAGATTTTAATAAAAACATTTGCTTCAACACACAGTACCAGTACATCGAGTAGAGGTATAAAACATAGCATGTCAACTTCTGGAGCCTACACAGCTGATTCTGGTAGGAAATTCTAAACTTTTTCAGCAGACATTGCTTCATAATACCAGCGACAAGAGTTACAGTAGTTAAGTCAACTAAAAATCAGGGCATTAACTGGGAAAACCCCAGCACAAATGTGCAAACAATATACGATTCTACAAACATCTGCCAGTGACGGAAGTAAACTTGAGCGCTTCTTTAGCAAAATGCAGCGGTCAAATATCCTGTCACCTAAAGAGGTTTGTTTTGAGCCATCGGTTGAGGGCGGTGAGAGACACAGCTAAAAGCAGACGTTAACAATAATTTACATGTTCTGTGAAATATGTTTCTCCAGTAGTTCAGTGCCCTTATGACCTCTGCCCTAGGTTGCACTATTACAAACTCCCTGCTAAAGATGACACTAATTATAACTATATGCCTAGGTTACTTTACAGATGATAACTTCTGGCTAACTCTCATTTTTATGTTTATCATATATAATATATTATATATATATATATAATATATAACATATATCATATATATATATATCTATACATATATTCATATATCAGCAAAAGTGTTAATGCCACTCATAAACAGCAGAGAGTTATTCTAGAAATGAATTGTTGAGCATTATTTTCGTACTGGTGTCTCTCCATTGGATCCAGCATTTTGAAGGTCACCTCCGCTCTGCTGTAGTTGCTTCAGATCGGAAAGCATCTTATTCTCCGACGACAGTCGGATATCGTCGATCATTTCCTGCGTCACACCTAACATAACCAAACCATATACATGTAAACCAAACCATATACATGCATACAGAAGCATCAAAACACACAGACAAACACACAGACCGACAGACACACAGGCCAACATACACAAATACGGCCAAAAAGTAACCTCACAATTTCCAACATTGCCTTTCGAATATATAATGACAGCAGCATACGCGCAGCCATGTAAATGTACGTGGAGCGCGGTGGTGTAGGGTCATGTCCGGTGCCTTGCAGCTGGAAGGTTGCGAGTTTGAATCCACCTCAAGCCACCATGTAGGGACCTTGAGCAAGTCCTTCACTCGCAATTGCTCAGCGCTTCGGCGTGAAACTCCGATGCAGTGTCCGCGCTGTAACCCGGACGGCCTCTGATTAGGTATCTCGAAGGAGCGCTATAACAAGTGCACATACTTGTTTTTGTACAGTGACCGAATGGCCTCAACCTTCTCATTTTCAATATATTTTTCAGATGAGACCTCTGCTTGCCCTTTTGAATGGGCACTCTGCTATTTTGGGTCCCTGTGCAAGAACTGCCAGCCTTACCGGGTAGATTTAAATCTCGCAAATAAGCCAGCGCTTCCAAGATGAATTGCCATCTGCACTCACTCTTGTGCACTCCAACCTTTTAAGTTAATAAAAAAAATATTATGGGTCAACAATGTAGCCAACTTGGTCAATAAGGTAGTAACTGAGTAACAATGTAGCTAATCGGGTCAGCAATGCAGCTACCTGGGCAAATACATAATAACAGAAAAATAAACAAGAAAATCCAGACAAAAAGACAAACAGTATTTAATCATCAGACAAAGCAGGAAAGAGATACAGACAGACAGACAGTATTTCTGTATGTCTGTCTTTCTTTCCTTTTTGAGAAGGAGAGTATGAAAAGGACAGATATGCACACATACAAGCAGACAGTCAGTCAGAGCAAAGAACATAGAAGAGTAATCACCCAGACAGTCCGTCAATAATTAGGTCAGCTGGACACAGTGTTCCTGTGCATGTACTCACTGCTATTGCAGTGTGTGTGTGTGTGTGTGTGTGTGTGTGTGTGTGTGTGTGTGTGTGTGTGTGTGTGTGTGTGTGTGTGTGTGTGTGTGTGTGTGTGTGTGTGTGTGTGTGTGTGTGTGTGTGTGTGTGTGTGTGTGTGTGTGTGTGTGTGTGTGTGTGTGTGTGTGTGTGTGTGTGTGTGTGTGTGTGTGTGTGCAAAACGTCTGCTGGCCGATGCATACAAAACTTGTACATTAGCAAGAGCAACATATCAACTTCAGTGAGTTATAGTACAACAGTTCCAGTCTGACAAACAAGTCATCAACAAGTCATCCTATTATACACCACATATCAAATTATACGCATCACTCCTCTGCCCACTCTCTAACCTCTTGATGATTGCCTTTTATCTGCCTGTTTGCCTGCTCCCTCCCTACCTCGTAGCTAACTGGTCATCATACACCAATTATTTATAGTGCTACCGTATTTAGTTGCAGGACAGCTTAGCAGTACACCAAATCATGATGCTTGAGCAGTAGTGTCCCAGGTATAGAATTTTAGCAGGTTGTGGCAGAGTCATGGGAATCATTCAGCGGGGCAAAGACAATATTGTTTCTTTAGAAATAAAAAAAAATTAAAATGTAAAGAAAGTTTTTTAATTTCTAAAGAATTTTAGGCAGGTAATAAGGCAGGTCAAGAATGAAATAGCCAGCATGTCAAGTGAGCTGGTGTGAAACTATAGTGGTGCCGCAACTGCACTGGAGATTAAATCCCAGATCAGCAGAATTGTATTTTACATATCTGTCCAACAAATGACTTCCATGTACACTGTACAATGTACATCAGCATAGTAAATGGGAATACATCCCAGTCTAAGCACCACCCACTGACCTCGTTTCGCCATTTCTGATTCGATGTAATCAAGTGTGTCGGCGTCTTCGCACAGGTCATACGGCATGTTACCGTCGGAATTGACAGCCAACAGCTCTGCCCCACTGAAATAAAAATCACAAAATACCGTATTTTTAGGGTGGCCAAAAGTCAGATAAAGTGACTAATATTTTCATAAATAACAAAATAAGAATTAAGAATCAAGAATTTTTTTTGAAAGAACATAATATTTTACAAATATAATATTCGTTTCGTCAGTTGTAATATTCGTTAATATTTGTGAATATTTGAAAATTTTAATATTCGTAAAATTCGAATACTCAATCTATGACCCAATTGTTGTCTAATTGCTATTATTGTTTATTGACTTTAATGTCCCATTAACGTTCACATCACAGTAACATACATTCACAACAAAAATTCAACAAGAATTGTTATAAACTTAACATCCGACAAAGGTCTAAAAGACCCGCTTAAACTCGGCTGGCTCACTTACAAGTTTAGTTCCTGCATAGGTAAATGTGGATGATCAAGAAATTCCCAACAAGATAATGAGTCACCAATACACATAATATAATGTTTGCTTTGAACCAAGAAGAGATTAGCTGAAGTTCACAGTTGGCTCTTTTAAACAGATCCGAAATAAAAAACATTAGTATCGTCAGCAAACAGTACCAAACAGTACGTTTACTTCCAGATAATAAGCCGTTAAAGCAAACACACTGAGATCTGTTTGTAAGGTAATTGTTACCTGACTTAACCTATTCACTAATCCAACAACATCTAAACAACAACACACTCATATATCACTGGCTGCAGTTTGGAGTGCATTTGTAATTACAGCAATTGCTATAGCATAGTCAGTAGCAAGCTACTTCTAGAATGCATTACACACATACCGGTACTGTCAGCTGTGTGACCATACAAAAAGGGAAAAACTGACCAACTACTACCCGGTAAGTTCCCACGAGTTGCAGATCGCAAGAAGCGACGACTTCCTCAAACTCTGCTTCCTCTCACAGGGCTCTGTGCGCTGGGAGTGCTTACGAGCGGTTTTGCCCTAGTAGATGCGCTCTACAAATTATGCTCACATACAACACAATACAACACAATACAATACAATAGTCGTGCCACTGACTGTTCGATGAGGTATCTGCATGCATTCAGGTGACCGCACGTGGCGGCCGCATGTAGCGGCGTCCAAAGCTCCGTGTCGGAAACATTGACGTTGGCCCCGAACTGAATCAAAAGTTTCATCACTTCTTCCAGATTATCGATACTACACTGTAAACGACACAAACAAAAACAAATATTATATTGTATTAAAATACTTATAAAATGCTTCTAATAAGGTGAATTGTTCAGAGGCGCTCAAAGTGCAAAAGGCCACGAGAGAAGAGATAGGTTAAATTGAGAAAAGAAGACGAGCAGGAGGAATTACCAGCAAGAATTTGAGATTGAGTAGAAGAAAATAACCAGTATATGGAAAAGAAGTGCTGGATTCAATGCAAAAAAGTCCACAATTGGCTCTTTTACACCTAGTCACTTGGCGCCATACGACATTCCTTCTAGGCATTCAACTGTGCTGACATTTTGAAGCTCTGAACCCCACAGCAAAAGTTGAATAAAGTTAAATCAACAAAAAAATCTATTGCACTTCACTGAAACTTCACTTTTTGGCTCAGAGGACATTTCAAGCAATATCCATTCATCCATTCCTCAACATCAATAAATTACTTGATACATTTGCATTTATTGTGGCTCCCTCAAATAATAATAATAATAATAATGACGACAGTTCTATGGCGTCGTAACACAGCACATGCCGTTACAAGGGCGCCTCAATGTGGATTGACCCTCCGCCCTGCAATTCATAGCGGGATTCCGGTTGGTACCTGCATCTGCATTTATTTTATCTGCATCTCTCTGCTGCCTGAAGATATTTCTCCTTCATCACGCGCCTGTCATGCTGAGAGTGCTTCTGCATAGCTCTGCTGTGAGAAGTACTTTACAAATGTTTATATTAGATCAGAACTGACCATCGTTCTTGTTTCCTAGGATTTGTCTTTAAATGCCGAGCTATATCAGTCGCCCCTCAACAATGCTTCACCATTGCTACTTGCTAGTGTTGACATATCCCTTTTTAGAGCTGTCTATCGGCAATACTAAATTTACCAGATATATTTTGTTCAAAGACAGTGCTTAACTGATTTCTATAAATGCTCAAGGATAACATTCGGGAATTTTCAAAAGGCAACAAATACAGACTTCCCTTTGCAATGTACATGCAATTGTACAATAGCCATGCATACAAATTCAAGAATTTCAATAAGTTAGAATTTACTGGAAAGATTTAGGTACAATACGACATTGCAATTAAATGCCATGTAATATTTGAATTATTTGTCAATAGAAGTTACTATATACAACAAAGCATAATTTGTCTATTGCCTATTCTGCGTGCTACTAGCAACAGTAGCAATGAACAATGAACGTGAACATTATAAATGAGCGACCTGATGAAGCGCTCGCAGTCCATCTTCGTTGCTTACGTTTGGATCAACGCCAGCGTTGAGCAAATTATTAACTAAAACAAAACATCAATATATATAAATAACAACTTTATTAAATAAACCATCCATTAATATAGCGCTCTCTAAGCACCTCTGAGTGGTCTTTAAAAGGCGTGATATATGGCCAACGTCTAGATGCATACTTGCACTCTGTGTGTAAGTGAGCGTGTGTATGTACGAGTGTGTTTGTACTGTATAGGTGCATGCTGCAGGCGTGTGTAGGTACTAGGTATGCTTGTGTATCTTATGATGACTGATACTAAAATCTATAATAGCGATGAGTGATGATAATTAATATAATGGCAATATTATTAAGTTATAAAAGAAAGTAAGGTTATCTAATGTTTAGCATGGCGAGATCACAATGCATCTAGTTAAAAACCCTCTCAAACTATTATCTAAACACAAATGACCAAGAAATCTTTCTGCCCAGAAAGTATTCTTCGCCTTCTTCGAATACATATGCAAATTATGCATGCATAAAGAGGTCAACCCAAATACACATGCTTGCATATTGGGTGTCTACTAATATGTACAATTGTACATACGGTACACATAGAAAATAGAGGAGTGAAGCGGGGCAAAAACTCGATAATCATTTTCTTTTATTGACCTTCAATTAAGCCACTGCTGTGAGAAAGACCTAACTCTGCCACCTCACTAGCAACTGCTATTAGCTGCCATTAAATGCTAAGCACATTAACATTTTATAACCTTGATTGCCTCCGCTAAGATTAAATATAGACCACTCTATAGGATTCGCAGGTGGGGGGGGTGCAAAAAAAGAACAAGTGTGTACAGGGAAGGTTCATTTTTTCTGCAGTTCTGCAAACATAGTAAATGAATGGTAACAGAGGCGGCTTAAAATGACAATATATGCGCACATACATTGCCTTAATACACTAGCCAGTTTATGGTATAACATGATGCCAGTTTTGGTATAACACGGTGCCAGTTTTTTGGCATAACACGGTGCCAGTTTTTTGGCATAACATGGTGCCAGTTTTTGGCATAACACGATGCCAGTGTTTGGCATAACACAGTGCCAGTTTTTTGGCAGAACATGACCAGTTTTCTGCATAACATGGCGCCAGTTTTTGGCATAACTTGGTGCCGATCGGTGTCAAACACCCCAACACCTGCAATCCCGCATAGTACATACCCTCCTCGACATCGTTCCGCATCGTTGCCTCCAGCAGAAGGATGCTGGGGTCGAACTGCAGCTTTGTTGGAACCGACCGTGACGTGACCGAATGAGTTCCGCTCCCCTGACCCTTCTTCGCCTTCTTCGAAATCTCCTTGTTCAGCTGTTTCTCATACTGGGCATACGCCTTCAGCTGTTGGGCGCGCCGTTTCTTCGCGTGCTTCAGACGATCTGGCATGGACATCTTCTCGATCGACTGCATCTCACCGATGAGCTCAGCGTGACCAGCGGCCATGGCTCCGGTTGAGTGACTCCGTCGTCCAGCCGGGAATGATGGTCGAAGCGCTAAGTCAACCTCGGTGACTTTGTTCCGGTTCAACGAATAATCGCAAATCGAAAATAGTTTGTGCGTGGTAAACAGAACTTTGCGATACTATGGCTCCAGTTTAGGAGATTTGACGACGATTGTATATCCTGTCCGAGGAAAACATTACGTGAACAAAGTATTCCTCTGACCACTGCCAGATGGCGGAAGTGTCTGGAGAAGCTTTGCAACAGTTAAAACTGGAATGAAATGAGGCGCTGTTGGTGATTCCCGTAGCTCCATTCAGTGAAAAACATCGATGGTTAAACAGGTTGGTAAAAGAAGCGGGTGGTAGTCTTGAGTATCACCCACACACACGAAATGTAGCTTTGTTGTGTATTCGACGTAGATGTGGTACAATAACAGATGCTACAAGTTGACGCAAAAGAATCTAACTGAGGCAACACAGGCAGACCCTCATGTAGTATGCACCACGAAAATGGACGAATTGATTGTCACCATTCCGTCATAGAACCTATAAACCTGTAAACAAAAGCAACAACATGTCTGGTAAAAGAAAAGCATAACATAGCATAACATCACATATTTTATTTCAGTAAATCAGCACAAGTATAATTTATGTTATAGTCGAAATACTAGCCATCAAACAATTTAATACAGCCACACAAAGAATTTGGAGCGTCTACAATATCGCACAGTATTTGTGTATTAGAAATTGCACAACATAAGTAAAACATCAGTAGGAGATTGTCGAATATCAACCAAAAGCAAGATACACCGCAGTGTATACCAATCGCATTCGTTGATCTACTGTAACAAGACATCTAGGGACTCTCAACGTGTGACTAAGCCAAGTGCTCTTCAAGTGTTTTCCGGAACCAGACCATCAAAAATGCTTTTTCATCTTGATCTCAGCCCGTACACCACTCCCCAGTATTCACCTTGACCCAATACCAGACCTGTCCAGGGTCCATAATCTGTCGACTGGTACAGTCAGCCTCTGTTCTGGAAGATAATTTATATACAAGCAAGGGCGGATACAGAAATTTTCGAAGGGGGGGGCAAAGTCCTACGGATCCACTCATGGGGGGGCCACGTCTACTTTCCGAGCAAAATAGCTGGTCAAAAATAAAGAAATTTCTAAATGGGGGGGCCATGGCCGGATTGGCCCCCCCTGGATCCGCCCCTGTATACAAGATGGCTGATTGGCAGCAGTAAATAGGGAGGGAGACGAAAAACAGTGCTTTATTAAACCCTGGGAGAGAACTGCCAGCGGGGAATGTGGGGTGGGGTTCAACCCCCAGTCCCTCTTAGGCAGTGCCTAAAGTGTGGAAAAATAAGTGCCTGGACGCTTCTTGACTCTCCAAAAGAAGTGCCTGGGCGCCCCTTACCTCTCCAAAAGAAGTGCCTGGACGCCCCTGACTTAAGTCTATTGAATAAGGTAGAGTAAAATATGCGCAGCAATCATCTGTATACATTGTTTCAGCCACCACTCATGCTCAGACTTGCGGCTGAAAACATCAACAGCCTTGCAAAAGTAGTTTCATCTAAGATTGTTATGTCCTATTACATATAACAAAAGTCAAGTGATCTATTACTCATAACAGAGATCTGCGATGTCCCAGTCAGGTCAACAACATCACATACATTGGGCAGCTATGACAGACCTGAGATGCCTCTGGTCACCAAAAATAACAATACATTGGGCAGTTATAGCAAAGACATGAGATGCCTCATGTTTAAAAAATAATAACAATGCATTTGGCAGTTGTAATAGAGAGTTGAGATGCCTTGGGTCAACAACAAAATAATAGCAATACATTGGGCAGCTGTTCGGAGCAACTTCCCCCAAGAGGTGGAGGAGAAGCATGTACAGGAGACTTTCCCCAGACAAACCCAAGGAATGTGTCACCAAACTAGCAGACGCTAAACACAGAACAGCCTGGCTTCAAACTCTAGAAAGAGTAAACTGTCACAGAATAACATTTAAAAATTCTGCTGTTTCCAACTTCAATGTCCATGAGTGATTGGGTGTTGAAGTGGTTTGCGGGAGCAGTGGGAATGCCAAAATGTTTGAGCAGTAGGAACGCTGAAGAAGTTTTTTTATTGGAACACACATTTTCCATGGTTCCATGTAGCAGTGGGAACACAGGACAAGAATTTCGAGAGCAGAAGAAACACTGTTCCCACAGATTCCCACCAACTTTAAACCCTGCAAAGATACTTAAACCCACATATACACATACACACCGATTTCAGAGATATTGTATAATAGAATGGGGTATACCTTAAAACTCCGAAAAACATAAACTGCTGTTTCCAACTTCAATATGTAAAAATTTCCAGGCTTAGAAATGCATAACGTGCAACCTACAATTAAAAAAACTTCTTCAAGTTGTGTAGATAGAGATATGACCTGGAAACGAAATTTTGCTATCTCACAGACCATACGCAGATGAGAACAAATGATAGTACTCTTGCTAAAACTTCGTTAATTGCTGTTAACCCTAGTTAAACACGTATCGCTAGCAAATATGACTAATCTGATTTATAGCAGATAATTGCTACACGATGCAAGAGCAACAAGAGATTAGTAACATGTGGAACGTTTGCGGAACAACACATTCGATCATAAAAGATTTAAAAAATGTGCAGCAAATGACTGCGACATCATTTCAGTTAATATGATAATAAGTGACTAGATACACCCTACACCCACATACATGACCATAACCACATTTTTCATTGTAACAGAGATAAACAGATGTAAAAGGTTACAAATACAATTTCTGGTTCAAATGAGAGTCATGCATACATAATTCACTCTCATTCATTCATTCATTCATTCATTCATTCATTGTATGGACTCAAGAAATCTACTCAGGGGCGCTGCCAGCAGAGCCATGGCAAAAGAAAACAGACTTGACAGATTTATGAAACAAAATTTGATTGGTCAGATGTAATAAACGCAGTTTTGAAGAGAGGTAATTTTCCAAATGGATGGCCCTACAACCAAAACAGCCTGGCTAAGTGAGCCTGGGGAACTAGGAGTTGTCCCCTTCATCCCAGAGCGAAGGGTCTGGCACACTTCAACGTCACAGACTGGTTCAATACATACAAACATACATTCATAAGCATGTACATACATATGCACAATTGCACATGTATACCTACAATCACACATATGTGTGCCAATAAATCAGTGCTTAAAGTGTGGAAAAAGAAGTGCCTGGACGCCCCTTAGGCCCAAAAAAATAATGCTGTGTTTCCGGTAGAGCTCTAAAAAATTGGGTAGGTAGGTCGAAAAAAATTTTTGGGAGTAAAATATTTTTATACAGTGACTATCTGAAAAATTATACCAACTACTCTTTTTTGCATAAAGGATTAAAGGTACATGCTGCAACAAAGTATGTGTTCTAAGCAAGTATAAACTGCCTATTTCCCCGACTGTCTGCACCTAAAATTGCTCTAAAAAAATTCTATTAATTTGACATTTTTTCTGGTAAGATAAAGTGGGAAGGGAAGGGGAAGATGAGTGCAAACAGAACATCACTGCTAAGGGTCGTTCCAGACTGGCCGAGCGGCCCGAGCCAGTGACTAGTTACACCTAGATGTTGCTAGGTTTATTTTCCCTAGTTACCATTAGAGGTGGCTCAAGTGAGAATGATAAGGCTAGAGGTTTCTCAAGACTGGCAACCGACCGACTCACGAAGTAGTTAGGCAGGCGTGAAACTCTAAGGCAATGTCTCTGTAAATAAAAAAATTTACACAAAATTTTCCGAGTCGCAGCAATAAAAGTGAGTCGGTCGGCTTACCCGAAACACAACAGTTTTTTAGCCTAAGATCCAACTCTATACGGAAGGCAATATCACCGTATTATGTCAATAAAAAAAATTCAAAATAAAAAAAGTAAAAAATTGTTAATAAATTTTTTTTAAATAAAAAAATTTCAAAAAATTATTTGAGTCGCGGCAATAAAAGAGGGTCGGTCGGGTTACCGGAAACACAACATTATTTTTTTGGCCTTACCTTTCCAAAAGAAGTGCCTGGACGCCCCTTACCTTTCGAGGCTGTGCTGGCCAACAAGTGGCAGGACGACCTTCATATTTTGAAATAAGTGCATGGACGCTGTTCATGACCGTCCAGCCACACTTTAAGCCCTGCTATACATACATAATTACTCACACATAAGTAGGCCTAAATACACTCTACATTCGTCCATGATGTACTTAAGGGCAAGACTAAAAGACATATCAACTCAAGTGCAAACAAGTTCAACAAGCTAGCTCATCATGCGTTGCATGACTTGAGAACCACTATTCAAGTCAGGCACACACACACTTCTCAAAAGACACACACTTCTCAAAAGACACACACTTCTCAAAAGACACACACTTCTCAAGGCACACGTACACATAATTCTGTAGACCACAGTTTACTGTCGTTTGACACGAGACTATAATAAGGAAGAGCTGAACAAGGTCAAGTGAGGTTATTCCCTACACAGTACACACAGCCATGCAGTCACCTTGATGTCTTTTCAACCTAGTAGGCTGGTGCCATAAACCACAAAGGTATCAAAACTTTAATTTCGAGAGTCCATGCCTAAACTCAACTTTTATGCAACACTTAAATAGAAATTCTGAGACAATGAGACATTAATTCATTCGTTAATGAAATTTCATAGCGCTTCTTCAAGTGGACAACTCAGAGGCGCTCTGAAGAAATAAGATACTGGAAACAGAGATAAGTGAAGGGGAAGGATCCGAGTGGATGACCCCTCCTCGAAAGAGGGATAAATTCTAGCCTTAAGGGAAAGACTCAGAGGCACTCCCAACCCCAGCACGGCTGTCTGACTAGAGATGAAAAGGAAATGTCAGAGTAGGAGTTCTAGAAAGGGAGCGGAATGGCAAGTGGAGGTCGTTAAAGGTCAAGGGTTCTACCATTGATTATGATCACTGATTTGATTAAGAATCTTATGGTCATGAGGTTGAAGCATACTATCAGCCAAACTGTATACACCATGAACAGCATCTTAACAATGGTCATTGTAACAATGGTAACCATAACAATGGTAATCGGAACAATGGCAATCATAACGGGGCAAATGCTCCCCAAATTTCGGGCAAAACTGTTTTTCGGGCAAGCAGACCAAGAAATTACTAAAAAAAGGTCAACTTTTTTCCTGGGAAAAGTTGTATTTTCCATGAGATTTCAGGATTTATTTTTCGGGCAGAAGTTAAATCTTTGCCCCCCCCCACTGCTGAAATCTCCCGTACGCCTATGATCACAACAATGGTAATTGTAACAAAGATAATTGTGATCATAAACTCCACATTTCTAAAGCGCAAATGTTGGAAGCAAAAAGCACGGCACCAGCTTACTCATGGGTGCTAACATAACATTTGGCTTTCGTATATCACATGGTGCATCATCAGCATCTGAAGCCAGGACCTTACATGAAAGGCAATCTGCCAACATTGCCAATATTGCCATCTGTCTTCGAACCCTGGACCCTGCAGTGCGGAAGGCAATCTGTCACCATACAACCTGCCTAACTTATAAAGGAACAACAAACATCAAGCTGACACTGTGTATAAAGTGAATAAGGTTTGCTTTGGACATTTACTCATCACCCTAAGGCCATAGATACAGTCATGGCCAGCAGGTCTCCCTAATGACCAAGCCATCTCTAATGGTTGTTGACTGCTCTTTAAATTATTTGTCATGTATGTACACGTGCGTGTATGTGTGAGTGTGTGTGTTTGTATATATGTATGGGTTCATGTATGTCTGTGAATGTATATGTATGTATGCTTGTATGCTATGCATATAAGTGACGGCCTTTCCCCATGTGCAACATACATCATAGTTTACACAACAAGACCTGTTTATCCAACTTACATTCAATTTGCACATATTACATCTATTATACCAGCGTATATGCTGCATAACTGTGTCTATGCTACACATGGCTATCTATCTAACAGATCAGTTGGAATTGTCAGACACACATACACACAGATACATACACAGATACATACACAGATACATACACAGGTACATACACAGATACATACACAGATACATACACAGATACATACACAGATACATACACGGGTACAAACAGGCATGCTACATAGATCCGGTGCCTATGATAGACCCACAGAAATGTGCTTTTACAATACAATAAAAAAAACTGATGCATTACAAATGAAAACCGCAATGCTTGGTGTCTGTGCTATTACATCCATGGCCAGTCGCATGCACACACTTGCCACACACGCAATATCGCAATTCTAGTCCGAAGAAGCAAAGCAGTTAATAAACCAGTTCAATGCACTGCACTGTATGACAGAAGTCTCATCAAACTGGCTCTGCAAAAATGTCCCATTACACATTCAGTTATAATTATGAAATGATGAGCACATCCAAAGTTGTAAGTATGAGCACTTGTTTTAGCGCCCATTCAACATTATCTACTCAGAGGCGCTCCCAACTGCAGCATGGACACTGAATCGAAGATTCACGCTGAAACGAGTGAGCAATTGCGAGTGAAGACCTTGTTACGCGGTGGCTTGAGGTGGATTCGAACCTGCAACCTCCCGGTTCCAAGACATCAAACATACCACTACATCACCGCACCCCACAAAGTTAGCATAAACATGATTGTATCTAATTCTGAAGCAATTAATTAGCCCAGTAGATTCTACTTCAAAGCAAACGCCTTGCACCTTAGGCCTACTTGATGGCAATTGTAGAACAGGCAAAGCTGTACAAAGCTGTGACACAAGAGCTTCCCTAAGTATCCAACTGACGAGGAGGCATGCATAAACATTAAGTTTTTCAGTTAAGTGATCATGCCCACTAATAGGGACTCCCTTCCTGATTTTCTACATCTATTTAAAATTCAACTTATTTTCTACATCTATTTAAAATTCAACTTAAGCCTTACTTAGCTAGTCAGTTCACTGAGTGAAGACTGCACAAAATGTTTTGCATATAAATGTACAGCTCAGTTCTCATTCCCCACTGTTCAGCTAAATGCAAATATTGACTATAGAGCTCTTGTAATTCAAACAAGCCGCCTGTAGCACTATCAATTGAAAAAGGACAACATTGAATCAAGTGGGTCAAATAGCCTCTCAGATAAAAAAATCTCCTTTTTACACCTCAACTCTAATACCTATTTTCTATTGCATTACTGAAAATATCCCCAACATCTGTTCTGCAAGCAGTTGAAAATGAACTAACCTCTCAACCTTAGGCACACTGAACACTTGCACCATGCAGGAACCCAACCAACACCACACCACGACCAATGACTCAGAGTGACAGTAAACTCAAGTGCTTGTATCGTATCACCACTAAAAAGTTTACACGCATAGTTATCTAAAACCTACACATCTATCTAATCTTTAATATCTTAATTATTGTCTTTCTTACTCAGTCTAACATAACATTCTCCACTTTACAGATCAAACTACCTGATCTGTATCAGTACATTTCTAAACAACTATTCGATCAAGGCACAAAGATAACACAATTTAATTAACAGCTAAAAAACTGCAGAGAAACATGCCACACAACAGCGTATAAGCCATACATGCAACTCCAAGGTGGACGACTAAGCAAAAAACATGACACCAGTAAAACAGAAGAGTCTTGAAGTGAAAGAGCTACATGTATACCATAAATCTTTGAGTAGATAAAAGGTAGACAAAAGACAGTGAAAATCTTTGAGTGCTATACAGGTCAGGTCGACACAAGACAAAAGATCACAGAAACTTCCAGACATACAACGAGGTACATGAAGAATGCAGATTATCGCCATATATCCATTCAACGTATCTGTAGTGGCAATAAATTATGCTCCGATCAAACAAAATCGAGACAGGAATCAAGCTGAAGGCTGCAGATGCAAAGAACAGGACTTCTTCAACTTGCAGACAATGTAATGTAATGATGACAATTTCTATGGTGCTATAACACAGTGCACACTGTTACAAGGGCGCCTCGACAAAGATAAGCACGTAGTCTGAGACAAGCGACGGACTCAACAATTTACCTGTGGACTAGAATCAGAGTGGTATATAAAAATAAGCCACATATTAGGCTAAACTGGGTCATTTATTTATGCACCGTCTGCCTTTGATCCCGCACTATCTTACTTGTAGGTCAATCCAGTCCCTATATAAGTAATTGGAGGTTATATGCAATTAGACTTCTCTGCCATAACTAGCATCCAATAATATTCAACCCAGCATTAGACTTAACCATCAAAGTAAATACATAGACATTTATAGAATATATAGATATGTTGAACTTGTGTGGAAAATGGACATAGCTATACATGGACATACATGGTGAGCATCTGAAAGAATGACCTAGTCACCTAGATATGAATAAGCAAGGAAATAACAAAGAAAACAAAGGCAAGTCTATATGAGACAATGACAACCTATTGTTTTGTAAGGTTTAGAATGCAGGCAAATGGGAAAAGCAAGATGACAAAGGAAATCTCACAATGATAGGCTACGATGAGCTGACTTAGAAAAAAACTACAGGAACTTGAAAAAATCTACAGGAGCTTCATAACTATGCAAAATGATGAATGAAGAAATACTAAATGATCCCTGAGCTTACAGAAAACTCCACTTTTGTCTAGATGAAGTCCATCGGCAAAAAATCCAATGATTTGGAAAAACGCCAACTTATACTGTTTCAGACAGAGCACTGGGATAGGAATGAAAGGAAAGCCAACCATGGATATCAAGTATACAAACAAGGATACGACATCAGCTGAACAGCATGAAATCTAACTAACATTTGATGAAAACAATGCAGATCCTTTATTCCGTCCGATCTCTGCTGAGCCTGAACGTCTCATAACATGGAACTGAGGAGGTGATGATGATGATGATGATGATGATGATGATGATGATGATGATGATGATGATGATGATGATGATGATGATGATGATGACGATGATGACGATGATGACGATGATGACGATGATGATGATGACGACGATGATGATGACGATGATGATGATGATGACGACAATGATGACGATGATGATGACGATGATGATGACGACGATGATGAACACATATTTATGATGCAGAAACTTCATTACTCATCCATATTATAATATTCATATAACTATTTATTCAAAACTGGCACATAAACTTCAACAAATATATCACATGCACACACACACATGCATACAAGTGTATATATATAATATATATATACATATTACATAATAGTATAATTATATGGAACTGAAGAGGTGATGATGATGTATATGTATTTACAGCATGCTGAAAATGTCATTATTATTCATGAAACATACAAACATACACACAGTGCATACATATATATATATATATATATATATATATATATATATATATATAATGTCTAACCTGATAACCATATTGAAATCTTATAGTGAGTTCCTGATGCGAGTTAATCTAATCTATCCGAGTAAATCTAATCTATCCGAGTGACCTCATATTCGATTAGGCACCAGTGGACTGCACGGATGAAAAGCAGTCACGTCTGTGGGTGTTCAAAAATATGCAAAGAATGGTCGGTTGGCTGATGTGTTTTTTTGGCTGATGTGTTTTTTGGATTCAGCCCTATAAAGTCCTTCAACTCCGAGACCACATCACTTCTAAGGAATGACCCTGATAGATGAGACGTATACATGTCAGAAAATATCAGTTACTTTACCTATAAACCTTACTTTAAATGTGCATCACTTGTGTCTCATTTATTTACACATCCACATCAACATACAAAATCATCCCAACTAATAGAAATAACTGTAACTTGTGCACAACAACCAAGTGCCCATTGAGTCTATAGATCTATATATAAGTGTACAATTGTACATACATGCAAACAAACATACATACATACCTACATACACACCCACACACACACACCCATACACAATCTTTACAATCATACTTGGGTTGCCTGATCCTTGTTGTATCCGGTTGCCAATCTGATTTTGATAAAAGATCTACATTGTAATGCAATATATCAAGCGAATTGACTTATAGGACGACTAGCCAGCATTTTCTCCCTGACTCACTAGTCTAGCCCTGGAATTTAGTCAGATTTATAACAAAAGAAATGGATCTGATCCTTGTAATCTGCAAACACACACACACAGATCCCGCAATGCGTACAATGCACAACACGTTGACCAACTGAAACAATGAACCAACAACCTCAAATCTTAATATCTATAGCGACTAACTTGGTCGCTTGAATACTTCGCATGTGTTTTTAGTCTTATAAGGTAAAGCAGTGAATCCAGAACACAAGCAACAGCATACACTAACGCTAAAGAAAGTTATAACAGTAACAACAACACCGATGGAATCTGTTTACACTGAACGAGGCGCTATATAAATTTATAGCTACAATACAGTACAATACAATGGAAATTTGTATCAGCACTGTAGCAGTAAAAGTAGTTTGAACATAGACACATGAACGTATACCAACGTTCAACAGTACTCGTGGCATTGTATGTAACAGGAGACAATAACTGTATAATTATAATCAAACTTAAAATAGACAATCTGTAAACGAACACATTCAAATCCTAGCAATGGTCAATGAACCTTAAAAAAATAACAATAGATCTGCGAACAGCCACAAAAAATCTGAAGGCAACTCATAGCGACTATTACCACCAGTTCGAACAGAAGTCGAAAAATCCAGTCAAACACAAATAAACAACAAATTTACATAATCTTTGTTTTTTATAAGTAGAAAACTGTAAAAACCTGTATTCTCATTAAGAAAACCGGCACGCAAGATGTCGAACAAGTAAACAACGCGAATAAATATACCTACTGAGCCGAGCGTTAAGCCTATTCCCACATAGACTGTTACCCTATGCGCACACAATGGCGTTTGAATGTACAGTGGAAAGAGAGAGAGCTGTGTGCATGTGCAAAAGTGCGTTGGTTGAAAAGAGGAATTGCATGAGTGATCGCTGACGAGCAAATGCCTGAGTAAAGCCGGCTGTCGTCTGCGTCACAGCCTTGCCCACGAACAGCAAGAACCCGGTCCATCAAGCGGAACGGCGGTCGCAGCCCACGGCTTGTCTGCCACCCAAAACACGAGCGAGCCCCGACAAAAGCCACCGACAAAAAGGTAGCGATGAGGACAGGGCAAGAGACGAGACTACCCAAGACACCCCAACACATGGACAGATCTGCACAGAAGGCGTACAGGGCTATGAATGTAAATGTACATGATTTTATATGGCACCCACATATCCATGACCCTACTCAATTTACAGTGAATTGATCAGTTGAGACTCTTTGCTACCACTGTCTGTTTGAATAGGTGCTACACACTTCACGAATGGACTGTGCAAACCTGGGATTAAACTAAGTCAGCATCGGGCAGTCAACCGCAATACGCATGCTCTATTTATACACACCCAATTCACTGTGGCTGTTAAAAGCGCTACAACACATGAGCCCTCCCAGCCCCAGCTTTGATGGGTCCGCAGTTATGTATTATAACATGGGTGGTGGAACTATGGGTTGTCAGAGGGGGCACCATTCGAGGGTAATCACACACACCCTTATTGACGCTGTATAACGAAACTGACATTTCAAAGAAGATTAGTGTCGCCCTCCTATTTTATCGAGGCTTGGGACTGGCATTATCACAGCACCCGTGTCCGCTCCAACCCTAATGCGGACCTGAGGAGTATGGGATGCAGCCTACGCTCCAACAAATGTAGCCGACAGGGCAAGCGAGGCTCACCAAATTTCTGCACGGCTCGAAAGTCGTGATGGGTTTGGACAGATATAAACATGGCTGGCTGAGCACCAGGACACCACATAGTTGGCCGACAATCATCATGAAAAACAGACCAAGGTATAGAGTGAATGGTTTTAAAAAAGACTTCGTAGGTGCGCATAAAATATCAATGATAAGACTCAAGTGCCCACAGATCAACAATGATTTGTGATTGGTAGGGAAAACATGAAAACGTGGAAGCGTGACTCAACACAAGGAAGTCCATTACAACGTGCTTTGAAATAACACATGAAAGCACCGAATGTCACATCACCTAACATAACATACCATACATGCTCAACATGTTTTCCAATGTACTGCACCCCTAACTACTCTTGCAAGGTACATAAAAGAAGCAAAATAAGTGTCTAAATGCATATGATACATGCACACATACATACAATACACGCACACAATCATTATATACATACATTATAAACTACACATGCATACAAACATACATACATACATACATGCATATCAGTGCATACATACACTGTGTCCGGAAAATCCCAATCCCTTATGATAATGTTTTAAAAAAAATAGTAAATAGCAATCAATTTTTAAAATTCTAAAAAGAATTTCATTTTTATAACTGAACAATAATTTGTTGGTAGTTAAGTCAGGTCCAAAAAGGTTAGCAAATTTTTTAAATTGATTACTATAGATACTCTAATTTCTTTGTCCATATCTGAGGGGTTTGGAATTTTTACGGACATAGTGTACTCATACATATACTAATGTTTTATGATCACATAAAATCAGCTTAAAAGCACCTACATCCAAACTGAAACAATGTAATATAAACCAATGCTTGCAGTTCGGAATCCAAACAGTTTTTAATACTCACCTGTCTAGTGCAGACCCAGTAATATAAAATCAACAGTTTACTCCATACCAGACACACTGTTCAGATTTTTTCCTAGGCACACTAATTCCTAGCAAGTCATCAGTTGACACTTTAACCCTGAGAGTGTATGTCTGAAAGTGACTGGGAAAATGAATTAGATAGATTGCTGTTAAAGAGTTAACAGAACAGCCAGAGGAACAGAGTTCATAAACTTCTCCTTGCTATAGATTCCACACCCATGTAAAGCTCGTGTGCTTTGTAGTAGATAGCATTAGGCTGCAATTGTGTGACACTGCAGGGATGTAAGCCGGTTCATGGTACACTGAACTATTTATAGTGCAAAGCCTGACAAGCATCATGGTTAGCACAGATCTTCAAAAGCAACAACATAATGTCCAGGCTGAGGAGTCCCATGGTTAGCAAAGAGCATAAAAGCTGTATACTGCTTGATGTCTATATAAGCACTTCAAACCAGCACTAGTTATAACTAATTGACAAACCTATGCTACTTAAGAAAGAAAAACCAAGGCAAAAATGTACGAGAGGATTGTCATGCTGGACAATGTGCAAGCACTATGTAAGACGCAAACTATGCACTAACGACAGAAATGAATCGAAAGAAGATTAGAAAACGATGACATTAAGAATTTAAGATGACCATTAGCTGGTCCTACAACCAGGAGTAGACTCCCTGTTACACTAGGATTATTACCCAAGGGTCGCTCCACTCTGTTCCTTAAGAATCTCTGTCCTATTCAGCCATAGTTGGGCTGGGAGTGCCTCTGAGAAGCTTATCTTGAAGAGGAGCTATATAAAATCTGTGCTATAAATAAATAAATAAACCATTAGGTACCCAGCAATTGCTAGATACAGCAAAGACTCTTATAGTCTGAACTTATACATGTACAGAGAATGCCAGTTCAAGACAAAGCACCACACTCAAAATTGAAAGGAAAACAAACAAAAAGCAATGCACCACTGGGCTGGATAGACAATTATATAGGTAAATGAGGACAAAGCAACACTTGCTCTAACACCGAGAGGAGCAGTAGACTTTTGACAAAACACTTAGAACAATGGAGAGCCTTATTAGTACACATCACCATCAAATGGCTGGTGTCAGGAACCGATTATGATGATGATGATGATCTAAGTAATATATATAATTATAGATGTACATAGTGCAAGCACATATAACACACACACACACACACACACACACACAACTAATTGAGTTTTGAATTAATCAGCATCAAGCAAAGATCAACCTTGAACGGCAACTTAATAGTGCATCAACAATGTGACCAGCTTTATCTATGTACGCACCAGCCGATGATGACATAATTGATGAATTTACAGTGCACCTATACATTTGCTCGTTACACTCTGATTAATTTGTTCATGCAGGTAGCAATCAAGATCTTAAACCTCTTCAAATGATCAAATGAGACATGGACTGAACCCATTGGTCCAGTCGCTATTTACTATAACACCGGACAGTGAATGAACAACTAAATAAAAAATGAGTGCAACCATTTAACGACCAACAACATATGTTTTACATGCATTTAAGTACACGTTGGTCGTTAAACGGTTAAATTAAACAATGGAACGCTAGACTGAGCCATGACTGGCCAAGTTGAATTAATTACCACAGATGAGAATGCTGGACAATTCGACTTCCAACAGAAGTCACTTGAAAACCATTCTGCTGGTCATTTTCAGCTGAATCAAAAAAAAACTTTCTCCCCTGATGAGGAGGCTGGAAGGACATGGAAATGTTCCATGGAATCAATTAAGCTGAGCGTTCATTATCAAAGCATGACAAAAACAGTGCCATGCTCTGACTGAAAACTGGCTGGTGGTGGGGCGTGTGGGGATTTCTGTGCAATTAGGATATCCAATTAGGATATCGAATTATCATTCTACCAGTCCCCAGAGGATATAATGCAGTGGACAAGTTCTAATTGCAATGAAACCAGGTCTGGAAATAAAAACATGTTTTCTGTATGAACAGTCACCTCCCCTACCCTACCCCACCCCACCCATCCCATGAAAATTGGTCCCTGGCACGGTCTTGCTACTGGGCTAGAAGCAATAATTACAAATTGCAGCAGAGGCACACATTTAGTGTGTTCCTGTTTCAGGCCTGCAATTAGATGTGTGCAAACCACCTCCCCATCTGCACAGCTGACCTAAATGTCTGGCACTAAACACTGGACTCCAAACACATCAAGACAAGGCATTCTGCATCCATTTTGAATTTACTACAAGCTTTGGAAAATAAGAGCCTAATAGCCTATGCAGAAATGCCTAACATGGCAGCTTAAACTTAGGACATATGATATAAATTTAGATATAAAAATTATACATATGTAACCACAGATGTATATATGGACCTCTTCAAACTGATGCTCAGAGGGAAATAAGATGAGATAAGATAAGAACTGGAAAATAAAAAATCAACTTAAACTGTAACCTTGTTATGTCATGTTTGGCTTATATGATAGCCCATAGACATCTAGATACATTGCATTGGATAGCCAAACATGACATAATATACTCTGCATCTGGGGTGAGGGAGCCCATTAAATCAGAACTACAGGGTGGAATAACAAATTGGAAAGCAAGATTTGTGGCTACAATAGATTGGAAAGGCGAAGGAACTCTGGGTCTATAAATTTCAACTGACATAAGCTGAATTTTTCTGTCATTTATACACCAAGATGCCACACCATACTATTATTTTTTTTTTAAATTGTTTCAACATCATGCCTAAAGTTGGGGAATGCTGAGAGTAAGTAGTATGTCGGTTTCCAACAGCAATGAAACACTTCTGGTTCAGAGGTGTTAGGCACAAACACTGAAAATTAGTTAGAAAAATTTTGAAAGTGTGAGACACAAGTGCTAATAAATGAAGCAAAGATCAACAAAACAAAAAATGTCGCCACAGCAAAAAGAAACTGGCCACGTACTTATCATTTAACTAATAATATCAAACAATTTTAAAATTAATTCTAAAGTAGCATAAATGATTTCAGCAGTGATGATCAAGATATCAATGTTTATTTACAAACAACTCTTTGCATCACTTACAACCAGTGACAGGAGACAAAAGTAGGTCACGCATAAACAGCCTTTAATTAAGTAATTAAATATTGTTTCAATGTGGCCCAATGAGAAATGGACAACTGCCAATCACGAAACTGGCCACTTCTGTATGTACAGTTGTTGCAACCAGGTCCCAAACACAAGACCTAGACAGTTCATCAACCCACCCACCCACACACCCACCCATCCATCCATCCGTCCATCCATCCATTCATTCATCCATACATCCATCCTTCCATACATCCAAATATTCATTCATCCATCCATCCACCCATCCATCCATCCATATATTCATTCATTCATTGGACTTATACAGCACCCCTTCAAGAAACCTACTCATGAATGCACCTAGCCAAACAACGACAAAAGAAAAAAGACTTGAGAGATTTATGCAACAAATTTTGACAAGACAACCCTAAAGCTTAGGACAAGTGGCCAGTGTCAGTCAAATCTTTTCATGAGCACAGCACACTACCAGTGATTTAACACATGTATCTGAAACTGATTATCATAAATCCATATCAAGAACCAAATTATAATGAGCCATGCTATAAGCTAATTTAATTTCTGTAGACCTGTGAATTAATTCTGGGATCCATGTGGTGGTGAACTATCTCATGTGATTAATTCGAAAAAATGTGCATATTGAAGGCCAGTTGGTTGATCTATATATATATATATATATAAAATGCTTTAATTTACATTTTGCATCAGAATTTCTGCTGCAATGCGGCAGTTCAAAATGACTCTAGGTCAGGGTTTAAAGTGGGTGCGAATGCGTGGGAACGGTATTCTCGATATGCTCGAAATTCTTTGCTCGTGTTCCCAATGCTCACTATGCAATGGAACTCGAGTAAAACTCTTTTTCAGAGTTCCCACTGCTCACCCAAACCACTGACACCACTGCCCTAGGATTAGTTGATAGTACAAGCAACAGAGAACAGATTGGATGATACAATAAGAGCACTACAACGTACAATGTGCATATTACTTCTAAACATTAAGGCATTCATGACACTTTTGAGCATCATAACCGAATTACATATTATGTCTAGACATGAATGTCACATCACATCACCACTGTCATTTTTCCTCGCGGAAAAAAACAAGGTTTTTTGGTCAGAATTCAATTTCATACAGACTGAAACCTAATAAGCAGCTCTCTCTCTGTCTATCTGTCTCTGTATGTTTGTCTCTGTCTGTGTCTCTCTCCCTGAAACAAAATGTACCATTATGTAATGGCTGATAACAGAATCTGGCTGAACCCATGCCAATGATTACGTGCATGATCAAAACATTTTATTTTATAGTTTTGTTGTGTTCCTGTGTTTTTCCCTGTGTGTTGACTCTGCTTCCCAATTACAATTGCAGGGGGGTGGGGTAAAACACAATGGTCACAGTTACATTTTTAGCAAAAACCCTTAATAAACAGACATAATGCAAATTAAGGACATTAAGAACATTGGTATTTTTCAGAATGCTTCTTACTGCAAAGTTCACAGTTTCACTTTGGGTATCCTTAGTGTCAAAGTAAAGCGTAGAGAAATTTGATAAAAAAGCAGTAGTCAAAAATAGGTGTAAATATTACAGGGGTGGGCAAGTGCTCCCTCTTGCCCCATGTGTGGGTGCCCATGCAAGTAGCTGATGCAATGTGATTGATGCCATTCATGTGATTTGCAAGTACAACATTTTGTATATAAAGGTATGTTTGAATTTATGCAGTGTATCATATTGTAAGGATAGTGCCTTAAACTGGCTGGCTGACTGACTTATAAATAACTGACTGGCTGACCAGACTGTGGAAATCTGCCACCTTGGAATTTGTTACGAACACCAAGTCCGCCTAGCAGAGACCAGCAACTCTTGCCTCAATTGTAACCACACACATAGGCGTACGAGGCAGGGGTCCATAGAGGGCAAATGCCCCCCCCCCCAAATTTCGGGCAAAACTGTTTTCAGGCAAGCAGACCCAGGAAATGACTATAAAAAAGGTCGTCAACTTTTCGGGCAAGTCAGTTTTTTCAGGCGGGCAAGCAGACCGGGAAATGACTAAAAAAAGTCATCAACTTTTTTCTGGGGAGAAAGTTGTATTTTCCCATGAGATTTCAGGGTTTATTTTTCAGGCATTAGTTAAATCTTTGCCACCCCAATCCCCCACTGCTGAAATCTCCCGTACGCCTATGACCACACAATAGAACCAGAGATGTGCTGGAATCATCATAAATGTGCTATTGGCATTACTATATATTATGATGCCAATGAAGGTGGCCATCAGCAGGATAAAAATTAACAGAGGCACAGTCAGCACATGTGGTTAAAATGAAATATAAGCTGAATTTTTTATGTATAATTCATTCCATAATTTCCCCAAAATTCTTAGTTTACCTTCAAATCAGTCTTGCACTTGTCTCCACCCTTAATCCAATTTGAGGCACCGCATGCTCAGATTTTCTGCTCCTCACAGCTTCACAACATGCTAAACATCACTTTGCAATTAATGCGAAAAGCCATCAAATGTCTGGAGACTCGTAAACCCATATATGGCCTTTTGGTCTTATGATGTATACAATATCAAATCCCAGCTGTGCTGTAAAATCCATTTCCAACTAGATCATTCACTGTCAGTAACTATGCAAACGGCAGCAGAAACGCAAATCGGTAGTGCACTTCACAGACTAAACAGGCTTACCGATCTCAAAATCACTGTTCTGTCACTCTGCAGTCTTCCCACCATCTAAATCTCTGTCGTCATCTCTGTCCCCACCGGAATTACAGAAATCAACACATAAACTCGTCGAATGTCTACATCGCTGATTTGTCCAAATATTATTCTCTTCACTCGGCTCTAATATTATATACACACGCACAGTCTACTCACTAAGCGCGATTGAATGTAAACAATGTGCACTTGGGCACGTCTCAACTCCAAGTACAAATGACACCTTATACTCTTCATGTTTCCACCTTCTCACTTTACTTGACGCACATGAGATCAACTGCAACGGCAAAAGCGTTGAAACAACAATGAAAATTGAGAACTTAGCAAAATAAACAACATACCATATTGCAAGTAACGCAATCCCGTTGACCAATTCTATATCGGCTGCGTTTTTATGATCGCTTTCAGCCATGTTGATCTCGTAACACAAGCCGTCAATCGATCAAGTTGATGTAGGAACGCATCCTCAATTAATTTTTTTAAAGCATTTTTTTTAGCTCAGAGCAGCAACACATATTCCTTGTAGGTTTGTAAAGAATGAAATGGGAAAGAACACTAATGACAAATAGAAATATCTGTGGTGTCGGTTAACCGATCTCGAACCGACGCTATTCGGAAAAGCGGCGTCCGTGTAGGACTATTATCCTGAAAACCACAAGCGACAGCAAGCCTACCAAGAATAATTTGGATTTAACAGAATGCTAATATAGAATATTAGTTTATCTGATTAGCATTCATAACTTACCTAAGAGCGTTGTAGAGACAGCCTAAAAAGAGAATAGCTGGGCTATGGGGAAAGATTAGGGCTGCCAACTTTTGATTTTGCCATTCCGGGACGCCTTCAGCCACTCGATATGTCATTACATATTTACACAATCCACAGAAGCGCATAATGTAACAAAAGTTGTGTCGGTCCAGTATAGAATCTACATCTAGGCCTAGAATCTACTAAAAAGTCCTTGATAATTTTAGACAAATCATCAAAAGACATAATTTTATAGTCTAAATTTAAGACAAAAATCAACCTCAAGAAAAAATATTTCAGGTTCCAATCACCTAGTCAGTACTGTTATAAGTCTTATGAGCCTAAATTGAGGGATGTTCGTAGGCATCGTAGGAACATAGGTCTGCGACCGGAGAGCAGAATTTATATTAAAAGTATGTCCACTACTTAATATATTAGGCCTATAGGGCCTACGTATGTGCGTTAAGCAGTTCCAGAACACTGCCATGGGCACAAAGTCGCAGAAATAAGCACAAGTCATGCTAACTGTAATAAGGTCGGTGAACTCTCGGTGCTCAGGTAATAACGATTAGACAATTACCAGATCGTTCAAAATTCTGAACGCTCTCTCGCGAAAAAGCATTAAAACCACACAATATGCTAAACCGAAAACCGAGTGTCAGTGATTTGTAGCCTAATGTTTTGAAGATTTTAACTCCCAATGTTCTGCCAACAATGCAATGTAGGGCCTATAGGTATGATTGTATAACTGTAAAATGATTGGTTTCAAAAATAAATAATTGATTGGTTGATTGATTGATTGATAGAGAGCAGGACGTAAAAAATCATCGTACAAATGGCCGAGTTTAGCAAGCAAAAAATTAATAGGAACAATAATTGTGCTAAGTGGATCTGGACCAAATTCCGGGACAATTTGAGATCAATCCGGGACACGGGACGCACAGGGTCGATTCCGGGACTGTCCCGGCGAATCCGGGACGGTTGGCAGCCCTAGGAAAGATGCTTTCAATAAGGCCTTCTCTAGCCTTGAGGGGGCGCAATATCGGCCTAAAGCGTCTGTAATAGGCCTAGTAGTAAAAGAAAGGAACTAATCAGAGTGAAGGGGCTACAGAAAATCATGAATCAGCTAAATAGGATCTTGACCGAGTACACGATATGAAAATAATGTAGCGGGATTGGTCTAGAGGAGGTTGTTATGGAGGTGCCAGACTATAGGTCCTGAGGTGTTTAACCTTGTTGCACTCTGCGAACTTCAGCCTATGCGATGTCCCCGTCAGAACCATCACGTGATGTCCCTCTGAGGGGGGACATCGTGTGCTCCCTCACCTCCACCTCCTAGGTTCCCCGAGGACTCCACGTGATATACCCTGGGACTTAACTGTGTCCCTAGAGAACTTCACGTGAAGTTCTCCTCCCCCGGAGGACTTGAGGACTAAACAGTGTTCTCCAGACAACAGTTTAACGTCACTGTGTGTCTTTGTTATCACACAGTGACGTTAAAGTTGTTAAACTGCAACTACTAGAGTAACAGGAGCTCCACCAAGGTTCATTTTTTGGCAGAGCCAGTCGCAAGCCTGGATAAAGGAGGAGGGCAAAACAAATCATCTTTGATATAAAAACAGAGTCATTAAACAGCAACAAGTAGAGTGACAGAAGTGACTGTTGTGGCAGTTGGTGTGCTGCCAGATGCTCACACCACATTAAAAAACACAATCACTAAATCACTGTTAATGGCAGAAGCCATTAGACCTAATAAAATTATTGACAAAATAAAGAAAATCTCTTACTAAATCGATTTATTAATAAACATGCAATTTAAAAGTTAAATCAAATTACATTCATGTTTACTTTGTTTATCCAGATGTCAAAACATATTCTCCAAAGTACTGTTACAATCAATGCAAGAAATAATATTTAAAAAAATGTTCATCGTAATACCCTAATTGCACTCTACATAATTATCTGTAATATAGCAATTTAAAAAATTTAAATAATACATAACGTTTTCATACAATCATTTACACCTATTCGCAATAATACCACAGCAGTATCTAAACTAATACTGGTCATAAAGTTCAGTAATAATCTTCAACATATTTATGACAAAGGTTCTCACTGAGCATATATTTAATAATCTGTTTAAATAATCTCATATTTACATTACAAGTATATGACTTAAACTTAGATCTACAATTGAAAAGTCCAAGCTATATAACATTAAAAGTTTCATGAAGCTGACTGAAAGACTCAGCGTACAAAAAAACCGTTAACTGCATGCATGATTAATACTTAATTACATGGAACACATGTGTTATGCAGAAGATGTAATACTGGTGTAATGCAGGTAGATGCTGGTGCTCTAAAATGGCAAGTGACTTCTTGCTTCCTCGCAGCGCTGGCAGGTGGGAGATGAATGGGTCGGAATGTACCTTGACAGCGGTCGCTATGACAACGCAAAATATGAAACAGGCATATAAGTTGATTGTTCAATTGAACAAAGGTGTCTTATATCTTAATTCCGGATTAAATAATCCTATTAAGAGTAATGAATGTAAACAGGAGGTGGAAAACAGAAAGAGCCAGCATGCTACATTTGTATTATTACACTACCTAAATTACTGGTCATATTAATTACACGCTGCATCCTTGGTCACATTCTGCATCCTTGGTTGCGCTCCACCTTACCTACACAATCTCTGTCACCCAGTCACTCTGCTCTGAAGAGGCAACTCCTAGTTTCTCAGGCTCGCTTAGCTAGTAGACAACGCTGAGTTTTCTCGGCTGTAGGACCGTCCATCTGAAATGACCTCCCTTCAAAGCTGCATTTATTACATCTGAATAATCAAACTTTGTTTAATAAATCTCGTCTTTTTTCTTTTGCCATGGTTAGGCCTGGGAGCACCCCTGAGCAGGCTTCTTGAAGTGGTACTATATAAGTCCATTGAATGAAGTTCAATGAACGAATGAATGAATGAACGAATGAATGAATGAATGAATGAATAAATGAATGAATGAATGAATGAACTAACATTACCAGGTACTTCTGTACTATATAACGTTACTTCTGAAAGCGCCTCTGAATAGTCTATACTGTGAAAGGCGGTCTATAAATTTTCAGATACGATACAATATATGGCATTAGAATCAGAAAATTAGGGATAGCATTTCTTGGAAAATATTTTATCAACAAGCATGCTTGCCAGCAAGTATAACTTCATTCCCATTTACTATTAGGGAACTATTATTATTTTTCTTGTGATCACCATCATTTTTAATTGAAGTGCATACACTTTAATTATCGTACAGAGCAGCTTTGCTCAATCCATACCCTTGCAAGAAGTGAGGTACGTGATTAGCAGCCACTTACCCTCCAAGAAGCATCTACTCCGGGACGCATGTAGCGAACAGCAAAGCCACTGAACTCCAAGTCTGACAAATGTAAAATGGCATATTGTGTTGTATCGTATTGCATTTAGTAATTTATATATTGCCTTTCCCGGCACTGGCTGGTTAAATGCCTCGATAGAATAGGAAACAATACATTACATTAGTGTTTCCAATGCAAGAACCCTGAGAGTATAAAAAGCTTTAGAGGAGGGAGAAAGATACCCAGAAAGAATGGTAACACATAGAGAGGAGAGAAGGGCATTACATGATCGTAAACCTCTACAGCACCAGTCGAAAGCCAAGTGCAGGGCACTAGCTTATTCACAACCATATCAGAAAGTAAAATCAGCTACACTGGGCTATAATTTGCTCTTTTAAAAGCAGTTTCTGCATTCATAATATAAACATCCAGTTACAAGACATTAATTACAACGATTTATCTTCATATTTATTTTTCCTACCTTTGCAACAGTTCTCTGGCAACTCATGCAGTCGGATCTTGTAGCGTTCTGGACTTCTGTTCAAGAACTCGGACCAGGCCAATCGTGCAGGCCTTTGGGAAAGAAATTTTTTATTTAGTAATTCTCATGAAATACCGTACCATCTAGGCAATTCATAACAGACTTTAAGAGTCCTGGAATAATTTACAATGTGACTTGTATTGTATTGTATTGTATCTCACCATTTATAAGGCACTTCTCGCAGCAAGAGCCTTTCAGAAGCGCTCCCAGTGCGTTCCTTTAGTAACATGATTTTATCTATCCACTATTTAAAGTGCCTTTTAAAAAGGAAGAATCTGTAGTCCCACCTACTCAAGTATGCCTACCCTGACTCATCTGATCCTACCCCTTCAAATTCTATGGCACCATCTTTGCAGCTCCTCTGCCCCCTCTCTTCACAACCTCATGGCTCCCCAACCATCTGGACAAACTCGTTTCAATGCTCGTGAATAAAAAACTGGTTATTACGATTGCGATGTCAATCTCTGAAGCACATCATTGGTTTGAATTAATAAACAATCGTTATTACTATTCTTATTATTTTTAGTATAATAATAAATTATTACTACAGAAACCAGAAAAACAAAAGACAGATTATAATAATAAATTATTACCACAGAAACCAGAAAAACAAAAGACAGCAAATTATTACCACAGAAACCAGAAAAACAAAAGACAGCAAATTAATATGGTAGTGGAGGGAGTCCCAGGTTGTCGGCACTCAGCACTCTCTTCGCTCCCCTGATCAGGGGGTGCTTATCGTCCCTTTAGCCCATGCTACCACCATGCAGAATCGTGCCTTCTCAGTTGTTGGCCCTTTCTCTGAAATGGGCACTTGTCCCCAGGGTCCACTCTGAATCATTCTATGTCACCTATGTGCATCTCAAAACTGTCCTTTTTAGCCGTGCTGGGGTCGGGAGCTCTTCTGAGATGTCACCTTCAAGGAGTGCTATACGAACCCTTGTAATAAACTAATTGATTGAATGAATGAATGAATGAAAGTGTGTAAATGGAATGGATGCTTATAATACCTCAGTTCATCAGGTGCATTATGGTGTTTGAAGACTTGCCAGCCTATCCTTGTTATTCCAGCCTGAATAAAACAGTCACAATTTCACTTAATGAGGAAAACAGTCACAATAACTTAAACTAACATAATAAAAAATCAAAATGGACATTATCAAGGTCTGAGATAAATGTCATATAATATACTAATGGGGAAAATCCAGCTTGTAGTAAACGATGATTTCTTATTTTGTCATTATTACTCTCTTAATAATGAAGTTATTGTTATTGCATTTATGCATTATGTAGAACAATTGTATCACCATAATATATGGGTATTGGTAAATTGACAAAAATAATAATAACAATGGTCATCATCATCATTATTTCACCCAAGCTAAATCAATTATATCCTACACCCTAGATAACGTTCAAATAGAAAATCCTGAAATGCCATTCTTTATTGTATTTGTATGTGTAATGTAATGGTACCACCCCTACCGCAGGTTGTGCTCTTCCTGGTATCGGTGGATACAAGGAAGTCTTGGAGTAGAGAAAGTCATCTGAAACAGTAAACAAACCACCTTAATAACGTTAGAGATTCTTTAAAGAAACCACATAAATGTTCACTTACAGGCACGCATACATGTGCGTACATACACATGCAATAGTCAGATACATACTTCTACATTAACACATAAATTATGCTTACAAACAAATATACCCCAGTGCAGCCATATGTATTTGATTTGGAATCACCTTCCTTCTGTAATTCGTGGCAGGATTCTTGTAAGAAATTCACCTGCATCTTTTCGCTGCTTGAAAACATTTCTCTTTTCATGGGCCTGTCATGCTGAGAGCGCTTCTGAATAGCTATGCTGTGAGAAGCACTTTACAAATGCTTTACTAGATTAGATTAGATTAGATGTGGCAGGGTTAGATAAAAATCAGTGTTATGTCTGAAACTAAACATCAAAGAACCTTAGGAAAATAGAATGTTTGGGGTTTTTATGCTACATCTAATATAAAAGTATGTTTAAATACTTTTATTTTGTTGAAAAAGTCAAGTATGATGCTCTTGATATGCCTATTGTTTCGTTTTTCTAAATTAAGTTAATTAATTTATTTAATTGGATCACTTCTTGCCCTATATGTTGAGTTATAATAAAGCTAGCACAATGATTTTGGTGTCATGTTGAAGCCTGATGCAAGAATTTTGAAACAATGTACAAAACTCAATATGTCGCAAAATCACCTTAATACTCGTTTCAGTGTCTCGAGCCACAAATCTATCGACACAGGCATACATGCATGCATTTAAACAAATACTTTGTAGTCACCACTTTGCTACTGATGCCCACTTACTTACCACGAGTACACTTAGCAACTGGTCGGTTCGGTTCATCCAGGCAGACGACTGAATCCATTTCCATGCGACGATGGGTCGGAAGCATTGGACGGAACACCCCTTCCCCGGTCATGCCCAGAGTGAAAGCCTGGATTGACGGATGGTGGTAGTTGTAGCTCGGGAAGTCCAGTGGCAGCACACGCTGACCAGGAAACGGACGGACGCCTATCGTTGTCATGGTTACCTCTAAAGCATCATAATACCAATTGGTGTCAATCAATTTGGCAGCAAGTTATATATATAATTATATATAAACAGTCACAGTCACATATGTTTATATATGTATACATGTTGTTGATTCCAAGCTCAAGAAGGTCCCTTTCTCAGATTAATTCAGCTCGGGTCATGTGTCATAACCTGTAGTCCTCAGAATGCTTCACACAACAAAACAATTTTCTTAATGCCATCGTTAACCCTGCTCAGTCATCTATGAAATCCTGTAGTCAGCACTCCAGTCTACGTTAAACCATTACACTCTTTCCTTTGGTGGAGCCTCAACAACTGGCATGACCACTTATGCATTCTATGTTGCTACCTCTAAGTAAAGTTCGGCATACCTGGGAACGGCGGTCCCAAATTCTGAAACATGTATTTTCGTCAGAGGAAGAGCCAACTACAGTTAAGGCTGCGTTTATTCACTGTCAGATTATTTTCTTCATTCTTTACTTATTCACTTACTTACGAGCTTCTCGGGCTTTTTACGTCATTGTTTACGTTGTTTTGACGGCATTCCGTTGGGAAATAAATAAACCTGACATGTCGTAATAGCGCGGTGTATAGGATGGATGCATAGAAACCACGCTTGAGAAATAGAAGCTGGATGAAGACCTTTTACAGGTGAAATGGAGGCTGGATTGATGAAAAAACGCAAGTGAAATAGGAGCTGGATGAAGGTTCTTCTGCAGGTGAAATAGAAGCTGGATTGACGAAAATAACGCATGGAAATAGAAGCTGGATGAAGGTATTTCTAGATCGAAATAGAAGCTGGATTGATGAAGAAACGCTTAAGAAATGGAGGCTGGATGAAAAACCCACACTTTTTGCCCATCCAATACTCCGCACTATCGATTTATATAATTTTATAATTTGGGACCGCCGTTCCCAGGTATGCCTTAAGTTTCTGACCACCCACGTATGTCTGTAAAAAAACACCAAAACCTCACTTTTTCCCTCTCTTCTAAGAATTTTTATAACCAACATCTCTTGGCTAGGCACTCGACTAGCACCAGTAATTCGCATTTCAGGGACTTGCGGAGTTAAAGATGTTTGCAACAATAATAACAACAACAACAACAGCAGCAGCAACAACAACAACAATAAAATAGGTAAATCCCGCTGCAGAAGTAATTTTTTTTAACTATGCTGCTGCAGAAGTTCTATGCGCATGTACAATCTTCGGAATAACTTATCGAGGAGTACATAAGTGTCATTTGGGGTCAGGTATCACCGTATCAGTTTGGGTTAGGTTAGGTGTCATGAGGGTCGGTTCTGGTCAGCTCAGACGTCGGACCACCACGGACTATACTCTCCTTCTTACTCAACGCAGCGCTCGCAAATAAGCTGGTGCGGTGCACTTGGCTTTCGAGTGGCGCTTTAGAAATTTTGAATTTACGATCACGATTACGAGTGTCGGGTCAGGATCGTTGTAGAAAAAGCAAATTTTATACCGTTTAATGAAATTTGATGTTAACATGGAGCGTCAGCCATAACTATAGTAACATAACCAAAGATCATATATTTTGACAATTTTTAACATTTGTAAACTGCGCCTTTACCATAGATTACATATCTAATGGAAATGAGTATTCACGACTTGATAGTTTTATTATAATCTATGATAAAATCACTGCATAATATTCTTACTTACTTACTTACTTGCATAAATTTGATATAAATAGTTATTTAGATTATATCTATGGTAGTGCAGTTGTTCTTGTTCTTACTTTTGCCTGTGTTGAAATCTTGTGAAGTAAAAATGCCGAAGCCTAAAATTGGTTGGTATATTACGTAAACATTATATTTTGTTGAAGCAATGTAATCTGTACTATTTTTTACACTAAATCCACCGTATTATAATTTGATTTTTATTCAATTTTAGGTAATAAAAGCAAGCGGATTAGCTGTGCTAAACGTTACAAAATCGAGAAAAAGGTAAGCACATGTTGAGCGATAAAGAGGGTGTTTCGTATTTGTAATGCTAGGTGTTTCAATCGAATTCCAACCAGTAAACTTTCGGCAATAAATGGACTCAATTTAATTTCCAGCAAGTTAACAAATTAGCGTCAGCTTTATACTATATTGGTTTGTGTAACTGATCACTGTGAAATTATCTCGAGTCGTTCTTTTAAACACAACTTAGAAGCGATTTGCGAGAGCGATTGATTGCACTTGAGTGCTAGAATTTTCTTGAAATCTGATTAGCGTTTTGCTGTAGCATGCTCACTAATTTTTGCGCAGTTGGAGAAATTCGAAGTAAGTTTTTCAATCAGCGTCATGTTGTTTATTGGATGTTTTAGTTTTAAAAAATCTCACCTGTAGTGGTACTGTTTGATGTAGGTGAGACAACACAATAAAAAGGTGAAGAAGGCTAAAGAAAAATCCTCAAAGCATAAGAAAACGAGTGAGCTTTCGTTTATTTATTTTGGTCACTATGTAAAGTTTGGATTTGTTAATATTTGTTGACTTCTCTAAATTGTGGTCTCTCGTATTCAACTCGGATGATGTGAAAACTTAATATTTGCAAGTTTAAGATTTTTTACTTGTTTTAGCCTGTTTACTATGACTCATCTGTCCCATTATTACCAAAGGGGTGAATTTAGAGTGTGTGGAAAACTAAGTAAAGAATACAGTCCTGATGCATTTTGGGGTTGACTACCGTAGTCATTGCAGTTATCTAGCTTCTCAAAAGAACCTTGTAAAACAAATTATTGTACTATCTATATTATAAGGCAGAAATTCCATATGTTTGTTTGTTTGTACGCTTTTGACAGAATTGACTCTCCCCTGCAGAATAGGCTCGGAAATGAAACAGCGTCGGTTAAAAAAAATTCTTGAAATCGATTCTTACCCAAATTATAAGGTCATCACAACTATTTTCAGGTTTTAATTCAGTTCAAAACAAAACTTATTAGCATTTTAAGACAGATTTCATCAGTAATTGACCACACTAGCGCGTATGTCAAGAGTCTACACCGCATGACGTCATACCCTCACAGTAATAATTTTCGTAGCGCCCCGTAGGGGTGGGTCAAGTTTGGCTTTTTGGGGAAGCGAGGTGGGGTGGAGGGTTGGCGAAAACCCGAAATTTAGCAGTCAACGATGGACACCAGAGTGGAGTAGTGTTTAAAACCCTAAATTTCACTTTAGAACTCGAGTTATTAGCATCTGTTTTAAGACAGATTTAATCGCTAACGCTTTGGTAAGCAGTATCGAGCTTTAGTAAAGGAGTCTACAGCCCGAATGACGTCATACAAGCCCAGTAATAATTTCCGTAGCGTCCTGCAGGGGCGGGTTACGTTTGGCTTTTTGAGGAAGCGGGGTGGGCTAGAGGGTTGGCGAAAACCCTAAATTTAGCGGTCAACGTTGGGTACCACAGTGGAGTAGTGTTTAAAACCATAAATTTCCCTGGCAACGCCGGGTTACACATCTAGTTATTATTATAAAATCAAAGTGTATATGATACAAGTAAAATTTTTAAAATGTTCCAAATGCGCCACTGATGAACATGCTGGTTTTTTCTACTGATGATTTTGTAAGGTGACAATTTTAGTCTGAATGTTAAGTTCTTATAATTCGTTTTGTGTTGTGCATATTACAGGTAAGAAGGATCCCGGTGTCCCTAATAGATGTCCTTTTAAGGATGAGATTTTGGAGGAGGCAGTAAGGGTTAAGGCTAAAGTAAGTATTTTAAAATCAATCTACTTTTTAACAGTTCTTGGCTAAATATAGTCCATTTCTGCTGATGTGAAACCATGGTTATCAGGTTTCGTCACTGGTTTTAAAATATGTTTAAAGATGTTTCATGACAATAGTTAAACCTTTGGTTTACTTGGCTTCTAGTTTCTAGTAATATTGTAGTGTATATAACCATTTATAAAGCACCTTTGACTTGCAGAATAGCATTTATAGCTAGAAGTTTACCCATCCTAAGATTGTTCAAATGTATTAAAGTTTTGAGAATCTTGCTTCCATGTACTAAATTGATGAGTTAACCATATTTTCAGTTCAAGTCACATGACTGTAACTATTTAGAAAATGACAATTCATTTTTTAAAGATTTTGAGCAGTTCATTTATAGTTAGCTCTGTTAATCTTAATCTAGGATATACACCAAGGTCACAGAGTGCAGTGGTATTATAGTTATATGTCAGAGTGATTTCATGTCTATGTTGTGCATTTTATGCAGACTTTTATGATTTAATGTTGCCTGTTATCATCAGCGAGAAGAGGAGAGGCAAGCTAAAATGGATAAACGAAAGAAGGAAAGACAAAAGCTGGTCAATGAGAAACGTAATCTTGAAGGAATCGTGTCGGATGCCAATAAACGTGCGGAAGATTTTGAACGACAGGTGAGTTAAGATTTATAAGATAAGATAAGAATATTCTTTAATAGACCAGCTGCCATCCACATTATTGTGTATAGACAATTTGACATGGTATAATAAACAAACGTACATCATCTATATAGCCAATAAATGTCAAATGTTTTAAAAAAGAATAAAATCCTAAATCCACAAAATTACTGATGGGTTCATGACACATTTACTGTTAAGTTCGTGACAGTTTTTGGATGATGCGACAATTTTCATCTTCTTGATGACTTGTTAAATTTGATGCACATAATTTATCCTTTAAAGGCTGGTGTCCTGCCTGCATTTCTGGAGGGTGGGAGGGAGAAGAGAGAGGAAGACCAAGGAAGAACAGGCTGAAAACCATCAATGGCAAATTCTTGAATGCCTGGAGAAGTCGTGGTAGAAGGACAGAGCAGCTGGTGATGGACATGACCATGTGGAGTAGATGCATTGACCAATTTTCAAACCTGCGTTGAAAGGCCTGCTTTCGAAGTTCTGAGTGCAGTGCGGATCTTGACCAGTATTGTGCACAGGAATACGATTATGGTGGTCAACACCGAAATCGGTGTTAAGTTGGAAATTGCACTTAAGAGTTATTTAGGGAATAGTATGTTTGTGTTTTCTTGTTTTTGTACAGAATTTAATCTGAAAATATGTTTAAAAAAATTAATTTCTTTTCTTATGTTGAAAAAAGACAAGCTTTAAAGCTATTTTAACGCTCTTGATATGCAATTGTGCATATTATTTGTTTTAATTAAGTTAGTTAATTAATTAAATAGACTTTTTGCCTTATATCTTGGGTTCGGATAAAGCTAGAGCAATAATTTTTGTGTCATTGTGAAGCTTGAGACACACCTTTGAAGTGAAGTATCAAACTCAATACTTTTGCAGTCACTTTATGCTGGTTTCGGTGTGTCGCGCCACAAATATGGTTTTCTGACTAAAAAGATTTTCTAGGTGACAGAAATGATGCTTTCAGAGTTTCAGATGGAATAATTGTTGTTTATGTGCGTTTGTATGTGTAAAGAGTTTTGTACTTTTTCCTGAGTTAAGTTATATTCATTCTGTGCACGAAGGTAAATAGTTGTTCGTTCTTTGGCTGTTTTTGGGTCTAAGCGAAACTGCTGTGTTGATCTCTTTTGTTCTGTAGAAGCAGTTTGTGGAATCGAAGGCGAAGGATTACAGTGGAGGCAAAGCAGTAGAGAGTTCGCTTAAAGCCTATTACAGTGAAGTTAAAAAGGTTGATATCTCACTGACTATTTACTTTGCAGCACTCTGTTGAGTCAGTCTTAGAATTAACTCTCTTGATATTGTTATTAATTGCAGAGAACATTCAGTCATATTTTGCAACCTGATACTGTTTTTAACAGCACGGCTTATGAAGTTATTTTTAGTCCAGGTACTGTATTGTATTTAGTCATTTATAGAGAACCTCTAGTACGGTGAACTGTTCAGAGGTGATCTCAGCGAGCAAGACCCCGCGAGAGGAAGCTCAGATTTTGAGAAGAGACTAGACTGAAGACAGACTAGACTGACAGACAGAAGTATAGAGGTACTGGCATTGCTTTGCCACCATAGAAGCTTTAGGATACTTCATACAAGTATTCAATTGATATAAAAAGGGAGTTGCGTTACTTCTGTAAGGTTAAAAAGGGAGTTGCGTTACTTCTGTAAGGTTAAAAACTGCTCTGTTGCTGAACTAATTTTTCGGTTAATTATTTTAGGTGATAGATGAGGCGGATGTCATCATTGAAGTCCTAGACGCACGCGATCCTCTCGGAAGCCGTTGTGCTCAGGTCGAAGAAACCATTCTTGGTTCGGGTCCGAACAAAAAGCTCATCTTACTTCTCAATAAGATAGGTCAGTGCTGCTTGTCTCGATGTCACTTGCAATTTATATTCTTGTTCCATGTTTCTTTTGTCAGAATTCTGTGTATTTTAGCATTGCGAATGTGATTCAGTTGCAGATAGCATTTTAACATGTTTAATCATTAATTTTTTTTTGAAGCAAATGTAGCCAGTTTAGCATGTCACTGATATCTAATAATGGTCATAGTGAAACAATACGGGGGAATAATAGATCTCCAGATGCTTCATTTGGCCATGCAGTTATTTTTAGCCTCTTTAACTCAGCATTTCAGTAGTTTAACTATTTAGCAATGAGCATATACTAGCAGGTACAGGGAAAATTCCTATTTATTATTAATCGGTTACAAGCACTAGTGCTGACAAATGGCAATACAGAAAATTTTCAAATTTCATGATTTAGCTAGTGATCTACAATTGTGTATTTTTTGCAGAGAATGGAGAAGTTCTTGCTTTCCTTGCATGTATGTTAAAGTTAATTGATGCGATGAGCAGATTTTGATAAATTGGTTTCTTTCTTTTCTAGATCTCGTTCCAAAAGAGAATGTCGAGAAATGGCTGAAATACTTGAGAAATGAGTTTCCAACAGTCGCTTTTAAGGCCTCAACTCAGATGCAAGCTAGTCGCCTGGTAAGACAATCACCATTGCTGTTAATAATTAATGGCAATTTAAATGATCAATGACATTGATTATGTACACGTGGACTTTCTCAAGATTAGACTTTAGGAGACTTTCGTCTCCAACAAGTCAACACCGGCCATGTTGAGTGGAGTCGAGTTTTCAACATGGAATGTACTCGGTTAAAGCCATTTGTCTTCTCCGAAAGGTCTTCTGGTCTCCGTTCTGTCAGCTTTGCTTGATCTGGGTCTGTCGCTCCTCTCTGCAGGGGTCATGAAGGGACACTGTTGTATGTATGTATATGGACAATTGGACATTTATATAGTGCCTTGCAATAGCCTCATGAAGGCATGAGGTTATTGTAAATCCGATATATCCTCCTAACGATGAACACTTTCTATTCATGCTGCAGGGGTTTGTTTGCTGATGTTGACTACATGTTGCTTATTATTTTTTAAATATTTGGTTGTTCAGTTGAACGGTCGTAGCTGATTAATTGTTAATTATTTTTTTGAAATGATCACTTGAACTGTTTTGTTTTTCCTCTGACAGAGTCACAGCAAGGTCGCGGTGTCGTTGGCTTCAGACGATCTGTTGAAGTCGAGTCTATGTCTTGGCGCTGAAGTCCTCATGAAGTTATTGTCGAACTATTGTCGCAATAAAGACATCAAGACATCCATCACCATTGGCATTGTCGGTCAGTGTCGGAGTTTGGTCTTAACCTGTTGAAAAGTAGTTTTTAATTTTCCCGTTATAGTTGTGGGTACAGAGTGTTTTATGCAGTGAAACTTTCAGCACAATGACTTCTGTTTGTGCAGTGTGAAGTAAGAAGTCTAACAGTAGTTTTCTTGATTAACGGTTTAATCAGAAATGTTTACACTTTCTGTTCTTAAGTACTATAAGATTGTCAAAACTTTGACTTTATATACATTAGAACTGTTTTCAGGTTTAATTTTTGACACTTTCTGTTAATTCTATAAGATTGATAGAATTTCGGATTATTTGTATTAGAAGAGTTTTCAGATTTTACTTTTAATGAAAATTGTATGTTTTTAGGTTTCCCAAATACGGGGAAGTCTTCTGTTATCAACAGTTTGAAGCGTTCGAAGGCGTGCAATGTCGGGTCGACTCCTGGTGTTACAAAGTTTGTTTCTTTTGTTTTGTTTCTTCCAGTGAACAAAAAGGCATTGTTTAGATACTCTGATACTAGACACTGGTTGATATCTTGGATAATCCACTGTTTGAGCATCATCAGTGTCTAGATGTTCATTCTATGCTGTTTAAGGCTAAGTGCAGCCTCTTTGAATTCATCATTTGCGGACAAATCACATAATCAATAGCTAACAAACTTCTTTATGAGTCTTTTGCAAGAAAGGAGTTCAGTTAACTACTGTCAGCTGTTTTCATGTGTTAATGTTCACGTGTGTTGCTGAACGTGAAGTAGAGACACGTGACATGAAGTGTGTCTTTCTTTCATCTGCTTTTTCTTTTATATGGCTACTGCTGATCTTTATCGTAGCGTAATGTGGCTGTCAGAAAGTGCTTTTTGTGCATTCATAGTTGAAGATAAAATTTATAATTTAACCATGTTGCAAATGTGTGACTGTTGGTTTGATTATTATGACTAAGTGTTATGTCCAGGTTTGTGATAGATGCTCTCTGTCTGTCACACTATATGTGTGTGTTTTTGTGTTTGTATTTTTTTTAGTTTGTATCTTATGCTAAGTTTTTTTTATGTCTTGTAGAACAGCGCAGACTGTGCAGTTAGATAAGCACATTAAACTTCTCGACAGCCCAGGAATCGTCATGACGACCGACATGAGTGATGAAGCCGTCATTCTGCACAACTGTGTTAAAGTATGTTCATGCAAATAGATTCGTCGTTTCAAAAGATTGGGAATTCGGAATTTGTTGATGTTTCTTATTCTATCTTGTTTTTGTTTGCATCTTTAACGTAGCTGAATATTTGGTTACATTAATTTATGGGTTCTCGATGGTGCAGTGGTCAGTGGACGGTACTGTCAATCCAGAAGTCAGAGGTTTGAATCACCACCCAAGCAGAAATTAGTTTGAGAGTTCTGCTCTGCCTGCTCGCCAACCTGGGAAGATGAGACAATTGAATCACCATTTGCCCTCGTATGCTAAGGCTTGGAGAATGAAGTTGCTGCCACTTCATACTCGGGGCTAGTAGATTAAGATACTGCTCTTTTTCTTCCTTGCACTTGATAGATTCATTCACTGAATTTTATAGCACCACTCCAAAGTGATTACTCAGAAGTTCCCCAATCTCTAACACGGCAATAAAGCATGGTTTGAGTTGAATAAAAATGCTTCAGTAAAAGTCACAGACGTAGCTGATGTTGGAGCCCATTCCAGACCATTGTCCCACCATGAAAAAGGCTCATTTATGCATGGTAGCAGTTCGTGCGAATGGAAACGATGTGTGCAAAACGGATGGGGATGGTGATAGTACTTGGAGCATTTTTAACAACTGATGCATTATGCTGTATTTGCATGTGTTACTAGTAGCATGCTGATGGCTGACAGTTTTTTTCAGTTGCAGAATATCGAAGATCCACTGAAACCAGTGTCAATCATCCTGTCCAGAATTCCCAAGAAAGAGGTGAGTCTTGTGCTTCTGTTCTCCAGGTCTTAGTGCTCTAACCATCTAACGGTCAGGGAAAGGTTGAATGGTATCCCGCTGAACCAAAGATCAGAAGGATGCAAGTTCAATATCCGTTTAGCCCCCTGTCAGTCTTCTGCTCCAAAATGAGCAGTGCGACAGATGGGTGCCTTGTGGGTTGTCGTTGAGTTAAAGTGGACTCCTGTTAACCCTTTAATGACCAGCTTAATATGTTTTCAATGTATTTTAGTACACGATGGTCATTAAAGGGTTAAACTTGTTATCAATTATCAACAGATGATAACAAGTTTAACCCTTTAATGACCATCGTGTACTAAAATATATATCATGTTATCTTAACTGCGAGCATGTTAGTTTGAAAACGAATGAATATTATCATTATGTATGATATTTAAAACTGATTTTGTTTAAATTTTAGGTTTAAGTTTTCCATTAAATATTATTTGTGCTTTTCTTCTTTTTAGTATTCAGTGAAGAAAGTGAAGAATCAGATATTTTGTAATAAAAGCAAATATTGATATCTGTTGAAAGATTTTATTTATTCATTGATATAAGCCCAATTAAGATAAATACTGACTGAAAATAATGTTCTCTTGGTATTTTATTATATGATTGGCATCCATACACAAAATTGGTCGCATATAAATTTCCAGTGAAACTAGATTGGAAAATTTGAATGTCAGTCTGGGTTGCTAGACGCCCAAATACGGTCAGTGCCATCGATGCTGAAAGAAACCAAATGTTGAGTATACATAGTTCAATGATTTTTTGGTTTTATCGGAAAGTTTCTCAGATGTTTTGGAATCTGTGAAATTACCGCATTTGTTTTTTTTGGGGTTTGTTCATCAAATTTTGT
This sequence comes from Lumbricus terrestris, assembly GCA_949752735.1. Classification (NCBI taxonomy): domain Eukaryota; kingdom Metazoa; phylum Annelida; class Clitellata; order Crassiclitellata; family Lumbricidae; genus Lumbricus; species Lumbricus terrestris. Next base: position 28,315,994 of record OX457052.1, on the reverse strand, counting down.
TATTTTCTTTAAAATCATTTATAAATGCTTTATATTTGGTTTGTTTGTGACATTTTTAGATCATCGAATATTACAGTGTTCCTGACTATTCAGACGCAACTGAATTCCTGACGTTTCTTGCGAAACGAAATGGAAAGCTGAAGAAAGGTGGAATTCCAGACGTCGATAAGGCAGCTAGAATAGTCTTGCAAGATTGGAATAAGTATGTCGGAGTACTTTCACTTCACTGTACAAGTTGTATCATAAAGTAGTGTAACCTAATCTAATTTAGTAAAGCATTTCGTGATTTTATGAGCTTTGAACAAGTAAATAGATGATTTTTGGCTTTTGTGTTTTTGATCATTAAAAGAGAATGAATTCTAGCTGCCACAATTCTCAATGCCATCACTAATCAAATATATATCATGTGTCTTGCCCTCTCTTTGTGAGGACAAGCATTTACTCTGCAAGAGAGGACATCCTTTTATGCTGCCACTCGTTAAAAAAATGTTTTAAAATAGTGTCATCAACAATTCAACATATGCATTTTTAAGTATATTTAGATGTGACTTTGAAATCTGCTGTTTACTGCTGTAGCTTTTTTTAATATGTACGTAATCGTTTTATGCTTGCCAGGTGCAAATTAAAGCTACTTACTTACTTAGCATATGCTAAGTTGTATTTTGCGTTTCTAAGATAGGTAGGTTGATGTTGAATTATGCATAAGGATTATTCTGATGTAAAATGCTGTTGGTTTTTGGTTTTCTGCACTTCAGCGGCAAAATCAAGTATTCCACTGAGCCACCAGAAGACTACATTAGGGCAGCATACTTGTCGACAAAGATTATCACAGATATGAATCAGGAATTTGACATTGGTGCTGTCCTCGCTGAAGAGAAATCTTCATTGGACGGTTGGAATTGCTTGAATAATAATTTTTATTTAGTTTTATTAACTTTGTGAATGTCTGTGCCAAGTGCTATTTTTTTATTATGATTTTTCTATTATGAAATCAAGAAGATAAAAGGTCTTTTTAGATAAGCAATGCCTAATTCAGCTAGCTTGTTGATATTTTTCGTTTTTGACATTGTCAAGTCTAGCTAAATGCTAGTATGTTGCTGGCAGCTTTCTCATGACTATCTATATGATCTCCTTGTTCTGCAAGCAAGGACTGTTTTGGCCAATTTAACTTAAGCTTTTGCCTTCATCGGTCCTGCAGACCTGCACTGTGGAATCAGCTCTCTCCATTTGCACATTCTTTGTTATCAACTCGTACTTGAAGCACATAGTTTCACTGTCTCAAAACTACTTTCCTTTCTCTGGGTCTTTTGCAGCGCTTCTGATTGGTGTGCACTGCGAGAGGCACTTTATAAATTTATAATTACAATGCTGTAACGTGCATACATTTTTAAATTATCTTTTGCACAGAAGAATGAAATTTGTCTATTTTCTCTGTTGTGATAGATTTAAATTCACTGCCGACAATCGAAGAAGTGTCTGCCCCCAGCAAATCCGCAAAACAGGTTTCAAGAATGGTGACCGAAGACAGTGATGATCAGTCAAGTTCAGACGAAGATGAAGAAGATGATGATGAAGATACTACGGTATGATGGCAATCAGTTTCAAGATCAAGTGTGCGAAAATTTTACATCAAGTTGACAGACTATAGGACTAGATATTTTGGGCAATCGGCAAATGACAATAAAATTAATGTCAAAGAATAGGTCTAAACTGCAATCTGCCTTCAACGAAACTTTTGCCAACGGCTGTATTTTTTAATCCAATCGATTCTTGTGTCCAAACCATTCCAGCTTCAGAAATAACTGTTATTTTTTATAATTGCTTTGTTTTTTCTTCTGCTAACTTCATTTTAGTTTTTGTTGTTTTTGTTATGAATTTATTCTTTGTAGAGGTTTCAATGACCCCAAGATTAAAATACATTGATGACTCATCATTTTGATTTCAACTTGATATCTTGTATTGGTAGTCTTATCTTGGATGCAGAAGCTGACTTAAATTTATTTTGCATATTTTTCAGAGATTGAAACCATCACACATGGCACCTAAAGTCTCTGCGTCCCTTCCGGGCAACCAGCAAGTGAACAAGGATAGGAAGAAAGCTCTTAAGAAATCGAAAAAACAGCAACGCAAAACCGGTTTGTTAAATCAATTTTCTTTTGAAGTTTCTCTTTTTAGTTATTTGATGGGGACTACAATTATCTCATCAAAATATGTTCTCTCGCAATCATTTTTTCTAAATTCATAAAGTGAAATACTGTCCACAAGTTACAATTTTTATTTGTATGCTAATGGATATTATGGCGTGGCTAGTGCTTAATGTATGTTTTAAAATATTATTAATGTTGCTTTTGTGTTTTTCAAAGAAGCCAACTTGCTCAAGTTTGGATAAAGATCATTCTGTACTTGTGTAATAATCCTGTAGCCTGCATCTCATCAAAAGTAAATGCACTATGCAGACTTTGCAATATCCCTTCCCAGGGCTGCTTGTATGTGAGAAATGTTCTGTAATCTTAATCTCTAAAATATCTCAGCACCACACACAGCGGTGTGTGAGAGACCAGCTCAATTATTAGAGCTGTATCAAATCAAGCCACAACAACCAGATTTTACGGGTTGTTTGGTCCGATCCAAACCTGTTCATGTAACAAATAACCTTATGTATTTACTATTTCAACAAAGCTTCAGGAAATTGATATTTTGATGAAGCCATAGTGCACTAAAAGAATTTCACATTTAGTGTATCTGGACCTAATGTACAAGGAGTGAGTTGTGTGTCAGAGGCATGAAGCAGTTATGGCATCATCACAGAATCAGTTTCTTCTTAAGGCAGAGTTTCAGCATCAATAATAATTATTAGATCTGGTAGGTAGGTAGATATGCAGTTGACTTTAAACATTGTGGTCTTTACATTTCAGAGGCGTTCGTAACAGCATTTACTTCGAAGATGGACGTCGCAGGCGATTACGATTTTGAAACTGATTTCAAATAGTCAAATGAAGTTACGCCGAAGCAACTGAATTGAAACGATTATTTGCCTGTCTTTCTAACTATTATGCTATTCAGTGAAATAAAAGGAAATGTCACTGCATCTCCTACAATAGTAATAGTACATGTCGTAGTCCTCCACAGTCCACATCCTATAAAGGGCATAAATGAAAGGCATCATTTTGTTTCCCAATAGCATTTATTACACGCTCGCCATTAATTAAGTATTGAAGAATTCTTGATAGCGCAGGGACCTTGGGCAAGTCGTTCACTCACAATTGCTCAGCACTTTGACATAAAACTCTAACGCTGTAGTCGGGAGCGCCTTTGGAGAGTGAGCTTGAAGGGGCACTATAACAAGTGCACATCCAAACAATCTGAGCAGTTTGCCACTTGAAGCCACTACGAAATTCTGGATCACACTACAGTTCACTTCAATGCTGATTCTGTCAAATCTACAGCTGCTGGATAACGATCCATAACACCGACTATTTTTGAAGGTTTAATAAACTTGCACGTTTATTTGAGAACATTTGGAATGAAATTAATCGTTAGTACTGCAAAATCTGATAAAACATGCAGCATTTGCACGTACATGTAGTTGACAGGATCCATACATAAATGTCCACAGATAGCTGCCTCTATCTGGGAGACATACATGATGTAAGCGTAACTGCAATTCAAACAGCATCTCGTCGGTAGCAAGCTACTTCTAGCTAGGACGTTTTATATTGTCAAACGTCTTGTAAAAGAAGAGGTACTCAATACAGGTAGATAGAATTCAATTATGCCTAGAAGAGTTAACGTTCTATTTCCTGAATAAATGCAAGGACGACTTTTCCACAGTTCCAGACAAAATCTAAGATCAGAATATTAACTAAAGATGATCGTTTCAAGTTTGCTGCTCATTCATAAAAAATCATTGTTTATCGACAACCACATGAACTTCCCACAAACATTTTGAATTTCCAAAAGCATATATGAAAGGAATACTAAAGTGACCTGACAATATCGCTATTTTGACAATGTCAATTTAATGCACTAATTATTTGCAATCTAGACATTATACATGTACTAATCCCTAATTGTTCTAGCCGCACTGTGATATTAATATCGGCAATCAATGCCTTTTGACTAAACAAGAAGTTGATCGCTGTTAGCCTGACCCTGAAGCACAAGAAATGTTAGAACTCATTGCCACTTAGTGAGCTCATTGTAAACCCATTTATAATGAGCTTTTCTAAATCTCGACAGACCATATACTTCTGGATTCAGAAGAGGTCGAAAAACACAGCCACAGTCTCCAGACAATTGAAACAAAAAACAAATCTCATGATTTGTATTTTTACGCTATGCTCCATTGACAACTGACCTTAAGAGTCGTTGCTCAGACGTATCATAGAAACAACGGCGGCAACACAACAACGACAACCTTTTTAAAATTAAGGCTGAACTTAACAACAAATAACCATTATTTTGTACACAATCGAGGTGCAGGATTTTAAACCAGAAATATTAACTATGTGCATCGACACTTCTGACTGATCCTTTGATCACACATACACTAAGCAGTGAGACCTAATATATTACCACTGCACATTTACCATTAGGCACATGTATATATCATCATAGCATACACGTATCATAGGAAGCAAGAGGCTTCCGTTCTTCTCCGTTCAAAACATTATTCAACAGCGCTTCCTGTGATTTCTTTTCTCATTCTGTAACAGATCCACAAATTTCTATTCCTGTCAGTATTTTCACAACCTCCCTTTTTTGGCATTCTAATTGCTGTGCTAATAGAGCCATTTCAATGATCCTTAAAAAGCACTAATACATACAGGATTTCATGTACGTAACACAAGCAGTAGATGATCAATTATATCCCAAATGTTGATGTCAACCTTGCACTATTGACAATTTTATGCATAGTTGGAAACACTCATTTTGTGTACTGCTTCAAAGTTCTGCTTACAAACCATAGGATAGTTTGTGCAAACACAGCTTCAGAAATTGCAACTCTACAAAAATTATTTCTCATTTAGATGTTACATGCATAATTGAATTATTGATGTGAACAATTCTGATAATTCAAAATTAATAATAATTAATTACTAATGATTAAATTCAAGTATTACAACTACAAAGCCATTGTTAATATCCCATTGTTAGTCATCTGAAAAAAGTTTACAAGGAAGGCCACAAAGCCAGATTAAACCAAATTATAAAAATTTATAATGTAACGTCATGTATTGATAATTGATAGCACCACGATTTCAAGAAAGTATCACACCATAATTCAGCTGTACAGTGTACAGTTTGGCTATACGTACTCGTAAACATCAAAATCAGTTGTGCCTAGAATGGTTGCTTGTTGGCAAGAACAACAAATCAAAACCAAACTGACTATGTAGCTATCTTAGCCTATCTAAACGTTTTGCCTGTTCCAAGCTAATGCTAAAGCAGAGACTATTCAGCTCTTGTTAGAGACTATTTCTTAATCACAGCGTCATTGAGTTGCGATGGTGATACATTGATAAATCGTCTTTAAATTCACAGCTTGTTTATCATACACGTAGCGCTCAAACCCAACCTATAAAAAAAGACATCCCTCATAGTTTCCGTAGATTAAACCACCTTGTTGGAATAAAATCTTAACCAAAGGACTAATTTTAGCAGAGTCAGAGACTAACCAAATGAAACCACTTGAACCTAACTATATAGCAATGTACAGCTAATTCTCCATGGCTAAAAAAAATCGAATTCATGCAATCTGCATCAGCTGCAACTGTGAATAAAGATTAGCTGCTGTTGAATGGTTAATTAGCATCGTTCATCAGTTCATCAATAGACTTGTTAAAAGCTCTTGTAGACCAGTTGCAGCTAAGCAAAGAATAGCAGTCACAACGGCGCTATGAATTCCCTTAAACGCTCCAACAAATTGTCGTTGGACCTGAACCAGTCTTTAAATGAGAGACGCTCTTCGACGAAACCATTCGGTTTCCAACGTCTCCTGAATTCCGTAAATAAACTAACGCATCTACACCCATGCTACTCCGTCTTTTGCCGTCTAGCCTTGGCAATATTGGCTTCACGGCGTGACTTCTTCTTTTTGTCCTTCTCCTTCGCTTCAATTTGCTTGGCAAGCTGCCACGAGAGGTAAGCACTGATGGCAAAGAATGGCGAAAGACAGAGGAGGACATAGTAGACGAACTGCCATGGATTCGTTCCGGCATAGATGATCAGGTCATGCAACAACTGCTTCCAATCCCAATCAAACATCTTAAAGGCAACACTCTTGTTCTGCAATGTAAAAGAAAAACTGACTTAAAATAGCAACGCTTTCGTTGGTTCACATGCATTACACAGATCATAATCAAATTGTTACATAAAAAATCTTCACCTATTTCATACAATGAAGGAATTAGATTAAACTTTTGACAATCTTAAAAAATGTCGATTGTATACGTATAGCAATTTATTTTCAATGTATTTGTTGTTCAGATTGTAGAGAGAACTACCCACGAACATTCAAACATTCTCCATTTGCGCTTCGCAATTAACCTAATTTATAGACACCATAATGTTTTTGAAAAATTCGTGCAACTCTGTAACTGAATACTTACTTACGGATAGTCTCTGCAGCACCTTGCACAATTAATCTCCAAGCCAGGGTGGCCAAATTACTAAGAATTATCAAACGTTTATGATTCTGAAAATAATAATAATTTTTCTTTGATGAAACGCCTGCATACACAGCGCTGCACATGTACAAGTTATATGTTATGCCGTTCTCTTATTAACATCAATCTTAACTACTAACAGAACAGACAACTTGCAGCACACTGCGGTAACAGCACGTCTATCTTCTAGGGGCTTCGAGACTCGAAATCGGGTATGCTGATCTCCATACCAGTGTGTTATCCAATGCGCTACCGGACCTGAAGCTACAATTTTACATTACATCAACCGACCATAATGAAAGATACGCACACGCACATGATCAAAATCCTCCACTTTCTTCAAAGACATCAAACAACACCCAAAACATCACAAATAAATTTCTCTGACCTTATGTATGCAGTCACAGACGGCAAAAGACGCGTCGATGCTGTTTTATTCAAGTGTTTCTATATTTTATAATGCGATGATCCAGCGTCGTAACCAAAACAAGGAAACGATCGCCGAAATCGACTAGTTCCGGTCAAGGGCTCCTTGAGTTCCGGTTAGTCTAATAGAAGAGTTGGTAGGTAAGTAGCATACGCTCGATCCTCTTCGTGATATCAGCCTTCAGAGCATCGTGGACTTTTATTTAATTTTATTTACCGTATGCTATATTTTAAATTTTATATTTAATATATCATTCTAATAAAGTTGTACTTTTGCTGATTAAGATCAAATTGCGTAAACAAGCCTAGGACCTATAGGCTTTTCAGTTTAAACTGCAGTTCGAGATGTAACAAGGTCAAATTATTATCCGTTTCCGATTTTCTCGCTTTTAATTTTTTATTTGTTTTAAACAACATTTTTCAGTTTTTATTTTGTTTCTACAGGTTTTTAATTTATGCTGCGCACGAACGGTAAAACGGACATTTAGCAGATAATTATAGGCTATATATATATTTTACATTATACTGTATGCTTGTATGTCCACTTGTTATAGCGTCCATTCAATCTCTTTACTCAAAGGCGCTCCCGCCAAAGCGTTGATCAGCAATTGCGAGCGAAAGACTTGCCCATGGTCCCTACGCGCCGAATTGCGATAGATTCGAACCTGCAGCTCTTCGGCTGCAATTTAAGCTAGGCGACGAACATACCCATTTCACCACCGCGCCCCTAGTGCCTAATCATATTGCAGGCTGTCTGTTCTGTTAGCAACTTAGTGGTCAAGTTTAATGCTATGCCTAAGCAGCCTAACTGCGCAGCCTATAGGGGCGGATGCTGGAAAAAAATCTGACCTCTTTTAGTCGTTTGGACGAAATATCTGGAAAAAATACCACCAATTTTCCCTGCCAAATAACTGATGACAATTTTTAGTCATCAGTCATCTGGTCGACGTAATCTCTGCAGGCATGCAATATACTAGCTACGAGTCTATGACCTCTCTAGTACGTCGTCGTAGCTACTTACTTATCTCTCCCGCTGCGTTGATTTAATGCTTGTTGAAACCAAATGAGAGCTACGTCCAATGCTCTTTTGAAATGGGGGGATGGCCGAATTGGCCCTCTGGTCCACCCTAACTGCACTAGCCTACAACTTGTACATGAAAAGCGCAGTGCGTTGCAGGCGCTCAATTAAAGAAAATAATAAACAATAATAACAATAATAATAATAATAATAGTAATAATAATAATAATAATATTATTATTATTATTATTATTATTATTATTATTATTTTGCCCCGAAGTATTTAGGATCCTTCAGGGACTTTATTACTAACTAGGCCTACTTGTTTAAAAACCAGTCCAGAATGGCCCTAATCATCGATTTATTATTATTATTATTATTATTATTATTATTATTATTATTATTATTATTATTGTTGTTGTTGTTGTTGTTGTTGTTGTTGTTGTTGTTGTTGTTGTTGTTGTTGTTGTTGTTGTTTCAACTTGCTGCATGACTTGTACATGTAGTCTACAGCTCTATGCTTTTATAAGCGTTTCATTAAAATTATTACTAGTGTTATTATTAGCTCGTGCCAACAGGGTATGTCCAAGTCGATTGGATCACGTGGTTTCTACTGAAGCATCTTGGGACTTGAGAGAAGGTTTACGAATATGACGTACCACTGATGTGCTTTGATGATGTGGCGTGGCGTACGTGTGTATGCAGTCCACATGTCATCTTCTCCAGGCCGGTGGGATCACGTGGTTTCTGCTGAAACATCTTAGGGACTATTAGAACGGGTATAGATGGTCTTTTTTTTAGCTCAACCAGTCACAGCTCATGAAAGAACCACCAGTCCCGGAAGAGAAACTATAGGAGTCCAGGCTTCTTCAGTGTTTTTCTTCTTCTGAATTTACAACTTTGTAAAAAGCGATAATATAACTACAGTCATTCATTCAAGTATTTATAAATACTATACGCGTTTAGTGACATTCTCGATTAAGTATTAATGGTGTAAATAATTGGAAAGTCGGGATTAAGTAAAAAAATACCAAAGTAAAAATTATTATTTCTATTTTCCACTGGCGAACGTAATAACATGCATGGTGATTCTTTCATGACGTCACTGACGTGCGATTGTTGAGCTAAAAATAGACCATCTATTCTTAGGCCCACACCTTACCCGATAATATTTCATGTTATACTCTTGTTTCTCTGCTGTTTCAACGTCACTGGGCAACTCAAAATAGGAAGCTCTGTCTAGTAATACAATTATATGAATATGAGGTCGTTGTTCTTCTCTAAAAATTCCTGTATAATTATAATCTTGTTTCCTGCTCTTTCTCCGCTGCAACACAGGAAACTACGTCTAGTTACCGATATTATGCGATATATATATATATATATATATATATATATATATATATATAGGGTCGTTGTGTACGTCACACTCATTATTCTTAAACTGCGCGTGACGTCACTTGTTGCAAGGAAAAGTTGTCTATGTAACTTCTGAAGGATATATAGGCTAGCTCTCAAGCATGAGATAGGCCTAGCACAGGACACCAATCGGATAAAAGAAACCGCTTAGAAAACAGTCCCAAGTTTACATGTAAAAGAGGATCTCCACTAGCAGTAGCTGTCTTACCAGTAATATTCATTCTGTCGGTAGCGATAATTACACTTACAATGCTACACGTTTATTTAGTGTGCACCTTAATTAAGGAGACGATCAAGAAAAATATTCCTACGGGTGCAATATATGGCATTCGCAATGCCTTGGTGGGAAAGGCTGCGTCGTATGTGTTCGTGGGGTTGTGTACCAGTTCGCAGACGACTAAGGACTTAAGTCTCCAAGTGAAATTAACAAGCGTGCATTTTAGGTTACAAAACAACTCTTCGCTGACCCAAACCAAAGCGGTAGTACAATCGAATGGTCATGTTAATTGGGTTCCTAGCAGACTTGCCTTGTCCGGACAGCAAGAACGCCTGGGTCCAGCTACCATGGCTATCCGAATGACGTAACTCGATCAATTCTTAGAAACATTTTAAGCTTCATTTTTTTTATCTTTGAACAATCTTTTTTAAATCCTGTCATCGCCTGCATAGGCCTATGGAGAAAAGTTTAATCAACAATGACATGCGAAGTGCCGTAGTTGCAACATAACGATTCAGCAAAAATTGGATAATAGGCCTACCATTGAAAGAAGACAGAAAGTAGATAAGGTGAACAGTAATTAGCCTACTAGAGGCACGTAGGCTACGTGTCACTTTGGATTCAGCACTCGTTCGATGAGCTTTTGATTGACGATTTTGAATGTTGGAGAGCAATCGTACGACTTTGATTAGGTCGACACAAACGAAAGCAGCAGCTCCTATAACAGTACCGGTACTGAGGATTGAGCTGTCATTCGAAATGATTTGACGGTGAGAAAACCCCTAAGCATAGGAGCAACCACCCTATGGCACCCACGGGACGCGTCCCCCAAACTTCTCAGAAGCTTGGAGCGGTCCCTCCCAACGTCAGACGCGGTCCCTCCCAACTTTTCACCGACTGCTGCTAATAGCCGTTTCAATATAGATTGGCATAATTATTAAGAACGTAGCTTCTCAGCATTAAGGACGAGTCAAGAGCGTTTTAATCCTGCATATACAGGGTGGGCCGTAAAAAGTAACCCCTACAGTTTTTTGCCCAAATCTTGGCCATGGCCGAAGCAAAGCTCGAGGGTACGTACCATACGTATTCTATTTTGTGAAAAGTACGTACGTATTTTAACGTACCTTATTTTAGGGTACGTAGACAATAATAAAATACGTTGGCCTCGTCATAGCTCATTATAATAATGCACACTTTATTTTAAGCAAACAATAAATTATTACAGTCAAGTATACAGCGTAGTGAATTGCTGCAATGCTATATTGTAGGTCCATGTTTATCCAGCATACATTAATGCACTTAATGCACTAATTAATGTCAGTCAGTCGGCTCAGTTCTGCTGCAGCACTTAAAAGTTCAACTCCAAGGTTGAAAAGTTGCATTCAATTAATTATAACAGAAGAATTTATCGAATCAAATTTACTGTTACGCTAGGCTACCGGAAACACAGATTTCAATGACGCATAGGCTACTGTTGACTGCATGTATACGTACATTTAGGCTATGGGTCGCCGAGTAAGCCATAAACAAAATTTTCGTGCACATTTATGGTACGTACCATACGCGTATTCTATTTTTTTGGAAGGTACGTACGTATTTTAACGTATTCTATTTTAGGGTACGCGTACCCTCGAGCTTTGGCCAGAAGTAAGAATTTCGAAATGAAATTTTACAGTCTTAAAGACAATTCATATTTACACATGATGACCAGTTTTCATCAAAATATTTCAAACCCAACAAAAGTTACACCACTTTTAGTGAGGGTACCCACCGTTTTTCGAAGATTCAAAACGTAACGCACAAAAGTGACAAAAACGATTTTATTAAGTCACACTCACATGTCATATAACTGTTGTGAAATGAACTTGTTGGTGCTTCACAACTTGTGTTCAATGTGCCCACCACCAGTGCCAAAACTCCTTTTGAGTCTCTTTGCAAAGTTCTTGATGGCCATGTTGATGCGTTACAAAGACAAATCTTCCCATGTTGTTAACTCCAATGCGCCAATCAATTCTCTTACCGCTCTTGGTTTTGTTTGCCGATTGTGATATTTCTTCAGCATAGCTTTCCACAATTGATTATATTATCAATCCATCCGCTTCAAATCTGGAGATTTGTGGCCATTGTCTTTCTCAATTAAACAAGAACAATAGAGCCGATCTCCTTACATACATGCACAGCAAATATCTTAACTGTCAGCTCAGCTCTTAATGTTTGCGCTCTCACTGTTTATCAGAGTAAACGTTGCTCAATGTATCTCTAGGATCTTGCTTAAGAGGTGTCTGAATACACATTTTGTCTGTCATTGACACCTTGGCCATTTTAATTTTTTAGACATTTGAATAGCATTGCTTTATTAAAAAAGTAATGATCTGACACATTCCTTATTTACCAACTTCATTGTCATCTTGCTAAGGGACTTCGTGGTGACGCTGGTACCCTGTTTCTGTTTAAAATAGTAATAATAATGATCATCTGGCAATATCAAGGCTATTTGATAACAATTGTTTGAAATGAGACTTAATAAAATCATGTTTTTGTTACTATTTGTTGCGTTACGTTTTTGAATAATCAAAAACGGTGGGTGACCTCACTAAAAGTGATGTTACTTTTGTTCTGTTTGAAATATTTTGTTAAAATTGACCATTTTACCTAACTAGGCCTATGAATTGCCTTTAAGACTGTAAAGTTTCATTTCGAATTTTTTATGTTTGGCCAAGATATTGGCTGCAAACCGTAGTGGGTTACTTTTTTATGGCCCACCCTGTACATGTAGGCAGTTGAGTAGTAGACCAAAATCGGTGAAGTGTCGAGCAACTACAACACATGCAGGATACGAACCGTAGCAGACTACAGCACCGTTTAGTGTTTATGCATCATAATTATTGGCCCTATTCAAATACACGGCAAACCGGGCGAAACAGCGAAATTTGCCCAATGTCTTTTGAAAGTGCATTTGATTCTTCTTATGGGCGGAGACTTAGGGGGAGACAGGGGACGGTCCCCCTCAATGGTTGTGGTGGTGGACGGCCCATGCATTTGTCCCCCCAAAAATGTCATCAACTTTTGGCAGAGAATATTAGGTTTTTCCATCGCCATTTCGGACGGATGACTAAAAAAGGTCATCAGTAATTTTTGCCGACAAAAAGAAAAAGATGGAAAATTTTCGTCGGCGTCTTAGCCATTCGTCCGCCCAAAATCTTCGGCCGCCTTTTCGTCCTCCGCAAACCTCCGCCCAAGTCTCCGCCCATGCAGCTAGACGATGATCGAGTTTTGATCCGCATTTTGCGAACTGATAAAGAATTTAATTCGTTTCAAATGATTAAAGATTTTCCTAAGATATGATGGAATAACAAAATAATCGTTTGACACATGAAACTGATGAAACAGCAACTTCGAGTGGTAAACCACGCGAATCGGTTACACGCACTCTCGCCATCACTGCTGGTGTGTCCGAGTTAGGTCTAATTTGAAGTGAGGACGATGATCCGGGTACAATCAAATCTCTCCCGGAAATTCAGCGCAAACAGGCGTTTCTGGAAGTACCGTAAAACTTATTGCAAAGATGATCTAAAGTTAAAGATATTTTGTCGACATACATGAAGTCCAACAGCTGTCAGACTCTGTCGCAGAAGAAACGGCTCTAAGTATGCAACCGTCGGAAGCAGCGCATGACTGTCGGTAAAATTTAAAGAGCATCGTTTAGCGATGAGAAGCTATTCATGGTACAGACTCTTACAAACATTAGACATAACCGTGTCTATGCTCAAGTTAGCAAACAACGAGATGTGAATTCAGTGACGTAGACAAAGGGGCTTCGGGGGTTAAAACTTAAAACCCCTCATTCAGGGGCTTCTATCCCTATACATGGCGGGCGCAGCTTGCGCCCAGTGAAAAATAGGGGGGAATCAGAAGACAGCCAAAATTCACGTCGGTTGGGGGGAAGGTCGGACATGGAGGGCAGCGTTCAATCTAGGCATCACTAAAGGAAGATTGTAAAGGAATATTCCCCCAGAAAATACTTCCCCTCCATATAAATTTGAACAAAATGGTAGGCCTAATAGTTTTTAGCAAAATGTGTACACATTGAGTTTTTAGTTAGGCTACTATCTGCATTTTTGAATTACACGAACTGCTATAACAGCTATAATATGCTATAAAAATTCCAATTACATGGTTATAATTATGTTTTTACTATTATAATAAATATTACAATCATATTATAATTGAAAAATAATGTTAATACAAATACTATTTTGCACAACTAAGTGGCTTCTCTCCAATGTTATCTTTCAAATTTGAAATTTCAGACAGTCAAATTTGGTCCTTGAACACTTAGTAAAGCAACATCATTATTACGTGGGTTTACAATGTAGGACCTACATTGTATTTTATTGTATTGCATTGTGCTCTAAAAATTTATGTAACGCCTCTCGAGTGCACACTGATCAGAGGCGCAAAACATATGGTTGCCCAATTTTCGCAGCAATTCATCCACTGAAACAGTAGAGTTTGCTAAGAGGACAGCATAAAATGCTGAAATTGCAATGCGGAAATCGCAAAAAAAATTCTCATGGGGAGGGGCACATTCCCTCCCCATACCAGGTCCCTTCTCGGCGCTACACATGCTTCGGAGATCGTCTGCTGGATGCTCGTTTGTCCCTCTCCAAACAAACCTTCATTCCCACACTAGAGGAGGTCATGCGCTAGATTGCATTATACATAGAGGAAGGCCTGTCCAGAAAAGGGGGGAAAGAAAATGGATTGCGCCCGGTTGCTAAGGGGGGATAGAAGCCCCTGCCCTCATTGGCCTAAGAAAAAGTCCTTTTAAAGGTTTTTTTATCCACTTAAATAAGAAAAAACCCAAAACAATTGCTTGTAGTAACAATTGTGTTTCTTAGTTTATTCTCTTTGTTATACTTTATTCCCTTTTATTTACTGTAATACTGTTGGGTTGGTGTCAGAAAGAGCATCCGGCCAGGCCATAAAACCCCCAAACCCACTCCCATCATTATCATAAATTCCTGGATACACCACTGTGTGAATTTCCCGGGAAACGGCGCTATGTATATATTGCGTCACTAATGATAACAAAATATGGTAGCCAGCGCTGCCCCGAGCATTTATGCTGACCCACCCTGTAGATATAGATTACTTGCTCGTGACAACAGGATGCATCACGATCATTATTCTTAAACAGCGCGTGACGTCACTCGCTGCTAGGAAACGTTGTCTATGCAACTTGTGAAGCATACGATAGAACAGTGCTCCAATCGGATTAAAGAAACCGCTTTGCAAACAGTCCAACACCCAAGCTTACATGTATAAGAGGCAGAATATCTACTGGCAGCAGCTGTCTTACCAGTAAAATTCATTCTGTCGGTAGCGATAGTTGCATTACACTTACAAAGTTACACGATTATTTAGCGTGCACCCTGATTAAGGAGACGATTAAGAAAAATATTCCTACGGATGCAATATAATTATGGCATTCGCAATGCTTTGGTGGGAAAGGCTGCGTCGTATGTGTTCGTGGGGATCGGTACTAGTTCGCATACGACTAAGGACTTAAGTCCCCAACTAAAATTAACAAGCGTGCATTTTACGTTACAAACAACTCTTCGCCTGCCCAAACCAAGGCGGTAGTACACTCGGATAGTCAGGTTAACTGGACGCATTGTTTACTTGTAGGCTATTGTCCGGACAGCAAGGACGCTTTGTGTCCAGAGAGCGTGGCTGTCAGAATGACGTAACTCCATTCTTATAAACATTTTATTTTTGTTTTTATCTTTCAGCAACTTTTTAAAATCCTGTCTTATTGCCTGTATATCGGAGAGAGTTTAGTCAACATGAATCGCTTGTGAAGTGGCTAAAGCAAAACTACTGAACAAGTTAGAAAGTAAGGTAAACAGTAAACAGGCGTTTGTGGATCCAGAGCAATCGTGAATAAGTCGAAGAAAGTCGCTGATGAGCTTTTGAGTGACGATTAATTTTTGAATGTTGTACGAAATGGAGATTCATAGGCTGCGTAGGCCTACGTCTTTGATTAGCAGTGCCGGATTAATAAGGCATCTTCAACATGTTCGAACAAATCTCGAGGCCCTACACTATGAATAGGACTATTTTTCGTCATTGTTTATTCTATTAACAATTATAGGCCTATTATAGTAAATATGAGTAAAAATTATAAGGACAAAATAGTAAAATTATTCAAAAAACCACTGAAACGACCCGGACCTCCTTTGATTGGGCAACTCTTACGAAACACCCTTTTTTGATTCAACATAGCGCTCGTGAATAAACTGGTGTTCCGCGCTTGGCTTTCGAGTGGCGCTTTAGAAGTTTGGAGGTTACGATCGCGATTTTAATATGGCCTAATATTTATATAATTTTTGCGCGTGTGTGGGGCCCTTATTGAAGTTTCAATTGCCAAGCAGGTTAATCTTCAAAAAACAGCCAGAAATTAAGGCCAGTAAGAGCTATCATTTATAATTTCTTATTGAATAATTTTAAACAATTGATGCCTCATCCGATCGGAACTCAATTGCAATGCACCACATTGTGAAAATAATTATTATGGCTGTCATTAGGCCTATAATAATTGTTGTATAGGTCTACACTTTGTTTATAGGTTACGAATAATGTCTAGCATACAACTGACGTTATAACCGCGAAAATAATTAGCCTATATGTTATAGTCTGTTGTCATGGCGGTACTAAACATAGGCCTGCACTGTTTGTGCCAGTGCTCTATCCTATAGTTATGCCGTAGATTAAACTGCGCCGCTGCGCGCGATGTCACTTGTTGCTAGAAAAAAGTTGCGTAATTCTGAAGGCTTGCTCTCAAGTATCAGATAGCACAGACCAATCGGAGAAAAGTAACTGTTTAGAAAACAGTCCCCAGCTTACTTAAGAGGCAGGATCTCTAATGGCAGCTGTCTTTCCAGTAACATTCATTCTGTCGATAGCGATAGTTACACATACAATGTTATACGTTTATTTAGCGTGCACCTTAATTAAGGAGACGATTAAGAAATATATTCCTACGGATGCAATATATGGCATTCGCAATGCTTTGGTGGGAAAGGCTAGGTGGTACGTCATGGGGGTTCGGTGTCTAATGGCTGCCGGCTAAGGACTTAAATCTCCAACTGAAATTAATAAGCGTGCATTTTAGGTTACAAAAAACTCTTCGCTGGCCCAAAACAAAGCGATAGTGCACTCAGATGGTCATGTTAATTGGGTTCCTAGTGACTTGCTTTGTCCGGACAGCAAGGCCGCCTGGGTCCAGCTACCATGGCTGTCCGAATGACGTAACTTCATTCTTATAAATATTTTTGGTTTGATTTTAATCTTTCATCAATTTTTTTAAACCCTGTCTTATTGCCTGTATGCTATATCGGAGAAAGGTTTAGTCACAGGGCTGTAATCAAGGGTATACGCGGGTATAGGCTACGGCGTATACTTATCTCCGGGGAAAAACCGCATCGTATAGGCTACTCACCGCGAAAAAGCAGGGTATACGCGGGTATACAGCGTATACTCACCTCACAAAGGGCGTGTGGGTAGAGGTTACGCACGAGAAAGGCAAAGGCTATTTAGGTGCATTTTCACAACTCCCGGAGCGAATGACTAAAAACAAGGTCATCAGCTTTTTCGGACGGGAAGATTGGGTAAATTTTTGGCCGGATGACTAAAAAAATAAAAATAAAAAAGGTCATCAGATTATTTGGACGGGAAAATGGTGAAATTGTCGGCCGGATGACTAAAAAAAGGTCATCAGCTTTTTTGGACGGGAAAATGGGGAAATATTTGCCGAACGACAGCCGCCAGAAATTTTTTTGCCCGAAAAAGTCGGTTTATCTCGCGGTCAGCGTATACTCACCTCAAAATTTGCGAGTACAGCCCTGTTTAGTCAACATAAATCGCTTGTGAAGTAGCTACAGCGAAACTAGTCAGGAAAACTGATCAGTGTATGATGAACAAGTTAGAAAGTAAGGTAAACAGTAAACAGAGGCATTTGTTGATCCAGAGCACGTGCGAATAAGTCGAAGAAACTCGCTGAGCTTTTGAGTGACGATTAATTTTTGAAAGTCGTGCGAAATGGAGATTCATAGGCTGCGTAGGCCTACGTCTTTGATTAGCAGTGCCGGATTAAGGCATCTTCAACATGTTCGAACAAATCTCGAGGCCCTACACTATGAATAGGACTATTTTTCGTCATTGTTTATTCTATTAACAATTATAGGCCTATTATAGTAAATATGAGTAAAAATTATAAGGACAAAATAGTAAAATTATTCGAAAAACCACTGAAACGACCCGGACCTCCTTTGATTGGGCAACTCTTACGAAACACCCTTTTTTGATTCAACATAGCGCTCGCGAATAAACTGATCACGACGTTCCGCGCTTGGCTTTCGAATGTCGCTTTAGAAGTTTGGAGATTACGATCACGATTTTAATAGGCTATGACTTAATATTTATACAATTTTTGCACGTGTGTGGGTCCTTATCGAAGTTTCAGTTGCCAAGCAGATTGATCTAAAAAATCAGCCAGAAATTAATGCCAGTAAGAGCTATCATTTATAATTTCTGATTGAATTTTAAACAATTGATGCCTCATCCGCTCGGAATTCAATTGCAATGCACCACATTGTGAAAATTATGGCTGTCATTGCAACAATTATTGTAGGCTATAGGCCTACACTTTTTTTATACGAATTAGGTCTAGCTTACAACGGGCGTAACCGCGAAAATAATTATATATATATATATATATATATGTTAGTCTGTTATCAAAGGCGGCACTAAACATAGGCCTGCAGCAGAGAAGATAAGGGCAAATGTTCTGGTAAGAAACCTTTGCCCTGGTCGTTGCAAGAATTTTCCCTTTCAAGAATTGATTTGGGGCATAAATCGTTCTTGCACTGTTTTGTTTGTGCCAGTGCTCTCCAATCAATATTAATGCAATATGTTATGCCCTGGTAACAATTATTAAAGTCTGATGGTGGGGATGTTATGATGATAATGATGATGACGATTATAATGACGCGCTGTAGTTTGTAGCGGCCAGAGTGCTGAGCCATGAGATGGCCCTCACACTGGATGAAGCTGTTATCGAAGCCATATTTTTAGGCCCTCAGTCTGAGTCCATGGTCACCGCCGTCATTTTGTTCATTCATGACGAACTTAAGCCAGTACTCCTTAGACTATACCTTTAGGCTATTAAGGGTTGTTTTTAAGGGAATTTTAGAACTGCACAACTTCTTTCTTTCCATTCCCATCCTCCATGGTAAATTACTTCCAATCGGAGGGCAATGACCTTTTTGATAGTTTTAACTGTACAGAAGTGCTTCTACAACTGCACAGATACGTTTAGAACTGCACATTTTGTGTACAACTGCACGTTAAAAAAGCCCTGCCTTTATTAACCAGACGCGCGTCATCTTCCACAAGTGAGGAACTGCTCGTCGGTGGCGTCAACGTGCTTGCGAACGCTGCCGTCCATCGTCGCTCTACCCTATATCGATGCCATGACCGTGTCCAGAGACTTTGAACATTCATTCACGACATAATAAAATTATGGTCAGCTGCAGTAGACTTATAGTCCGTTGGTTGGCTCCAGGCGTGTGAGTCAACTCTCCTCTGTCGAATCTTCCAGCTTGTATATCTACGTACTGAATAGGCCTATAATGTGGATGTTATTTTGCTAACTGATGTAGGCCTAAACGTATTGTATTATATTTAAAAATTTAAATAGCGCTCTCACAGCGCACACCAATCAGAGGCGCTCCCAGTGTGTTAGACCAAGAGAGAAAAGAGTGGTATTGACACAACGAGAAGGTATTTGTCGCACTATAGTTAATAAAGAACGAGTTGAAGGTGGAAGCTGGTTCCACAATGTATGGCCAATTAATCAGAGCAAAGATCCGCGTTTTTGGCCGTCGGGGTCCTAGCTCGCGTGACGAAGATACCATGTCAATCAAAGTAGCGGAGTGGACGAAGAGAATTGACCGAGATCTAAAACTATTCGGTGTAATGACATCTAAGATAATAATAAAGGCCAGCACAGAGAACGCATTGTAAAGGTAGATATCTTGAAGAGGCGCTACATAAATTCTCAGAATGAATCAACGTGGCGCGATCTCTTTGACTTCACGAGCTGCAGTGTTGTTAGCAGATATAGTAGATATAATTATTCGGTGCAACCCTAACCCTTACGTAAAAAACAGAATCGGCTTACAGTAACAATGCAAGCGACTGAGAAAGACGGAAGGGCGCTTAGACTATACAATATTCGTCAGAAGAGAAAAATCAGTCTTATAGCCAAAGAGTCGATACGATATGACATAGAAAGGTAAGAAGCTCGCCCTGGACTACAGCCTAATAAACCGATTCATCTCTGGGAGTCCCCCCTCCTCCAAGAATGAATTCCCCCACATGGAGAAATTGTGAAGTGTTGTACACATGTAAATTCGCACCACTTTTTTCCCTCCACAAAAACAAAACGTGTAACAATTTCCTTCTCCAGAAAACATTAACGCTTGAAATTACTAAATTTTTAGAAAGAAAGACAAAGAACAGCTTTTTAAAGTAGCGAAATGCTAGATTTTTCTGAGATTTTGACCGAAAGACTAAAAAAGGTCGTCAGAAAAAGGCCGATCACGTGGTCACATGCTCACGTGGTGTCGTCGGCGGCTCAGCGGCCGCCGGCCGTCCACCCAAAACGGACATTTTCCCCGCCCCACCCCAGAAACCTGGAAACACCCCCGGCATAGCTATGGTGTCGAGGACCGGCTGAACAAGTAAGGGCTCAGGTTAGGCGTCGTGGGGGATCGGTAGAGATCATTCGTTCCTCGAATCCCGATACTATAGTTTTGCCCCACAAGCAGAGGGACTAGATTAAACACTGCTATCCATCCAGGATTGATTGCACAACGATTTTGCTTAGCGACTGAAATTAACGACGGTCTTATTACTA
Organism: Lumbricus terrestris; assembly: GCA_949752735.1. NCBI lineage: Eukaryota > Metazoa > Annelida > Clitellata > Crassiclitellata > Lumbricidae > Lumbricus > Lumbricus terrestris. The sequence goes on along the minus strand of OX457052.1, from coordinate 28,295,262 downwards.
CCATAGACGTTACAGATTAACTTAACTATCGTCTATTCTATCTTCCTACAGGTCTTTCACTCAAAACTGAAAACATTGCTCTTTCACAAATCCTATCCTGATTCTTCCTCTTCTCCTCACTTCCCTCGTCATTTCAACTATAAACATCACCCTCCTTAGCCGTCCATCTATCTGCCTGCCTGACTCTCCGGTCTTGACCCGCTGCCTATCGATTTTGTTTTGATTAAGCGCCTGTGAATAAGTTGGTTCCCGCGACTTGGCTTTTGTGGGCGCTGTAGAAGTCTCGAGATTACGATTACGATTATTCTTGAAAAATTGTTGATATGAAAATGTCAAACGCATGAAATCGGACGTTATGACGTCAGGAAGACAATAATCTCATAGCAGCCTATTTTAATAATTAGCATTTCGTCACAATTGTTGCCATAGGAGACCATTGTCTATGTGCAAATCCTAAAGGTGACCTCTGAAGCACGACATTGCTTATATGCTGAGCCAATGGGGTGAAAGATATTCTGTTGGAAACCGTCTGAAGCTGATATCAGCAAGAGGCTGATTTACAGCTGTATCGGCAATTACTTACAATTAAATTCAATCTGTCGGTAGTTATCAACACGTTACAATGTTACATATATTCATTTAGTTTGCACCTTGATTAAGGAGACGAGTAAGAAATATATTCCTTCGGATGCAATATATGGCATTCGCAATGCCTTGGCGGGAAAGGCTAAGTGGTACACGCGTATGGGGTCGGTAGGAGAGTACCGGTGTGGCATGAAATGTTGTCCGGCATGAAATTTTGTCCGGAAAGCGCTGTCATTGGTTCATGTGACCGATGACATCAGATAGCAACTGTCAAGCTAAAGCATCATGAAATCTTGTCCGGGAAAGACGCAAAATATTCAAGATAATTATACGACGTACTGAGGCATCGAACTCTATAATTAGGTACATATAATAATATAAAAATATAGATCAATGACTAAGATACGAAGTGTAATTAAATTTATGCAGGCCTATGATTTCCGATACTACCGAAAAATTATGTTTTAAGTACTTAAATTATGATAGCAAACAGAAGCAATTTGCTGCGCTTACGGAATATTTTTCCTTTTAGATGAATTTATAAAATTAATGGTCTATTACAGTCAGATAAAATCGAATCTATTATCTATAGTAGACCTATAAGTTTGCATTTACTAACAGCATCAATATTTGTCAACAGCGATAGCTGACAAAAGGAGAACTGCAAGTGAACTACGTACGCATATTTGGATTCCGCTACATTATTCATGTCTTGCATTGCTTTGGGTATTATTATCTCATTATTATTATTCAATCAATCAATCATATAAATTTATATAGCGCCTCTTCAAGATCGCTATTCAGAGGCGCTCCCAACCCAGGCCTGGTCAAAGAGAAAAGTCTTGAGAAGACGGTAGAAAGAGCCACCAGAGTCACGGGGAAGCGAACGGAGAGTCGCAGGGAGGCCATTCCAGATAGCCAGATTCCAGATAACCCACCACAGAAAATGTTCTTCGCTGCATAGTAGCGGTACGACAAAAAGGGACAAGGTAGTCACCGCGGGCAGCTGACCGCTGCGAACGACGGCCCAGAGAAACGGGATACGAATCTGAATACGAATATGCCGCAGGGTTTCTGGGCGTTGGACTGTTTACTTTCTTTATTTTCAGAAACGGAGACTGGAGTAAAAAGCCCGCACAGGTTGGGTGGAGCTTGAACCAGGATGCAGCGCCAACAGGTCAAATTGTGCTTTGTAAAAACTAAGCATCTTCCAATAATGACCGATATGTAACGGGAAAATAAACAGACCAAAACCTAACGCAGCTAACTCCGCCGAGCTATTTGTGTTGGCCAAAAGACCTTTTGCTTTGTCTCGATGACTGGAGTAGACAAGAAAAGATAGATATGAATAAATGAAAGCCTAAATTTGGTATTTGTGTGCAACTCTAAGACTTGTTCACATACGTCTCAACATATCGCCCGTTCGCCTCTTTCCACGATGGGAATTTCCTTCTAAAAATAGAACAAGCGCCATCGGGGCCCCGACTACAAGCTGTGTGCTTTAAAATCATGATTCCAATGCTCACACCATTGTTTTCTCATCTGCTTCAACAAGCATTATTTCGCATATCTTATTGATATTACGTTGAGACGAAACTCCAACGCGGACAATATCTCACGTTTGTAATAGTAAATACTGTTTCCACAACGAAAGTGGCCGGACCCGGACAGTATTTCATGCCGGACAAGATTTCATACCTACCGTATGAAATACTGTCCTGACAACGGAAGTGGGCGGAGTCGGACAGTATTTCATGCCGGACATAATTTCATGCCACACCGGCTAAGGACTGAAGTCTCCAACATCAATTAATTAAGTGTGCATTTTAGGTTACAAACAACTCTTCACCTACCCAAACCAAGGCGGTAGCACGTTCCGATCAATGATCAATAGACGCATCGTGGACCTGCATTATATATATATATATATATATATATATATATATATATATAAGTTCGAACATGCAAGAGACCACCGTTGGGTTTTGCGAGCTTAGCTCTCAGAGGGATGTTACTCAATTCTTATAATCATTTTCATTCATTCATTATTATCCTCACTCAAAATTCTTCAAATTTCCTCTCTTAGGCCTAGTGCAAAAATACGAAGACCAAATTTGTAGGCTACTGTGGCATCAGAGTTTGGTGCCAAAAGGTCAACAAACTCTGATGCCACAGTACAAATAACAAACGGCAGGCTACGTCAACTAGCTTTGCTGCCTGTTGACTAGCTTCTCTGATCACATGATTACCAACTCCATTTTGAAAATCAGCCTCAGACAGAAGCTGGCTTGTGATTGGTCGGTATGAGAAATCGCCTGTGATTGGTCGATATGGCTCTCTGGACAAAAGTATTAAGCATGCATGCACGTATGCGCGCTTGTTATAACGACCCTTCAAGATAACTACTCAGAAGCGCTCCCGACTACTGCGCAGACACTGAATAGGAGTTTCACGTCGAAACGCATGAGCAATTGCGAGTGAAGGACTTGCCCAAAGTCCTTTCGAAGCGGCTTGAGGTGGATTCGAAACATCCATCTGCAAGGCAACGAACATACCCACTACACCACCGCGACCCACAAACAGTGGGCGGACCATGCAGCCTTCCTTTCAAACCAGTCCCACATTCTGACTACGGCAGAGGTCGGAGGACGACGTAGGCTTATTCCTGTTCTTGTTTAACGACACCGTGACATGTCAAATATATTATTTGTGTCGCCCTACTTCTTTATCCAGGCTTGGGACTGGCACCGACAGAGAACAACCAGTTGCGAAACCGCCTGCGAAATTGATGGGGAAGGGGGCGGCACGTCGACCTCCCACGCCAGAATGGCTGGTGAAAAAGGAAATTTCTAATGGGGGGATGGCCGGATTTGCCCCATGGATTCGCCCTTGTTTGAAATAATCATGTGTAGTCGTGTCTAGCTTTTAATATTTTACGCTAGGCTTGTGCATCGTTGAATACAAAATATTCGATCGAATAATATCCAACTCGGACTTCCGACGTCTTTCTTAAATATTTAGTCCGTAGTACACGTTTCTATAGCACAACAACCAACGAGAAAGGAATGCTTTATTGCGTGTCACTGCCCATTGCCCAAGCCACGCTCTTCTAATTTCTTATTAATAGAACGGTTGTCGGTCATTGATGAATAGTTGAATACAAATGCGACTTCTACCCCCCCCCCCATAATTATGATCATGATGGCGCTGAATGAGTCGGTGGTGTGACGTGCGCGAGGTGGTTCTAATGGAAAATCGTAAGACTTTCGGATGCCATTCGGACAGCTAAGTGATGTAAAGCAGAATGTGTTATGGGCTATCCATATATTATTACGTACTTAAAATACAAGCAGTTCAACACCGACCCTACAAATATCGGACAGACCAATCACAGGCGATCTCTTAAACCGGCCAATCACAGTCACAGTGGCAACATCAGTGTTGAAAATAAACAAGTAAGTAAGTAAGTAATTTTCAATGATCACACTAAATTACGCCAATTATTAAAAAATTGTCCAGATTGCAGACACATTTCTATGCTACCGTTGGATCAACTAAATACTAATTTTTGTTAGCTTTAACATGGCTTGGAGGTATGCTGGCAACAGTTTTACTTTACGAAAGTAATAAACGAGTTGGCTTGTTTGTAATTATTTGGTAGACGTATGTACAGTAGGCTAACTGTCGTTAGTAGACACAGACTCATAGTAGCGGTACTGTGTAACATTAGGCGCTTACACAGGGTGTATTTTAATTTGTATTATTGGCATTAAAAATTCCATTAGCTAGTCAAGTAGAAATTGTGACAATGTGTTTGATGTCTGATTAGTTGAGCACTGTCGGTAGGCCAAACTGCCATCACGATACTCGGGAGTAGTGAAGCAATAAATTTCTATGGTTCTATTATATTTTCCTTCTAAGCTATACACGATTCACGGTGTCATTTTTTGTCTTCCTTTTTCTTTGAAAGAAACTTTTACATTAATTAATCTGAGAAATGTATGTCAGTGCCTCTTCACGACCATATGTATACCCCAAAGCATTCCCAGCCCAACCCGGGCTAAATTTATAGAACACTCTAAGAGTAGAATACAACGTGGTCTCAGAGGCTTCTAGCATTAGACATAGTTCCACAGGTAGCCAGCCCATTCAAGACTGCTGACCAGTGACAGGAAAGGCACAGCACAACTGCGGACTAGCACTGTATCTATACATTTATATAGCGCCTCTCACAGTGCACACCAATCAGAGGCGCTCCAGTGCATTAGACCAAGAGAGAGAGAGAGAGAGAGACAGAGAGACAGACAGTGTGTTGTTTCGTGGCCCAATAGTTAATAAGGAGAAGGTGGTTCTACAGTGCAGAGACAATGAGAGCAAAGTGTCACGTTTTAGCCATGGTCGTCCTAGCTTGAGGGACGAGATCATGCCAGCAAAAGGGGTGGAGCAGGAGAAAAGAAGTGGTCGAGGTCTGCTTAGGTCACAGAAAACATACAGCAGGTTGATACGCCCAACAATACATGCTGTGATGGTAAATATTTCAAACTCATATCTTAAAAACATTTATATTCAATTTTTATTCGTCAAAACATTGGTAGAAAAACCCGAAAAATGAACATGAAAAGCAGAAAAAGAACTACCTGTAAAAACATTTATGCCGTCTGAGAAAAAGACAAAAATCTGTTCAGAATGCAGTCATTTGGAAAACCAATAATCTTTAATATAACACACATTTAATATTATCACACGACACACATAGTGCAGTGTAAAAAAAGCTATTACTCACGTCCAGTTGTAAAATATCAGTTGCTTACCAAGGTTCAATTTGTTACAACAGACTAACAAGTAACTTCTTCATATGAAGCAGTTTTAAAATACAACAGAGTCTAAAAACATCCTGTAGAGGTCATGTGCTGCATACTGATCTCTATAACTTTGCAGGAAAAACATGAAAGAGTTCCCACCAGCTATCATGATACTAATATTTTTCCACAAGTTCGCCCAGCATATGTAAGAAAATAAAAGTCAGTACTGGTAAGCATGTTTGGAACAAGTAGGTATTCCAGCTCAGTTGTTGTAATCATAGTTGCAAGTTTAAAGCTATACAGTATACAATATACATGCAATGAAAGTCAATTTCAGTTGAGATTTCAGGATCATAAACCAGCCGATTAAAAACGATACAGCTTCTGTTAAGCCCAACAAACTAATGAGACATATTTGAAAACATGACATAAGTAGTTCAACTGATTGCTTATAGAGTTGATACCCTCATTATTCCATAAAAGAGAAACAATTTAAAGTGAAAACTAACTAAATACAACAATAAGAGGCTTAAATGAATTGGCTGCAAGTAAAACACAGCCTAGACATTGTAGCTTGTCCACATAACTGCTCCCAATTTCATTTGCTGATTTACTTGCACATTTTACACAGCTCCTTACACCAAGGGCAGGTTGTAAAGTCAATAATAATTGCACATTTGGTTGCTACGACCTGAAATCAGTTGAATGATGTCACTTAGAAAAATCAGTGAAACGACTCGAAAAACGGTCAGCAATACGAGTGTTCAAAGTTCAGAAGATGATTTGTTAAGTTGCTGGAGTAGTCGTGGTCCATTGACGGTTGATGTGAAATAATCGGTTCATTACCACCTAAGGTTCTCAGCAGAAACTCCTTTTCGTCCATGCTTGGTTTAGATGCAGTCAACTCACGTTTCTTAGGCTGGTGTCTTCTAGTTGACCTGAGAGATCGCTGTGTAGGTGCCAATTTGTTTACAGGCTCTTGTGATGGTGGTGCAGGTGGCAAACGAGGAGTTTCTGTTTTATCACTTAAGGCTGCAACAAGTGATCTCAGCCTGCTCATATGTTCAGCAACCACTTCTGCAGCAGCAACGTTGTCCTCCATACGAGTTCTGATGTCAGCCCATGCTAGCTCAGCACTACTTATAAACTGGTGGACGTTGCGAGGTGGTCGACGACTGGAAATGTCACTGATAATAGCGTCTGATTCACAGATATCAGACAACACTGGTGCATGACAATTTGTTGAAATTTCTTCTACATGATCAACGTCTTCAATACAATCATCATCGTCAATGCACTGGAGTTGACAATGCCCATGTACAGGATTGGCTGGATCTGGTTTCTCACATAGATTCTCACTTGTGTAGAGACGAACAGGTTTGTAAATGCGAACAATTAGATGAATGTGCTTGCATATCGTATTTCGCAAAGCACTGTCCAGACAGCTGCACGAGAACGCATGAATACAAGTGTTGCATTCATGACACATCAGTGGACACATCAGAGCCTCGTGTGGAACCGTGTCATTCTGCCGCACCATGTAAGTGACGTCATGAGCACCAACAACAGTATACAGCACATTTTCGCTAATGCAGGTGCATTGCTCTGCACTTAGTGTTAGGCAACCCTGGTGACGTTTTCTTATGCCTCCGACGTGTCTCGTCCACTTTCCCTTGTGCAGTTTCCGCAGCCTGTCGCTCATTTTCGATCTCATAAACTTCATCAGGGCGTGAATGCTTTTGTCCAGTCGGTTCACCTTGCGGCCCTGCAAATGAACGTGCTTGATGACACGGTGCATTGCTTCGAGGTGCATGTTGTGATGCACCTTAAGGCCAAGACGGTGACAGTATGCCCACAACTGTGGTCGTAAGGCATATTCACGCTCAAAATAATTTGCAAAGTCTGACGTTTTGGAGTCTTCTTTTCCAACTTCCAAGAATTGAGAAATTTTGTCATTAAATTTATCCAGATCAGTTAATTCCATAATGGCACGAAGAGTCTTGTAAATGATGGCTTTCAGCTGACTGTCACCTTTAATACGCGATAGGTTCTTCCGCCATGCACGGTCAATGTGCCAACTGCACAGGAGTCTGTGAGCCGGCTTTCCCATTACAGTGTTCCATGCGTTACTGTATACCTCTGTGTCATCGGTCATAAGTACGACATCGTGTAAAGGGTATCCCAGTGCTTCCTTCACTGTCTGTAAAAATACACCCATCGAAATCTCATCCACACGATTACTGTAGCAGAAGGCTACAGGAAAGCCTTCACCATGCTCGTCAATGGCGAGGAGCGTTGTCAGCTGGAAGTGGTAGCTGTTCATGCCATGAGTGGAGTCGAGACAAATCTCACGACCTGGACCGCAGAACTGGCGAGCTCCAATAATTTGAGCATCACTCGCCATGACTAGCATGAAATCTTCAGATCTCAGGTTTACTGAAGATTCCTCTCCTTGAAACTTTATTAAACGGACCAAATTCTGTGTAGATGTATTCTGTTGCATGTGGTGCACCCATGCAGCAACACTGTCCGCATCATTTTTGTGTAGAACCTGGTTTTTGTTTATGGTATAATCACGTGTGATGTTTGCCAGATCTTGTTTGGAAATAAACTGCATACTGGTCATCCCAGAGGCACTTGCAGTAGAATGAGCTGCATCCAGTATGTCGTCGAAAGGTATTCCAGCGGCCAACTTCACTGCAATCGCATCACGCTGCTGTCTGCGTAGTCGTATGTGAGCAACGTCGCACGTGTGGCCTTCGTGGTCTGGGTAGTAGCTCACCGACATGCCACCTGAGTGTAACACAAGTAATTGCCATCTCTAAGAAGTCATATAATGACAAATATAATTTGATTTCACATAAAAAGTCAACATATCACATAGATGTACCTAATAATGAAAAAGCATTGCGTGCACAATTTTGCACAAAAGTAGGATTGTGCATGAAGGACATTTAACGCATTGATGGGTGGACCCATTCCTTGTCATTTTAAGATGTGTCAACTTAGAAATGGACAATTTGATTGCCCCTTACAATCAGTGATACAATGCAACAAGATGTATAATAACCAGGATCCTTCCTTACTTAACTGAAAACTGTTCTTCTTTGGCACGCTGGAGTTGGGAGGACCTCTGAGTAGTTTTTTTCTTGACGGAGCGCTACATAAATGTCCGAATGAATTAATAACAGTATAAATATGTTTCTGTTGTTGGTCTCATGCTATGGAATGGTTTCACATTAGCACTACACATTATGCTAGGGTTCAAACCCATCCTTTTCAATAGAGTTTTGGTCATGAGTAGTAGAGGTATTATATAAATATCTGTAATAACGTAATTAATATGAGATAACTCGATAGTATTGAAGCCTATAGTACTCAGTATCAGAATGGTAAAATAACGTTGATTTGTGTGCCCTTGAGGTGTGCAATGACTACTTTACAGTAATACAATAACCATCAACAAATATAATTTATTATAATATAATAAACTTCCACACTTCATTAGCAAATCATCTTCTTCACATGGCTTTTTTTAAAGAATTTTTAGAACTGCACAATCCCTTCTTTCATGTCCCATCCTCCATGGTAAATCACTTCCAATCAGAGGACACTGACCTTTTTGGCTAGTTTTAACTGTACAGAAGACCTCATACTACTGCACAAATCCATTTAGAACTGCACATTTTGTGTACAACTGCACGTTTAAAAGCCCTGCTTCTTTATCACTCTTCAAGAAAAACCTTAAGACTTATTTGTTTCAGATTTAGAATAATTTCCTGTTATGTGCTTTCGTGCAAGATTCTTTTTTGTTTATGCGCATTATAAATGACAGTTTAATAATAATAATAATAAAATTAGTGGTTACTACAGTTACTATGTCAAAGTGTGCTGTTTCTAACAGTATATACTTCCAAATAATGCCTATAGTAGCAATAATACACTAACCAGTGGAAGATATCTTGACAAACATTGCAGCTGGACACATTCGGCCGATCTTGGAAGTCCCTTGTATCTTCAGGTGACGTAATCTACCATCTTTTGCAATATACCGGCCGCTGCGATTGCAGTAGTACGCTCGAGCTGTCATGGCTTGTTTGTGATGCTTTCGGTCGCCCTTTGCTTTAACAAACTGACTCGTTGTTGCATCTTCTTCTTGACATTTCCAATGATTGAAATCTGTGAGAAGGAAATAACAGGAGCTCCAGTTCCACATAACATAGTAGAAGCAAAGAATTAAAAATTAGAATATTTTAAACAATTATAGATCTTCATTTCTGCTAATAAATAACCGCATAAAAAATGTAAATAATATAGGTTATATTCTATAATGACTCGGTAGCAAGTAACTTTTTTTATAAATTTGATGAAAAATATTTGCTGACGAAATAGAAGCGGGATTTATCGAACAAATTCTTGCCTAAAGAGAAGCTGGATCGATTAAAAGGATTCTCGGCAAACTAGAAGTTGGATTTATTAAAGATAACAACGCTGCAACGTTAGTTCTTGGTGTCTACCGAGTCATTCTAGATCGTCTACCGAGTCATTATAGAACTCTACCAATAATATATATTAAAACGCTAATAAGCAGGCCGTTTGGAATACATTACCTAGGAGTATCCATTCATTATGCACCTGTATACCCCTAATTTAAGAAGCTTTAATCTATAATTCGAAAGAGATTGGGCACACTCGAGATTGGGCACACTCCACTTGATCGTGTTTTCTTTTATCTCTGTTCCTACATATTAAGTTACTGCTTTATTGAACTCAGCCAAATATGAAGTCGCTAATTATTATCTATTATGCAGCCATCATTGAAGTAGTTAAAAGGTTTTCCCTAATTTGGCGGGTCAGGCTCTTTTTTCAGTTGTGACACAAGGAATGAGATGAGGTCTTCACATACATATATGCACGCTATATTTTGTTCTCATCCCATTTTCCCGCTGTCCCGCAGTGCCTTTGCATGAGGTTCAATAAATTACATACATACTTACTTATATCCAAAGTAGGTTAGGTCTAAAGAACATCTACACCAGTCTAATAGCTTACCAGTGAAATTTTCGAAATGTAACGTTCTTCTTTGACTTTTCTTTCGCTTTTCAAAAGCGACCTGCCCATGGTTTCGTTTTCGGTGATAGATCAGAGCTTTTTTGTTTATTAGTTTCTCAGCGCACTTGTTGCAGGTAATAAACGTATCAGTAGAAGTCTGCTTCGGTTTTCGCCCTCGTCGGACTTCTGGAAGAGCAGCGTCTTTGTGAAACTGACGCACATGCCGCCTCAAGGTAGAGTTCGTAATATACTGTTTCTTGCAATATCCACAACTAAAGAGCGACATTTTCTTGTTAATTATAAAATGTTGATATTGATTTTCCACACAGAATGTTGTGAGAATGAGACATTGCCTGTGATTGGCCGGTATAAGAGATCGGCTGTGATTGGCCTATATAAGAGATCGCCTGTGATTGGTCTGTCCGATATTTGTAGGGTCGGTGTTGAACTGCTTGTCTTAAAATAATCATTTTCTCGACCGTCTGTCCCGTGCGCACCCGTACACTCCAATGCTTAAGTAAAAATAAGCCTCCCACCGCCCATTTACAAAAGTTATTTGGCCATAGTCATATATTAAGCATGCATTTGACCGTATGCTTCTATTTAGTTTCGCTAGACATGGTCGTGTTTCCTGGCAAAAATTTGTTTGCTGTTATGGTTTGCTGTTTAGATATGAACAAAATAAGTTTATGATTTCAATGTAAGCTTAGTCAAACGCCATCGGACGAATATAGGATAATAAAGACTTGCACATTTAGGCCTATAGGCTATATTTATATACTAATTAACATCAGTGTTAGTGGTCTATTATTGTTGCCAATACTATAATTACTTTTCATGATTATCACTGCTGCATTGCTAATTAAGTTCTAGTTAGGTATTAAGTATGCTACGAAGACATTCATGAATAATAATCTAGGAAGACGGGTCAGGATAGTACAAGCTATTAGCTATTGCTGGCTCCTGTTGCGCTGTACTTAGGCTAGTTGTTCATGATTGTGTTAACAGAATTGAATATCATGTGCAATAAACAATAAACAACTAAACAACCAATGCAGACGTCACAATTAGATATAATTTATTGTGCGCATGCGTACATTTGCCGAGACCCCTTTCCCTTTTCGCACTCCTACGCAAATCGCCTCAATCCGCGGTGCCCTCCCTCCGTGCATACGTAATGTACGGACAGTCCTTATGCTGTCTGAAAACTTTGCACAGTCTGTCTAAAACGTAGACGATCGGATGAATATTGTTTTCAAAACGGTATTTTAATCATATGTCACACATTCATGTCCGTCACATCTGCAATTCTACATGTATGCAGTAGGGGAGGGTGTCCAAAGACGGGACGGTGCACAAGTTGAGACGATTCCGTTTTCTCACAGTTTTTTGGCGCGTTTCCTTCTTATTAGCATTCCATGAATAAACAATTACCTATAGTCTAGGTATGTGCGAGTTTCCGTCTTTGTGTTGACGCTATCCGACATGCAGATAAGCATTTTCGTTTTTTGCTGGTAATCTTTATTACGATTTTTCGATTTTGAGTAATCACACAAAGTCATCACTATACACAGACATTTTGAAACGTGTTTTGTGGCTCGACACAGTTAAATATGTTACCTAACGCATGCATTTTGAGATGAGCGATAATACGTTTGCTTACATTAAAAATTGATGCGTTCACACATCATCCATAGAGTGCACAAGATCGGACATACTTTGTGTGCCCAAGACGGGGCACAGTGTACGCATGAACTCAGGTTCTGTTAGCTATAAACTTGCTCCTACGGATGTTCAAGCAAAGGCCGTATTTATGGGGGTGTTTTGGGTGTTTGAACACCCCCACGCTAAATGAAATAATGTAAAACTGAAACAATGCATTTGCAAACACACGATGTAAGAATTAAGGGGAGATTTCATTTTGAAGCTCTTATTTCTATGTGACTTTTACAATAAATTAGATTACGACGATGGTCTAATAATGATGATGATGTGCAGGCTGCTGAAGTTCTGAATAATAAATTATTTCAGCTGAGTGTTTACACTGGAAGACACGAAAGCGTTTTTGAAACCACACTAACTTTTTTGGACAGTGGGAGAATAGGATTAGGCTAAAAAAGATCGAATGAACACCCACCGAAACCAAATCATGGCTACGACTTTGCAACTTGCAAGGGCATGGCATTGTGGATTGACCGTCTGCCAACGATCAGCGGGGTGTGTTCAACAGAAGTAATGCCCACCACCAGAAGAGCACCCCACCCTACTCCTATGAGTCGGACTTCATTCCAGCAGCAGCTCTTCAATCATTGTCGAGAAGGCTACGCCAGAGCCTTATATTACGGAGAGTTCGGCATTCAATGGTAAAGATAAACTTGCGCTGCCATTGGTTGAAAGTCATGGGCTCCATTTTAGTTCCAGATGTGTCGCTTTGTAAGAAGGGTGCTATCAAATTGCAGTTGTATTGTATTGCACTGACGTGTAAGTACACATGTCTCTGAACGCCACTTTACAGGTGCCATTGAGAGACAGACAGACAGACAGACAGACAGACAGACAGACAGACTGACCGACTGACCGACTGACCGACTGACCGACTGACCGACTGACTGACTGACAGATTGGCCGACAGACAGACAGAGAAACAGATAGAAGCAGAGAGAGTGATAGAAGGTTCTGGGCTACGCAAGTCAGTGAAAGGGTCCCATGATGACGACGGACTGTTTGTGACCAAATCGAATGTCTGCATTATTAATTTTCTCAATGTCTTTGCTGATGTAGGCGATACTTGAGACAATCCTTCAACCAACAAAGGCTTCCCAAACACGTGTCGCTTATTTATAAAGAAAGAAGTCATATATATATATATATATATATAGGCTATACTACACACATTGTATACACATATTTTATTATATATTATATATAATAGCAAGCCACACAGAAGCCAGAAAGACCAACTCTGCCAGATGTGTCTCAGCGGAAATTAAGACGGAGAGGCGTCCTATAATATTGGATTTGCAATTTGAAAAAGTGGAAATCTTAAGGCTAGTAGCCTACAGTAGTCCATTAACACCCTTCAATCAATCACTCAATCAATCAATCAATGAGAGTTTATATAGCGCCCCTTAAAGTTCCCTAACCAGAGGCGCTCAGCCGTGTGGATGATGTGTCAGCAATTTCCTTTCCTTGGTCTCGGCATATGAGAGCGGGTGACCATGCACTGACCTGTCGGACCGTCACACTATCAGTATGCGGCCGTTGAACTCATTGCATCTGGTTGACATGGAGAAGCAGGTGGCGCAACAGTTTCTGCAGATCAAGTTTTAGCAATGATACACGAACAAGCAAAAAAGATCCAGTCTATGGAGATTATTTTACAGCATAAAGTACTTCAACGAAGACAATGATATGGCTAATATATGAGTTTCGTTTGACCAGAACTTCCAGAAGGACGACAATGAACAATGCACATAGCATAGAAGATATGACGGACAGAGTAAAACAA
>OX457052.1:28228815-28278815 GCA_949752735.1 Lumbricus terrestris | reverse complement strand
GACTTCGGTGTCTTGGAGGGTTCCAGGTTCGAATCCATTTCAAGTCGCCGCGTAGGGACCTTGAGCAAACCCTTCACTCGCCCTTGCTCGTGCGCTTCGGCGTGAAACTCTTATTTGGTATCCGCGCTGTAGTCCGGAGTGCCTCTGGCTTGAAAGAGCGCTATAGCAAATGCGAGAAACGAAACCAAAACATCCATCCATTCACCATCCATCCATGATCCATCTATCCATCCACCCATCCATCCATCAATCCATCCATCTTCATATTATGCCAAAGTTACCAAAAAATTAAGTCGCTGACAATCATGTCCATGCCATCCATTGGGTACTTCTCAGAGCTGTATCCAAACGAACAGGACTTTTTCTCCTGTGAGCGCTGGTGAACCAAGGTCAATGAATCCTTGTCCAAAAAAAGTTCCATGTAACATTATTTTGCATGAAACTCAATAGTCACCAAACTTCCAACTACAGTAGGCTAACTGGACGCAAACCTGTGCATTCGCCCAGCGCTGCGAGTAGCGTCGACTGGTGTGCACCTCTGCCAGCCACTGCAGTCCCTTCGCGTTCACTTAGACTAGTAAAGCAGTCGATAGCGAAACTGCGTAGGACAGGCTATCACTACGAGGCCGCATACGTCACTGATGTTTCTGCGGACGACATAGACAGCCGCAGCCTCGTTCTGAATCCCGTTCTATCGCTCACTTTACCGTTCCACTCGTCGCAAAACCGAGCGCCATCGAATCTAGATCATTCCGACTTTGAACGGAAGAGGGACGAATATAGTCAAACACTCAACGATTATAGATTCATTCTCCCGACAGACTTGACTGAGCTCCTCCACCTCCTCTCTCTATCTCTCTTCCCTAGAGGGCGTAAAGCGCTCGAAACGTTCCTGGGAAAAGACAGTTGTACGAATAGACCTACAACATCTGTTGCTGTGCACTTCTGGAGCTACATAAACGCTGAAGATGTCCACCATGGCCAATCTGAGTGACAACGTTGGCAATTCGTCGTCGTCATCATCATCGTCGTCGTCGTCGTCGTGGGGGACTGATGAGGGCGACTGGGTGATGAACTCTCCGTTTGACCTGCCCTGGTTTCGAATCTTGCTCATTTTGCTCTACGGAAGCGTCTGCATCACCTGCGTCGTCGGTAAGTCTCGTCTACCTCGATGATAGTAATTATTATAATGATTCTATTAATAATAATTATTTTTATTTGCTTATTCGCCGGAGGTGTATATTATTATGATCCCTCATGCACGGGTGGAGTTTGGTTTCCGTTCTTGGAGGGGCCAAGGCCTTCTTGCGGGGCTTAGCCCGGGAAAAGTTACCAGTTACACGGTTAAAAAAATGAATCTGGGTCTTAGGGGGGTGGCGCTTAGCCCCCCTCTAGCCCCTGATAAACTCCGCCCATGCCCTCATGCTTTAAAAACACTGCTAAAAGCTGTGCTGTTCTGATGTCAACGATCATCGTCACCGGTCGATTGTGCCAAAGTAGATCGGAAAGAAACAGCGTTAAAGCGTTGTGTACAAACAGCAAGACGCTGATAGAGTTGTGCTGTCTCCTGCGGTCTCCCGACACAATTTTATTATTATTATTATTATCATTGTTTTTTTTACCCGAGGCACCTCAGATTCCTTGGGATTAAAATAAATTATGCTTGGAGCTGTTGTTATTATCATTATTAAAAAAATAATATTGAAAAGTGCATCTTACCTTGCACTCTGGAAAGAACAGAATAGTTTGACTATAATTGAAGACTTCATTTGATTATACAGCGCTGGTGAATAAACTGGTGACCCGGACAAAGCCTCTCTAGACACTGAGACACTTTCTAAGATTTCCTTACTGCATTTTACATTACATTACAGATGTTCGTTGAGTGACCAAATTTATGCATCTAATTCCGTTCCCCTGAAGTTTTGTCTCCATATCTGTCCGTCGTTTCATGAATATTAGAACACAGAAAAAGTCGAGAGTCGGGACTCCCGACTCGGGAGCAACAAATGTTTCGTTGTTGGCTTTCGGTTGTATTTTGCGCCGCGAGACTGAAATATGAGGAGCGTCCAGGTTGCGATGTGCCCTTGATAAGAATTGCGATCCATTTAAGCGTTCCGTTAAGCGTGACCTTATCACGCCTCATCTATGATTTGCTGAACGCTGCGTATAGTAACGTCACGTAAGCCTAGTAGTGCCACTGTGGCGGGATGACTTGATTGCTTGTTAATGGATAGATGGATGGATGGATGAATGCATTTGCAAAATGGATGAGTTGATGCCAGAACAGTCTTCCTTCCACCCTGCGAGCGGCTGACTCAGTCGACTCCTTCAAATCTGGACTCAAGACTTACTTATCAAAAATAAAATGTAGGGCCTAAGGCGGCAGATCCCGCACGGTTATAGTTGTATGTGAGGCGCCCTTGTAATGTGGCTTACCTGCGTTGCGGCGCTATAGTAGGCTAATCGTCATTGTCATTGATGAGCTGACTTGTTATATGAGTGGATGGAAGGTTTTACGAATGAATTTATATGCATGGATGGATGGATGGATGGATGGATGGATCGATGGGTGGATGGGTGGGTGTAGGAAAAGATGGACTAGTTAACAAATGAGTGAATGGAAAGATGCGTGGAAGGAAGGACGGACGGAAGGACGGACGAATGGATGGATGGAATGAGCAGACGGGTGGATGGACGGAGATTTGAATGGATCTATGTGGTATACATATATAGTGTGCGTGCAAGACTTATTGGCTGGTGTCATGGGTGAACGGATTGATGGGCTGATGGCAGTTATTTCCAAATTTGTTTGCTGGTGAAAGAAAAATCCGATGCGTCCAAACCATAATGGCTGGAGCTGATATCCTTATAATTATGTGGACCAAATAACAAAATAATGACAAACGACCAAATGACAACGAGGGTATAAGAAGAAAGAAAGCGGAACGTTAAGGAGGAACCATAAAGCGAAGTAAAATCTTATGCGTCCAAACTATATAATTTTATACTGGCTGGAGCTGAGGTTCTTACAAGTGGACCAAATGACTAGCCTAAATGACCAAACGACCTACTGACCAAATGATCAATTAGGCTAACAAAATGACCAAAATGACAACTCGAGGGATGAGGAAATCGGATCGCAAAGGAGGAACCATAAAGCGACAAGTAGAACAAACCGTCCAAAAAGACCGTAAAGCCAGAGTCCAATGATCTGCTCGTAGTGGTGGTGGTGTGGTGATGGAGGTGGAGGTGATGGTGGTGGTGGCGGTGGTGGTGGCGGTGGTGGTGGCGGTGGTGGTAGTGGTGGGTGGTGGTGGTGGTGGCAGTGGTGATGGTGGTGATGATATCCCTCCGGCAACTATGGTGTTTTCGTCTCAGCCCACACTTCTACGTAGGCCTACATACGATTTCTCGTGTAGGTGTCTATCCACGCGTGTTTTTTCACACTCCCATAATATTATATGCGTTGTATTCTTGAACACGAACACGATCATTATCAGCTAACATTTATACATTCTACTTCGGTAAGTTACAGACAGACAGAAAGACAGACAGACATACAGACAGACAGACAGACAAACAGATAGACAAACAGACAGACAGAAACGCACATACAGAAAGACAGAAACGCACATACAGAAAGACAGACACACACACGGGCAGACAGACAGGCACATAGACAGGAACATAGACAAACAGACAGACATACAGACAGACAGTCATACAAGCACACTTGCAAGCAGATGGTGTGCTACCCGAAATTTTATAGCGCATTTTTCACTTGTTGAAGACTCTCCAGTCTAGACTACAGATGGAGTTTGAAATAATTGAAGCAACTTGAGGTCAATATCTTCAATAATTATTATTGTAGATCTTGACGTCTACGTCCAAAGTCAAACGAATGAGTCTTCGGAACGAGATGCAAGCTAAAGGCGGACTTGTTTCTTTTAACCCTCCAGTAGGCCTAATCCCCAGTTAAAATTAGGCGCAAACTTAGTCTATGATCTTTATTTGTTTTAGTTTCTAAAGATCAGACCTAAAGCGGTTGAAAGTCGGAGTCCCGTTGGATAGTTTGAAAAACTCATCCAAGGTGTTGTGTTGGAAAGAGTTTGACGCTATCGAACATCTACCCTATAGTAGTGTAGGTCTTAAGCTCTCTTATCCATAGAGGAAAACCCTGTAGCCTATACATACCTTGTATATATTATATAGTGTATCCACACATCGCTCGTGAATAAGCTGGTGCCCTGCGCTTGGTTTTCGACTGACGCTCAAGAAATTTGGAGATTACGATTACGATTATACGATTAGTGTCGGTCTCAAGCTTGTATGCACAACGACAATTTCTTCATTAATCTAAATATAGCACTTCCGCAAAGTTGAAATCAATTCTCTCCGCTATTGGTTAATTAAAAGCTTTGATGCATATTATCTGTCGAAGCATAGTTTCTAAGGTGGCTGGAATAATAATTGCCAAACTTCTGAGTCAGTTGTTTATCGATATTCTATCAGTCACTGAGACCTCCAGGATTGATGAATCCTCATCTGATCTCATTCTACAACTTAATTTTAAAGGCTCAGGAATTCTTCGTGAAAGGGCAATTGGTTTGTCATAAAAACCACCTTAAGTTTTTGAAAGGATTTTCCAGCCTCTTGCCGTAGACTAATCATCCTATTTATAAGGTAAAGTAAAGTAAAGTCCACCATGGGCCGAAAGCCCGTAGGAAGAGGCGCTCATCTCCTTTTCTTGGCCCTGAGCCGGCAATGGAATAATCCCAAGGTCCTGGACAC
This sequence comes from Lumbricus terrestris, assembly GCA_949752735.1. NCBI lineage: Eukaryota > Metazoa > Annelida > Clitellata > Crassiclitellata > Lumbricidae > Lumbricus > Lumbricus terrestris. The sequence goes on along the minus strand of OX457052.1, from coordinate 28,274,021 downwards.
GGGGCTAGTGTTTTCCAGGACTTGCCGTTTGCTTCCCAGCTTACGCCGGTACCAAATTAGACTGCTTGGTGACAGAGGCACGTGTGCGTAGCCTAAACAACTTGCCCAAGGTCGTTACCCGGATTCGAACCGCAACCGCTCGCTCCGTGAGCAAACGCGTTACCAATCAGCCACCGGGTCGCACACTTATAAGGTATGAGGCTTTTATTCTCCGTGGCTTCCGCAAGCATAAAATAATCATAGTCTATAGATATTTTATCACTTCATTATTTATGTTATGCAGAGACCCACTGACCAGGATATGGTTGCTTTTAACATCGAACTATATTCTATATACAACTCATATACAACTCAATTGTTAACTACTTTAGGCCTATGAGCAAAAAACTAGGGATGACAAATATTTTATAGATGATGGGCGACCTTAATATTGACTTGCTGAAAGCACCATCATACACCCACTTACGGTTTTTGGGCATCATGTCATCATACAACCTTTAGCCTTCCATTACACAGCCCATTCGTATCACTTCCGCCTCCTCCGCTCTAAATCGACAATATATCTCTTTCTATATATATATATATATATATATATATATATATATATATATATATATATATATACATATATAAATACATATATTAAATTCTGAATGTCGACCACCCCAGACCAATATTTCACACAACTCGAGCTTGTACAATATTACGAGAGAGGATCGAGGACCTTGACAGCGTCGCTGTCCCTGTATATAGCCGAATATGTCGATAAGCAATAGAACCTGCAGCACATACACATAAAAGTACTTTCAACTCACAATGTCTCATCCTGAAAACGCCGAAGCAAGCCAGGCGCATCCGTTACTTAGCGATGACCTTCAGGTCCAGTTTGAAAAATATAATGACGGAGTGGAAGTGCCTGGAGTGCAAAATCTCATTTTAAAAGAATCCTATTTTCAGTCATTTTTTGTGGCTTGATCAACGGCTAAAAGGTTGATTATTTTCAATTACGTGAGTTTGGATGAGCTAAAATGTCTGCATTTCCTGGAATGCCATGCAGTGAAGCAGAAGCCGGTGTCACGAAAAAGAGTAGGCCTATCCCTTAATAGCCTAATCGTATCTTCCAGATAAAGAGAAGTTGAAAAGCCATTTCCGAGCGTGCTTATTTTTGTAAAATAAACTTCCATTTGCTTTTTTTTAACAATGAGACTAACAGGTAGGCCTATGTTCATTCCTACTAGAAAATTTTGTTTGTTTTGGTTTCAGAGCACTTAGAACATTTAGAATGCATAAGAACACGGGGCCGAATTAATAAATGTGGGGACCCTGTTCGGAATTTTTTTGATCTTCGGCCAAGAAATCTAATGATCTTTTTTTAGTCATTTGGTTGACATTTCTTCAGAATACAAATTTGTTTGGCATGTGTGCTCCCCCCCTTAAAGTATGAGACCCCTGTTCGGCCGAACATGTTGAACATGCCTTAATCTAACCCTGTAAGAACACATAGAGTCATGAACTAAATTCGCTTGCCCTGAACATTGCTTAGGACACCTAAAGCAATCAGAGTCGCTTTAAAATAAAGTCTGATTACGGCATGAATTTTTCAAATATACGCATTTTTCAATAATTAGGATAGAATGGTTTCCCCCGGATACTCTATATCTGGGATATAGCCTACCACGCCCCCCCCCCGGATAGCTTTAAGGAGGATAGTAGAATATCCCACGTTACACCGGACCTGTTCAGTTTCGACCAGACTTGCTTCTCGACCCAAACTGACCAGCTGTGTATACTTCCTTTTATACTTCCTTTTATTCACTCATGCATGGTCACCAATCAGCTTGCTTTTTCATCATCTGGAACATTTAATTAGACCGATTTTCTGCTGATTGCTCATTGCTCCTGTTCAGTGACGCGTTCTGCCAAATCAATCGCGGAACACGTGTGCGTCGCGTCTGCAAAATAATAAGACTCGAGACGGAGTGAAGGTTCGTTCGCCTGTGTGTACCCTGCTACGTGTGCACAGCATACGAATTGCAACAGCCACCACTTCCCCCTCCGTTAACACGTTGACCGCCAAGTACGAGTTAACCCGTACTTCAGCCAGTCATTTAACATGGCGTGTAGGCGGTCATGCAACAGAACAGCCACCACTTCCCCCTCCGCTAAGCAACAGAACAGCCACCACTTCCCCCTCCGATAAGCAACAGAACAGCCACCACTTCCCCCTCCGCTAAGCAACAGAACAGCCACCACTTCCCCTCCGCTAAGCAACAGAACAGCCACCACTTCCCCTCCGCTAAGCAACAGAACAGCCACCACTTCCCCTCCGCTAAGCAACAGAACAGCCACCACTTCCCCTCCGCTAAGCAACAGAACAGCCACCACTTCCCCTCCGCTAAGCAACAGAACAGCCACCACTTCCCCCTTCGCTAAGCAACAGAACAGCCATCACTTCCCCTCCGCTAAGCAACAGAACAGCCACCACTTCCCCCTCCGCTGAGCAACATAACAGCCACCACTTCCCCCTCCGCTGAGCAACATAACAGCCACCACTTCCCCCTCCGCTAAGCAACAGATCAGCCACCACTTCCCCCTCCGCTGAGCAACAGAACAGCCACCACTTCCCCCTCCGCTGAGCAACAGAACAGCCACCACTTCCCCTCCGCTAAGCAACAGAACAGCCACCACTTCCCCTCCGCTAAGCAACAGAACAGCCATCACTTCCCCTCCGCTAAGCAACAGAACAGCCACCACTTCCCCCTCCGCTAAGCAACAGAACAGCCACCACTTCCCCCTCCGCTAAGCAACAGAACAGGCACCACTTCCCCTCCGCTAAGCAACAGAACAGCCACCACTTCCCCCTTCGCTAAGCAACAGAACAGCCATCACTTCCCCTCCGCTAAGCAACAGAACAGCCACCACTTCCCCCTCCGCTGAGCAACATAACAGCCACCACTTCCCCCTCCGCTAAGCAACAGAACAGCCACCACTTCCCCCTCCGCTGAGCAACAGAACAGCCACCACTTCCCCCTCCGCTAAGCAACAGAACAGCCACCACTTCCCCCTCCGCTAAGCAACAGAACAGCCACCACTTCCCCCTCCGCTAAGCAACAGAACAGCCATCACTTCCCCTCCGCTAAGCAACAGAACAGCCACCACTTCCCCTCCGCTAAGCAACAGAACAGCCACCACTTCCCCTCCGCTAAGCAACAGAACAGCCACCACTTCCCCCTTCGCTAAGTAACAGAACAGCCACCACTTCCCCTCCGCTAAGCAACAGAACAGCCACCACTTCCCCTCCGCTAAGCAACAGAACAGCCACCACTTCCCCCTTCGCTAAGCAACAGAACAGCCATCACTTCCCCTCCGCTAAGCAACAGAACAGCCACCACTTCCCCCTCCGCTAAGCAACAGAACAGCCACCACTTCCCCCTCCGCTAAGCAACAGAACAGGCACCACTTCCCCCTCCGCTGAGCAACAGAACAGCCACCACTTCCCCCTCCGCTAAGCAACAGAACAGCCACCACTTCCCCCTCCGCTAAGCAACAGAACAGCCACCACTTCCCCCTCCGCTAAGCAACAGAACAGCCATCACTTCCCCTCCGCTAAGCAACAGAACAGCCACCACTTCCCCTCCGCTAAGCAACAGAACAGCCACCACTTCCCCTCCGCTAAGCAACAGAACAGCCACCACTTCCCCCTTCGCTAAGTAACAGAACAGCCACCACTTCCCCTCCGCTAAGCAACAGAACAGCCACCACTTCCCCTCCGCTAAGCAACAGAACAGCCACCACTTCCCCCTTCGCTAAGTAACAGAACAGCCACCACTTCCCCCTCCGCTAAGCAACAGAACAGCCACCACTTCCCCTCCGCTAAGCAACAGAACAGCCACCACTTCCCCTCCGCTGAGCAACAGAACAGCCACCACTTCCCCTCCGCTAAGCAACAGAACAGCCACCACTTCCCCCTACGCTAAGCAACAGAACAGCCACCACTTCCCCTCCGCTAAGCAACAGAACAGCCACCACTTCCCCCTACGCTAAGCAACAGTGCTGCTACCACTTCCCCTCCGCTAAGCAACAGAACAGCCACCACTTCCCCCTACGCTAAGCAACAGTGCTGCTACCACTTCCCCTCCGCTAAGCAACAGAACAGCCACCACTTCCCCCTACGCTAAGCAACAGAACAGCCACCACTTCCCCTCCGCTAAGCAACAGAACAGCCACCACTTCCCCCTACGCTAAGCAACAGAACAGCCACCACTTCCCCTCCGCTAAGCAACAGAACAGCCGCCACATCCCCTCCGCTAATCAACAGAACAGCCACCACTTCCCCCTACGCTAAGCAACAGAACAGCCACCACTTCCCCCTCCGCTAAGCAACAGTGCTGCTACCGTGTGTACTGCTTAGTGCCTGCAATGGTCATCAGAATGCAATTCTTCTCGTCAGTCTGATGGGGTATACGAGTCGTGTGGAAGGTTTGACTGACTTCAACTTGGTTTACCTTTATTTGGAGCTATATTTGAAATGGAATCCCTCAGCAACGGAAAGACAACTATGCTCTCAAGACGGTTATCGTGCACGCTCTGCGCAACGGAGAAAACAAATGGAAACTGACAGACAGACAGACAGACGGACGGATATAGACAGAGAGACAAAGAAAGAAAAAGATGCAGCCGCAAAAAAGCTGGAAAATAGACTAAGAGAAAGACAATATCATACGAAAGGACGATAGGAATAATAAAAGGACAAACACAGGGAGAGAGACAGAGAGATAGACAGAGACCGATACAGACAGAGACAGAGAGAGAGAGAGACAGAGAGAGTGAGGCAGAGACAGACAGAGAGAGACAGTGGGAGAGACAGAGCGATAGAGAGAGACAGAGACACAGAGAGAGACAGATACAGAGAGATAGACAGAGAGAGAAGCATGATAAGCATACAAGAAGAATTATTGGCAAGCACAGAGACAGACAGACAGACCTGCACAAAGGCATATAGGCAAACATATAGAGAGATATAATATATAGGTAGACACAGAAACGCATAGGCAAACACATAGACAAACAGGCACACAGAAAGACAGACATAGATAGTGACAGAGATGAAAAAGACCAGCAATATGCACTCTGATTAATTATTTGACGTCGTGTTTGAAAATTCGTGAAAACATGAAGTAAGAAATACATATTGGCAAACATAAACACGTGTGTTCAAACGTCAGAAGTCACGACAGAGAGCGAATAGGAGGATGAAGAGTGCAGGGAGAGGAAAAAGGAAGAGAAGAAAGAGGATACGAAGGAGGAGGAGGAGAAGGAGAAGGAGGAGGAGGAGGAGGAAGAAGAGGAGGAGGAGAAGGAAGAGAAGGAAGAAGAGGAGGAGGATAAGGAGGAAGAGGAAGAGAGAGGAGGAAAAGTAGGAGGAAGAGGAAGAGAAGGGGACAAGAAAAAGGAGAGAAAAGGAGGAGAAGGAAGAAGACGAAGAAGAAGAGGAAGAGGAGAAGAAGGAGGAGGTACAGGAAGAGGAGGCGGAGAGGGAAGAGGAAAAGTAAGAGTAAGAGGAAGAGAAGGGGACAAGAAAAAGGAGGGGAAGGAAGAATAATGAGGAGGAAGAAGAATAGGAGGTAAAGGAAGAGGAAAAGTATAGGAGGAAGAGGAGAAGAGTAAGACACGTGCTTCTGCGGTACTGTAGACCAGCATTTTCAAAGCGGACGCTCTTTAAAGTATACTCCAACAACAAGATACAGGTACACCCATCTGACAACGTTGACGTCGCAACACGGACCTCAATCAATCAATTCCTTCTATGCGATCATTCGTGCAAAGACAAAGACACTTATTTTTAGAACTGCACAACCTACTTCTCTCCCTTCAATCCTCCATCGTAAATTAGTAAAATTCGGATAGCAGTGAACATTTCAAATTATTTTTAGCTGCGCGAAAATGTTTTTACTGCAGCTGCACAAATTCAACGAGAACAGCATTTTTTGTGCAGAACTGCGCACTAAAAAAGCCCAGCAAAGACACGCGATGACAATCGGAAACATCAGCGACTAGACAGACAGACAGACAGACAGACAGACAGTCAGACAGTCAGACAGACAGACAGACAGATACACGAAGGCAGAATACAAGCATCAGCTGAAGGATCAAAGCTTACTTAAGTGGGGGTGGGTGCATGGGCGTAACTTTCCCCTGAAAAGTGGTGGTGACTATTCCCCTACTCAAAACTTATCCCTTCTCTTCTCTCCATCGGTTTCCTCCGTCCCATCCCCATATACGAATTTAAGATAAATTCGATAGTCTAGTGATAACTAAGTCTTCCTCTATTCCTTCTCCATTCTCACTCTTTTCCCTCTTTCTTCTCTTTCATCTCTCTCGCTACATATTGCGCTCCACGATCTTTCCATTCGGGGATCATTAAGACAACGTTTAAAACACAGCTCTTTCACATTATTTTATTCAGATTACTCATATTCTATTCGTCTGCCTCAGTAATTATTCAATTCTATCTCAAAGTAGTGTGCATTTGCACTTTTTGCTTAATTGGAGCTACTCACATCATCTCAATCCAGCTGGCAACTTGAAAAATGACGGATAAGATTTTCAAATAATTTCAAATGCGCTTCTCTACATGTATTCACATAGCACTCTATTTATCAATTTTATTCATTTCAAATTTACTTATATTCGTGTGTGAAATTGAATGCAGTATTGGGTTCTAAGATGAACGCATCTGCTTTTCTGTCTTCTCCCTCTCTAAAAGCGTTCTTCTCCAATCTAGATGATAATGTTATGTATGAATCTACACCGTGCTTCAATAAAAAGTAAGCCAAACTGTTTTTCATATATCTCTAATGCCTTATGATCAATCATACTGAACTTTTCCCCATAAGCTTATTATTGAACTGAACAAACAGTATGATTCCAAAACATCATGTCATAAATTTGAACGGATAGACAGATATGAATCTTTCAAATTCATCTGCCAAAATTTAAGTTTTCAGCAAGTCTGTTATGGTGTTCGTTGTGCTTTCGACGATTAGTGTTCAGTGATCCTGGAGTAAAAATTAACGGAGTCTATTATCGCAACGTTCTGTTGTCACAACATCTTCTACCTGTTATCTGAAATCTTTAGTCCCAGAAGGCTGTTTTCCTTTTCAACAGAACAATGTCAGCCCACAGAACCAGGGAAACCATCGAAATGCTAACAAGACAGACACCATACTTCATTTCTATCACATTATGGACTCCGAGCAGTTCAGCTTTAAATCCTGTTGCCTATGACATCTTCTTTATTTAAATAATCAACCAATACTACTTAGAGTTTCTTCACAAGCATATTAAAGACTGTTTTCATGTTTGAAGTACTTTGTTTCAAAATCCAAAAAAAATTTCGCGCAAATTCAAATTTTGGCAGATGAAATTGAAAGATTGATATCTTTCTATCCGTTCAAATTTATGACATGATATGTTGGAATCATATTCTTGGTTCAATTCTCTAAATATCGGGGAAATATTTGTATGATTGATTATCAGGCATTAGAGATATATGAAAAACAGTTTGGTTTACTTTTTATTGAACCACGGTGTATATTTTATGTGTCACAGCTGTACGTCTTAATAATTAGTTGTCCGCTCTCTTATCTGACCAACCTGTCTTAATAGGATGATATATTAATTGTACGTCACATTCCTCCTCAAACCACCCATGCTCCTACTGCGCAAAAAGTTTGCTGTCAGCGACCAACTTTAAATATGTTGTCGTCTTCAGTTGAATCATGTCCACAATCGAATCATGTCCAAAGAGTATAAGGCTCCCAGTATCCACTCGAGCAATTATATCGTCCAAGAGATTTTTTTTTTAGCTTGTTGGCCCTTTTTCCGTTGGATTTGTAATAAACTCACCACCACCTTTTGGTCCGGCAAATAAATATTTTTTAAACACGAAATTATTTGGCTATCCAAATATTATATGCAATTGCGAATTTGCGATGTTAGTCACGAATAGCCAAAATTATAGGCTCCCGGTATATATTACGTTAGACAGGTAAATGCCATCATGTTTAAAAAATATTATTTTGCCGGACCAAAAAGTGGTGGTGACTGTCACCACCACTTTTAAAAGTGGTGGTGACTGGACACCACCGTCACAATAGAAAGTTACGCCTATGGGTGGGTGTGCAGCTCATGGATTCGTCTTGGTCAAAAAAGTGTTTTTTGCATAATTCAAGACATTTTATATTGATGAACATTTTAGGCGAACTGCACCAGATGATGTATTATTGATATGCGACGGAATTACTTCTCGCCCCTAGATGTCACCCCACGACGTCAAATCATGCTGTTTTTTTAAACCTGATTATTCTATGAGCCACAAGTAATTTTAATAGAAACATGTACATACATAAAATACATGCATCGCAGATGCAATGATGCATATATAAACATACATAAAAGCACATACACAAACACACGTAAAGCACACATGCATACGTGCATACGTACCTGCATAGGCCTACATACACATACATACATACATACATACATACATACATACATACATACATACATACATACATACATACATACATACATACATACATACATGCATACATACATACATACATACATACATACATACATACATTCATACATACATACATACAACATAGAAAACTGCGTGCATAGCTACACAAATACATTGATGCCAATGTGCATAGGCCTACAGTACGCGCATGCATTGCACAGTTGCACACTGTGACACACACACACACACAAACACACACAAGTAACATTCGTCTTTAAATGAAGAAACGCATTAGAACGGGAGCTGTAATATTTGCGTAAGGAGAGTTGCAGACGAAGCATGAAACGTCTTCTGCTGATCAACATCAGTCATCCGTAACATGTTGCGGAGGTCATGCGTGACGTTTCTCAGACTGAATACTAATGAACATGCGCGCGCACGAGCCGTCAGCTGGGAGCGTGTTGAGGTCGTTAGAATGTCGTGCACAACACATGCATGGGATATAATTGAGAGTGGTCTGTCTTTAAGTGAATGTCAAGAAATCAATGGTCGCAGACGTTGCAAGAAATACTTTCGGGTTATGTTGGTGCACATACTTCAATAGCATGTTTTTAGACTACGATGACGATGACGACGATGATGATGATGATGACGATGACGACGATGATGACTGTTTCTGGCATGGCAGTGACGGATGGTGAATTCAGAATGAATGAGACAGGAGGCGACCTTGTAACGGCATTTCCGTGTTACTGCGCCATAGAAATAATTGTCGTAATTATTATTATTATTAAGAGTAGATAAGACAGTTGCACAATACGCCGACTAATTAGTTATGTTTTCCAACCATTATTTTGTTGATTATTGTTTTATTCATCCGCAGAACAACCATTTGTATCATTGTATGTCACCGAAATTCAAGTTGACCTCTCATTTGACCTTAGACCTCATATTTACCCACGGGACAAAGTGTGAGTGACATAGCCATTGCCGTTCCATCTCTTTGGAGTAAACTTCCGCCAGCATTGCCGCAAATTTCCGACCCATCATACGAACTCACCGAACCTCCACCTCTCGCTATCCCCCCACAGGTATTTCACTCAAAACTGAAAACATTGCTCTTTCACAAATCCTATCCTAATTCTTCCACTTCTCCTCACATCCCTCGTCATATCAACTCTAAACATCACCCACCTTAGCCGTCCATCTATCTGCCTGCCTGACTCTCCGGACTTGACCCGATGTCTATCGATTCTGTTTTGATTGAGCGCCTGTGAATAAGCTGGTTCCCGCGACTTCGCTTTTGTGGGCGCTGTAGAAGTCTCGAGATTACGATTACGATATGTGCATGGCCATTTCCTGTGAACGGGACTAAGCGATTTCCAATTTTGTTACACACCAGACCTGGCCGGCTGTTGTTAGGTTTGGAATAGCCATCAAGATATCTCTCTTGTTTAACGACACAGCCATATCAAAGATGATTAGTGTCGCCCTCCTCCATTATCCAGGCTTGGGACTGGCACTGGCAGAGAGCAACCAGTGGCAAGATGGTGATGCCAGCCTTATTGTAGCGATTTCTTACATAAGCATCTCTATGTCCTGCAGGTGCGTTGGCTCAATTCTAGTCCACTGGTTCAGAATTTATCCTTAACGCACCATTGCTCATCTCTACCTACTGTTGATTGGCATTGCGTAATGATGCTATATCATACTAAAAGTCTAAAAGACAGATTGAGGTGAATGGTCTTGGAGAAATTAAGGAGCCCTGAGTGCATTGGAGATATTTGAGTTCAGTCGTCCGTTAAAATGAACAGCCGACGTCAGACACAGAACGGGAAGAGAATGATGGATTAACTACGGAAGTCAGCGTTTGTATAAATAGCCTGTTCATTGTTCAACAGACCGTAAGAATAATCATCCGAACGAGAATTGCGCGACGAGTCATCAATCACCATAACAATACCACCATCCACCACCACCACTATCACCACCATCACCACCATCACCACTATCACCACCACCACCACCACCACCACAAATACCACCACCATTACCGCCGCAACCACCTCCACCACCACTATCACCACCACCACCATCATCACCATCACCACCACCACCACCAATACCAACACCACAAATACCACCACCACCAATACCAACACCAGTGTCAATACCAATATCAACACCAATACCAACACCAGTGTCAATACCGTCACCATTAAACACAATAGCAATCACAGGCACCACCCCACACCACCAAAAAGACCACCATTACCATTATGGTATCCGCAACAACCACACCATGACCATCACAACACCCTTCACCACACCACGATCATCACCGAGACTATCAATATCAATACAGTCACAAGCCACACCATCACCTCCCCCCATCACCATCTACATGTACAAGCAGCAGCGACAGCAAGCGCCGGTGAATAAGCTGGTCTCCCTGACGTGGCTTTTGTGGGCGCGCTGAGAAATTCTCTAAGATTTACATTTACGGCAAGGACAATGGCGACAGCTGAAACAACAATGACACACATCACCGCAATCTCTATGACAACCAACATCGCCGTTATAGCACCATTGTCGTTATCACTCTACCACTACCGCTGCCAACCACACTACTGCTACAGTGCTACCAACCACACCGCGTCATCACCACATCCACTATTCGACTTGTCAAAGGCCGTTTGGTACGGTCACCGCCATGACTACAATGGCATACAATGCCACAGAGTGCCCGAGCAGCCTAATCATCATCACCATCACCCCCTCCTCATCCTGGTTCAATGAATCCAGTCTTGTCTTGCTTATCTCCGCTGAGCGGCTGAAAGGAGCCCAAAGTCGCCAGTAGATCTTTCTTAAGCTGACATCCAAAGCAATGGGGTCCAGTGCAGTTCGTGACTTAGCCCCGACGATTTTAACCAAACACGAGACATATAAATGCCCACGACACATACTGCGACATATACGGCAACAGACCTTCTATAAATACACGCCATAAACGCAAAGACATGAAGACACACGCACACAAACAAACACACACGCACACACAAACACACGCACACACAGAGTCTTACAGATATTTGTGTCTGGCATACCTCACGTAGGCAATAATAATATTACACAAATTCGATTTCATTTCCACATTCGTTGCTGACATTTCACGGGTGCACACGATATATATATTATCATCCACCAGTGATTATGTTTAGCCAGTGAAGACAAGTCCGTGGGTAAAGGATTAAGGATTAAGGGATTACGTATCTTGATCCAAAGAGATTACTGGACGACCTAACAGCCGTATATACCGTCCAGAAATAACTGATTTCTAATCAAGCATAAACGTGTATCCATCCGTATATAGAAGACTCGTTATCGAAGACACTTCGACGATAGCCGAATCGAGCTTGCATCCATACATGCAGACGCAGGATTAGCGAGGATTAGCGTTAGCAAATGAAGAACTAAAACATCCGTGCATGGAGCGAGTGAATTAAGGGAGCGTTGAATGGCGTTTACCAGCGTTGCCACTTAAAAAAATGAAAAAACCCAAGTTGGAGGCGCGAAAAAACCCAAGAAAACCTAAGTTCAGCAAATCCTTCGAAAATGTCAAGAATTTCCCGTCCGAAAATTCTTTTTTTTGTAATCTGGCACAGATCTTTCGAAAAATGTCCAAAAATTCCCGTCCGAAATTTTTGATGACTTTTTTCTGATAACTTTTTTTATTCATCCGCCACAAATCTTTCGAAAAATGTCCAAAATTTACCGAAAATGTCCAAAATTTACCGAAAAAGGTCCAAAATGCACCGAAAATGTCAAAAAATTCCCGTTTTCTCCCATCAAAAATAACCCAAGCAAAAAACCCAAGTTCCTCCAAAAAAAACCCCATTTTCCAAGTTCGGATTGAAAAACCCAAGATCTTGTGAAAAAACCCAAGGAGTGGCAACGCTGGCGTTTACTATAATACATGGCTAGTGCAATATACAAATTCGCCAAATTTCCAAACGGTTTTAGAATCTCATGTAAATATGGTCACTGTTGTTGCGTTTACAATTTAAGGTAAATGCTGACGCGTGTGTGTGCGTGTGCATGTGTGTGTGTGTGTTTGGGTGGGTGTGTTTTGGTGAGTGGATGGGTGGGCGTGTGTGCGTATGCCTGTATGTGTTGAAATGTTTGTAAAAATTATTGTGCAGATAAATGGCGTGTTCGAGTGTATAATATAGGCCTACTGTGTCCGGATGAAAAGTGGAACACACGATAAAGTGTCATAACTCGGTCACACCTACATGTATGCACACATCACGCACACCCACGCACACCCACACAACCACATATATACACACTCACACACCTACACACACAAACACACAGAAGGTGCATACGTTGATCAAACATTTCCCCGGGCATAAAAATGCTGTCAGATAGTTTTTAGACATAATTTTTGTGAGGCAAGCGGATCATAGGCCTATAGGTTGTTTCAGCTTGCTGCTCGGTGCCTTTATCGCTTACCCAATTTCTTTCATCTGTCAGTGGAAGAAGAATTGACTTAGAAAGCATTTGATAAGCTCACACAAGCAGGCGACCAATCCTGGAAAATTTCATTTCTTCTCGTGTGACATGCGATCGAGGATCGTGTTTATTTATACGCCGCTCACTTGTTCCAGCATCCACTGCGAAAAATCACGTTCCATTAGATCTTGTTATCGTCATCGACGGTAATAATATATCGAAAAGAACCCTATTGACTTAGGATCCTATTAACTTAGAATACTATTGACTTAGAATTCAATTAACTTAGAATCCTATTGACTTAGAATTCTATTAAATAAGAATCATATTAACTTAGGATCCTAATAACTTAGAATCCTATTGATTTAGAATCCTATTGACTTAGAATTCAATTAACTTAGAATCATATTGACTTAGAATTCTATTAAATTAGAATTATATTAACTTAGGATCCTAATAACTTAGAATCCTATTGATTTAGAATCCTATTGACTTAGAATTCAATTAACTTAGAATCCTATTACTTAGAATTCTATTAACATAGAATTTCATTCGCTTAGACTTCTATTAACTTAGGATCCAATTAACTTAGAATCCTATTAACCTGGAATCCTATTAACTTAGAATCTTATTAACTTAGGATCCTATATATTAACTTAGAATCCTATTAACGAAGAATCCCATTCGCTTAGAATCCTATTAGCTTAGCATCCTATTAACTTGCATCATATTTAGGGTTGCGCATTTTGACGATGAATTAATTGATTAATCGTTAACACTTATAATCGATTACTTTTTTTGTCTGTGTCATGATATCGATCACCTCTTGCCCCCATAATCAATATAATAGGCATCTGGATATCTTACTGCTCTTTGTCGTTTCAACTTAACGACACTACATGTGTGATAGTAAAGTGCATTAGCGTCACCCTCCTCCTTTATCCAAGCTTGGGACTGGCACTGCCAAGGTGTGAGCAGTGACTTAGTTCTAACTTACTTAAATCCGCGCCTTCCCCGATTCGTATTATCTGTGTGACCTTGCGCGCGTTAAAACTGTCCGTAATGAGAGCGATGATATATTGCTATTAGGTCACGAGTGCATTTCTGGCTCTGATCCATCAAACTCATATCTGTGGCAACACAGAGCCTGAGGCTATTGACCTGCGAAGCCCATGTCAACTTCTCAGACTGTTGACCTGCGTAGCCCATGTCAACTCTTCAGACTGTTGACCTGCGTAGCCCATGTCAACTTCTCAGACTGTTGACCTGCAAAGCCCATGTCAACTCTTCAGACTGTTGACCTGCGTAGCCATGTCAACTTCTCAGACTGTTGACCTGCGTAGCCCATGTCAACTCGTCACAGTCAATATTCAATATTCGAAGCAATCATCTGAAATGATTCTTATTTTCTTGTCAGTAAATTGTCATTTCCTTCGACCATCCGCTGGAATTTGCCGTCTCAAAATTGTTTTTCTTCGGTGAAAGTAATGCAGAAGTAATTAGTCTTTTCTAAATTAAGTCTTGCGACTGCAGGAATAAGTCACAAACATGCAGTTATTTCACTTATTTGGTGGACCAAGTTTCAGGTTGCCCTCTGGGTGTCTTATATTTCTTCATGGCCAACAAAAAGTCTCTTATTAAGAGAAACACGCTCACTTGAAATAAAGCTCATATTAGTTGTATTTATATATATCATGCCTAAATTTTATATATATATATATATATATATATATATACATGCATAAGAGTGCGTGTGCGTATTTGTGAGTGCAAAAAGAGGAAGACGACGACGAGGAGGAGGAGGAAAAGAGGAAGAAGAACAGGAAAGGATGCATGAATGAGCGGAATCTAGAAGAGGAAGAGCGGGAGGAAGCACAGGAAGACAAAGAGGAAGCAGAGAAGAGAGGGGAAAGGAGGAGGAGGAAGATCAAAATAAAATATAAACAGGAAGAGCATGAAGAAATGCAAGAGACGTTCAAATCCATCAAAGTCAGTCAGTCAGACATGTTCATCCTCTGTCTCTTTCTCTCTCTCTCTGTCTCTGTCTCTTTCTCTGTCTGTCTGTCTGTCTATCTGTCTGTCTGTCTGTCTCTCTCTCTCTCTCTTTGTATCTCTCTGTCATGCTTACAAGTGTGAAAAACACTTATAACCAAGCTATGCCTGTCACCACGCAAAGGCAGTGCATGCTTCAATTGATTAAATTCTTTTTGAAGCATACCACATCAGAGCTTTATAAAGGATTTTTTTTAGAACTGCACAAGCTCTTCTTTCGCTTCCCATCCTCCATAGTTAATTATTTCTAATCGGATGACAATAATTTCCTTCTTAATTATTTCTAGCTGCACATAAGTGTTTCTACAACTGCACAAATCCGTTTATAACTACACATTTTGTCAAGAACTGCGCGCTATAAAAAGCTCTGCACCAAAGCGTCTTTGATAGTTGCAGAAAAGCGCTAAGGAGATCTATTGAGATTATATGGATGTATACAAGTACATGACGACTTTTGCGACCTTCCCTTAAGTCCAGCTGTCACATTATATCATCGCAAAAACTTCGCAAAAGTTTCGATATTAATTTTCAAATGGATCGGTTAAATTAGGACTCAACAATGGGAGCCTTCTTTATTACCATCACGACTTTCTTTAGTTTGATAGATTCCCTGATATTTAATATCGCTGTCGTTCCGAGAAAATGCAACGTTGATTGGAATGAGTGTGCGGAAGAAATAAAACGCCTTCGTTTGGAATAAAATGGATGAAAATATCGCCAGAAATGATAACAGGTGCCAGGATTATTTGTTATTTATTGCAGCAGGGCTTTTTTAACGTGCAGCTGTACACAAAATGTGCAGTTCTAAACAGATTTGTGCAGTTGTAGAAGCACTTCTGTACAGTTAAAACTAGCAAAAGGGTCGTTGTCCTCCGATTGGTAGTAATGGAGGAATGGAAAGAAAAGAAGGGATTGTGCAGTTCTAAATATTCCTTTAAAACAGCCCTGTATTGCAGACTGTCTATCCTGTTAGTAGTTAAGAATTATGTAGGCTTATTCTTTTAGCTGTTTCTGTGAATTGTCTCAACTGCAAAATAATTCCACATTGTAACCGGTTGCGGTCTGTCAACCGGATTGTTGAATAAAGAAAACTATTATTATTAGAAAGATTGCGTCATGAGAATGGATCATTGTGTTAATCAACCACGACAGCATCTGACGCCCTTTTTCAATCTTCAATCCCTCATCGCCACGACGATTCCAATATTGCCATCCGACGCATTTCCCCCGTCTACCCCCATTTCCACCCTTCGCGTCGCCTCTCCAACCAATCTACTATGGGTGAATGGTAATGTGATGTCTGATTGATGGAAACTCCGGCTCTCAATCCGGTATTCGACTGCGCATAGCCTACGGCAACTGTTGAACTGACTGTTCTAACCATACACAACTGTTCTAACCATACACAACTGTTCTAACCATACACAACTGTTCTAACCATACACAACTGTTCTAACCATACACAACTGTTCTAACCATACACAACTGTTCTAACCATACACAACTGTTCTAACCATACACAACTGTTCTAACCATACACAACTGCTCTAACCATACACAACTGCTCTAACCATACACAACTGGTCAATGTCAGCTGCATTGATTTGAACGCCATCACTGTTCTTACTTTGATGGTGCCAGTCCAAAGGCTGAATAAAGGAGGAGGTCGACGATAATGTTCATTGCTATCAGTGTCGTATCATTGCTTAGAACATATGCGGCATCTCACGCGCCTCTGTGTTATGTATGTATGTGCACTTGCTATAGCGTCCCTTCAAGCACCCTACTCAGAGGCGCTCCCGACTGCAGAGCGGACACTGCATCGGAGTTTCACGACGAAGCGCTGAGTAATTGCGAGTAAAAGACTTGCCCAAGGTCCCTACGCGGCGACTTGAGGTGGATTCGAACCTCGAACCTTCCGGCTTCAAGGCAACGACGCCACCACTACACCACCGCTCCGTGTTGTGGAGCTCGCAGGCCGCGGTTCGCTCCCTGACAACGTTGGTTTAATGACAGAGAATTATTTTTACTGTGATTCTACTATACGGTCAATTAATTATAAACGGTACCGGAGATGGCGTGACGTCTATTCAAAGGGGGAAGCGGTGGTTAAGGATTTGACCCGCGGTCAATTTCATTGAAAACGAGTATATGGTCGTATAGTCATATTGTTTTCAGTAGAGGCCTATAATCTATATCTATAAGAAAGGACTTGGCTATGTATGTATGTATGTATATTGGTCCAGAATGCACGCTCACAGTTTTTGAGCTTTTCACTCCAAACCTTCACTATTGTGTAGGTCTCGGCACGAGATGCAAAGGCGAGGGGTTGGCGGTTCTCAACCACCATGGGGGCCAGGGTGGGGAGCGAAACCCCCAAATTTTATTCAAAAAAACGCAGCTATTGGTTTGAATTTTTTTCCCTAGATAGAGGTCCATCAGAACCCCCGGATCAGTGGTTTGCAAATCTCCACCACCAGGGGGGGCCAGGGTGCGGGGGATCAAAAACACTGATTTTCGCTAAAAAATTTCTTTCGCTTGCCACGTATAAAAGCAGTAATTTTAACCGTTTTAGAGGTGTCTAAAGTTGGGTGGAGGGGTGGGATGGAGGTGAGGGGTGGGGGTGGAGGTGGTTGGGTGGGGTGGGGTGGCGTAGGGGTCGAGGGGTGGGGTTGGGGATGGGGTGGGGTGGGGTGGAGTGAGGGAGTGGGGTTGGGGTAGAGGGGTGGGGTGGAAGGGGATGGAGTGGAGGTGGGGTGGGGTGGAGTGGGGATGGTGGGGGTGGGAGGGGGTTGGGGGTGGAGGGAGTGGGGTGGGGGTGGGATGGGGTGGAAATTTTCGTCAAACCCTAATTTCTCCGGTGGGCCGTGGCGTACTGGTATAGAGGTCGCAGTGTGGTGGGGTTGTGGCCGGAGCGGATCGAATCCTAAATTTCCCGGGCAACGCCGGGTACTCCAGCTAGTATATCTATAATTTATTAAACGAGTAGCCTAGAGGTTTACATTTAGCAATTATAATATCTATGCTCATAGCTTTCACAGTGCCGTTAGAACAAAGCATGAAATCGGTAGTTTCCACGACACTACATAAAACCTTACTGAAAGGTACAATTTCATGCGCTATCTCTTGGACACGTGCATTCGGCCAGATCGAATTAATCAATTAAATATGCTGCGGAAGTCGAAAATCTTGCTATGGTCAGAGTCGGTCCCTAAGTAGGTAGGTCTCTGAAAGGTGTTAGAAAAATTCTTATAATGAATTAATAAAAGAATGAATGAGCAAGTAGATGAAAACCGTAATAATCGTAATATTGTGATCGTAAAGTCAAAAATTCCTACAGCGCTATTCGGCTGTCTCTGTCCCTCCCGTTGCCTGTCTCTGTCTTTGTCTTTGTCTCTGTCTCTTTCTCTATTTCTCTGTATTTTCTGTATGTCTGTCTGTCTGTCTCCTCTATCTCAATCTCTGTCTCTGTCTTTGCCTCTCTGTGTCTGTGTCTGCCTCTATTTCTCTTTCTCTCTCACTGTCCTCTCTCTCTCTTTCATTGACCGTCTGTCTGTCTGTCTGTCTGTCTGTCTGTCTGTCTGTCTCGCTCTCTCTCTCTTATCTTCCATCATTTTTTCATTCTCAATGTCTCCGTTTAACAGTCCTTCTCCATTTCCTGTCCTCACCGTCGTTTTCTCTCTCTCTCTCTCTCTCTCTCTCTCTCTCTCTCTCTCTCTCACTCTCTCTCTCTCTCTCTGTGTGTGTGTGTCTCTCTCTCTCTGTCTCTCTCTCCCTGCATCATAGGCGTATACATGTTTGCTGTGCTTGTTGTTGTCTCATCTTTCTCAATTTCTCATTTGCGCAGTCGAGATAACTCTTCCGTCTATCCCCTCTGCGTTTCGCTTTCACGCTTTTTCGACAGATGACCCTCATTAGTCTGCTGCTTACCATCATTCATTCATTCATTCATTCATTCATTTATTCATTCATTTATTCGTTCGTTCGTTCATTCATTAGCAGCTTCTTCGTTCGCTCGTTCGTCCGTTTTCCATTCGTTCTGTGTTTTAGTTTCTTTCACTTTTTTTCGCTCAATCTGTTTTCCGTCTATTTGTCGCTATTGCCTGTCCGTTATGGGCTCTTAGTTACTTACTTATCTCTCTCTGTCTCTCTGTCTCTGTCTCTGTCTCTGTCTGTATGTCTATGTCTCTCTTTGCCTCTGTCTCTCTCTGTCTCTGTCTCTGCCTCTGTCTATGTATGTTTGTGTCTCTCTCCTCTCTGTCTTTATCTCTTTCTCTCTCTCCCTCTCTTCTACCTCACTGTCTCTGTCCTTGCATGGCTCACGGCGTTTGTCTCTTCACAGCTAATGCATACAAACGACCGGTGCATAGAAGATGTCCAGTATATTCTTTCTGCGTTCGTCCATTGAGCTTCTATAAGCTTAAGCTTCTGCTTCTACCGAATACAGTGACGACATGAACCGAATCTAAACCTTCATCAACGACAACTGACTTCTATTCTGAATTGACCAAGACTCTGGCGCTAGTCTTCTTATTCTCTTCCTCTCCATCATTCTCCACTTCTTCTGCACCTTCTCCTCTTCTCCACTCTTCTCCTCTTCTCCATCCTTCTCCTCTTCTCCACCCTTCTCCTCTTCTCCACCCTTCTCCTCTTCTCCACCCTTCTCCTCTTCTCCATCCTTCTCTTCTTCTCCATCCTTCTTTTCTTCTCCGCCCTTCTCTTCCTCTTCTCTACCCTTCTCTTCCACTCCATCCTTCTCTTCTTCTCCACCCTTCTCTTCCTCTTGTCCACCCTTCTCTTCCTCTTCTCCACCAACCTCTCCCTCTTATCCACCCTTCTCTTCCTCGTCTCCACCCTTCTTTTCCTCTTATCCACCCTTCTCTTCCTCTTCTCCACCAACCTCTCCCTCTTATCCACCCTTCTCTTCCTCGTCTCCACCCTTCTTTTCCTCTTATCCACCCTTCTCTTCCTCTTCTCCACCAACCTCTCCCTCTTATCCACCCTTCTCTTCCTCGTCTCCACCCTTCTCTTCCTCTTCTCCACCCTTCTCCTCTTCTCTACCCATCTTCTCTTCTCCATCTTTCTCTTCTTTTCCATCCTTCTCTTCTTCTTCCTTCTCCTCATCTCCACCCTTCTCTTCCTCGTCCTCTTCTTCTTCTTCTTCTTCTTCTTCTTCTTCTTCTTTCCTAGCATCATTTTCTTATTGTACTTCTTCTCCTCCTCCTCTTCCTCCTCTTACCATTCCTCCACACCTTATTTTTCCATTTAAATCTCTTTTTTCTTTCTTTCTCGGTCTTTCTCTTGCTTTCTCTAACTTTCCCCTTACTTCCTCTTACTTCCTCTAACTTTCTATATCTTCCTCTAACTTCCTCTAACTTCCCCTTACTTCCTCTTACTTCCTCTAACTTTCTATATCTTCCTCTATCTTCCTCTAACTTCCTCTAACTTCCCCTTACTTCCTCTAACTTCCTCTAACTTCCTCTGACTTCCTCTAACTTCCTCTGACTTCCTCTTACTTCCTCTTACTTCCTCTAACTTCCTCTAACTTCCTCTAACTTCCTCTATCTTCCTCTAACTTCCTCTAACTTCCTCTAACTTCCTCTAACTTCCTCTAACTTCCTCTAACTTCCTCTAACTTCCTCTAACTTCCCCTATATAATCTATTCTGCTTTCCTTCGCTTCCTGTTCTGGAGCTCCCGTTCGTTTTTTTGCCATGCATGTCATTCTCTGGAATTCTCCAGTTCCTTTCATTAGGCTATTGTGAATCTAATTCCATTTCCTTTCGTTTTTTCCTCAACTCGATCTTCCTCAATCCCCGTCTTCTTCAATCGTGCCGTGCACACCGTCGCTCTGTCTCATTCGCTTTTCCTTCATTCATACAATACGGCATGTCCTGGGCTGCAACTATTGTAACCTATCTGATAAATACACCTTGACATTATACACCTTTGGTTACTTTATAATTAAATATAACTTCTGTCTGACTCTCATTTTTGTTTTCATTATTCATCTCTACTGTTACTGATTGCAATTTTTTCTCTCAGGTTTTAATAAACGATGAAAATTTTTAATGTATGTATAGGCCTATATATTATTTATAGATAGATCTATATTATTTTTATATATTATTTATATTAGCCTATATCAGTCTAACAAACCCTGGAGCCCATTGAAATTTGTACAAAACGAGAACCGAAGGAGAATCAAGACACGTAGTAGGGAAAACTAAGACACGTCGCAGAGGACCGATTACTCGCCAAGAGACACCAAATGGATGATCATGGATGCGATGACTTTCAGTGGTGAGGGACGTCACGGGAATCCTACAACTCTTCAATGAAAAAGAAAAATCTTTAAAGAACTGACTCTCCTCCACTCTTCCGAAACTTCGCCACTGGTTGCCCTCTGCCAGTGCCAGTCCCAGGCCTGGATAAAGGAGGAGGGTGACATTAATCATCTTCGATATGGCAGTGTCGTGGAACAGCAACAAGTCCACCTTCCGATCTCTCGGAGTGGTAGCCTACTATCAACTGCACAAACAACAACAACAACAACAACTTCCTCGGTCAAGTCGATGGAGCAATAGTTCCCACTGATCGCCCTCTGCCGACTCATCAGTCAACTTTACACCGAGCACGTGACATCGACAAAACTCATGCGAGAAACGGCGAAGATTCAGCAGCAGAAGTAGAAGTAGGCACTGACTTCAAATCCCAAGTCCAAGTGTTCCCTCAACGACGCGACGCCAACCTCGGTTTAAAAAGACGCTAGATAAATAACCGGATAAACGAAAATAATTAAGTCCAAAGTAGCTACATAAATCCTATAGCATGGGCGCCGCACATAGGGGCAACAGAAGGGAGGCGCTTGCACCTCTCCTGACGATGAAGCTTATTTGATTTCTAACAAATTCCTTCGCACGAAATCATGCACTAATGATGCTGATGACACAAAGTTAAACGGAGAATTTTGACTGTAAATTAGTATAAATGCTTTTTGTTTGTATGTGCACTTGTCATAGCGCCCCTTCAAGCTCCCTATAATACTCACCTATAATATAGGCGCTCCCGACTGCAGAGCGGACACTGCATCGGAGTTTCACGCCGAAGCGCTGAGCAATTGCGAGTGAAGGATTTGCCCATTGCAAGGTCCCTACGCGGCGACTTGAGGTGGATTCGAAACTGCAACCCTTCGGCTGCAAGGCGACGAGCATACCCACTACACTACCGCGTCCCACATAATGTGTGTAATTATGTCTCCAGCGTAGGCCCAATCATGTTGTTTCCATACATGGGATAATACAGGTTATATATATACAGTGGTGCTTCTGTTGTGATTTTATTTGAATAGTGATTCAAATGTTCACATTTTACATTTTAAAACCTATACGAAAAATACCCATGCTCTTCATTTCCTGGTTTGCATTTTTGAAGTTCTTGCTAAAAATGTGATCGTGACCATTTCGTTTTGGCAGTTTGCCATTCCTTCAAAAATCTAATAGCGCCTTGGGCCCTTCCGCTTCTGCAGGGCCGAATATTTGCGTCATATTCGGCCATGGGCGGAGACCTACGGGGGACAGGGGGGACGGCCCCCCCAATAAAAGTGTTGGAGGGACGGCCCATGCATTTGTCCCCCCCCCCAATGTTTGAGCGTCAAGACTTTTTTGGGCGGCGAAAATAGAAAATTTCGTCGGGATTTGGCCGGATGACTAAAAAAATTGTAAAAACATTTGTGGCGGCGAAAATAGGAAATTTCGTCGGGATTTGGCCGGTTGACTTAAAAAAAAGGTCATCAACTTTTTGGCGGCGAAAATAGGAAATTTCGTCGAGAAAAAAAAGGTCATCAACTTTTTTGGCGGGGCGAAAATAGGAAATTTCGTCGAGATTTCGTCGAGATTTGGCCGGATGACTAAAAAAAAGGTCATCAACTTTTTTTGGCGGCGAAAATAGAAAATTTCGTCGGGATTTGGCCGGTTGACTTAAAAAAAAGGTCATCAACTTTTTGGCGGCGAAAATAGGAAATTTCGTCGAGAAAAAAAAGGTCATCAACTTTTTTGGCGGGGCGAAAATAGGAAATTTCGTCGAGATTTCGTCGAGATTTGGCCGGATGACTAAAAAAAAGGTCATCAACTTTTTTTGGCGGCGAAAATAGGAAATTTCGTCGGGATTTGGCCGGTTGACTTAAAAAAAAGGTCATCAACTTTTTGGCGGCGAAAATAGGAAATTTCGTCGAGAAAAAAAAGGTCATCAACTTTTTTGGCGGGGCGAAAATAGGAAATTTCGTCGAGATTTCGTCGAGATTTGGCCGGATGACTAAAAAAAAGGTCATCAACTTTTTTTGGCGGCGAAAATAGAAAATTTCGTCGGGATTTAGCCGGATGACTAGAAAAAAAGGTCATCAACTTCTTTGGCGGCGAAAATAGGAAATTTCGTTGGGATTTGGCCGGATGACTTAAAAAAGGTCATCAACTTTTTTTGGCGGCGAAAATATTTTTTTTCGAGATTTCGCCGGTCGTCAGAAATTTTTCGGAAAATCTCGCGTCTTTCCGCCCCCCCCAATTCTCGGCGCAGGTCTCCACCTATGTATTCGGCTGCTATATTTGCACGAATAACTCTCTTTAGCTCCCCCCATCCAAAACCGCAAGGTACGCACGAGGGTTTGCCAGACAGATTGGCGGATATGGAAATTTTTTTGGCCTATGACTAAAAAAAAGGTCGTCAGAAATTTTGGCGGCTAAAATAGAAAAATTTTTCGTGAGATTTTGGCTGCTGATTAAAAAAAAGGTCGTCAGAAATTTTGGTGACTGAAAACGGATTTTCCCCCGCAAATTCAGCCCCCCCCCAAAACAGAAATCCTGGCGCCGTCACTGCTTTTACAGCTGCACGACTCTATTTATAATTGCACTTTTTGTGCAGAACTGCAGCTAAAGAAAAACCTGTTTTAGAGAAATAATTAGATCTGCTGTAGGCCATGCATATGCATCATACATGTACATGTGCTTTGTTTTATTTAATACTCATTGCGCATGCAGTTACAGGCTTGATGTAGATTTTGGAATCATGGAAATAATTATCTTAGTTTTTTCAGCAATACGGTTGACAAACCGTAACCTGTTAGAGTATAAAATCATGCAATTATCTTAATTAACATCAATCTTGGCTACTAACAGAACAGACAATATGCAATACAACGGCGCTAATAGCAGCCTACATAGCATGTCCGCCCTACGGGGTTTCGGGAATCGAACTCGGTTCCGTTTATCTCCATGCCAGTTTGTTATCCAATGTGACACCCAGTGGTACTGTAACGATTTCTTTGTTCGTATGATGCTTTCGCTTCTTCTCGACAAATCTGCTAGAAGTTATTTTGTCGAGAGGCTGTTCTTTCTAATCCGCGTTACTCTTCTCAGCTTTCGTGTTTATGTAGACCAAAGGGTCACTCGTTGCGACGTTGTCTTGCTATAGCTCTGTCGGATTAATTTTATGGTATAGGCCTACCGCTTCAGTTTGTGTGTGTATGTAGTCTAAATCCTCTGTGTCGTTATTTGTATATAGTTGACTCGTTTCGACTCTTTCAGCACGTTTCGATAGTTTCTGAGTTAGTCTCATGGTGTTTGAGTATATAGCGCACATGATATAAATCAAGTTCAATAAAAACTCGTATTTATTCAGCCTTCATATGTGTCATTAAATCTACATCCATGCAGCGGTCCCCGCACGACTGAGGTAAGTATAGATCTATACAATCTCAGTCTGTATTGCCAGTATTAATATATACTTTTTTTAAACAATATAGGCTATATACTTTAATATATACTTTTTAAATATATATTTTAATATAGAGTCTATACTTTTTTAATATATACTGTCTCTGTCTCGGTGTGTTTCTCTGTATCTCTCTGTTTCTCTGTCTTTGTCTCTATCTGGCTGGCTTGGCTGTCTCTCTCTCTCTGCTTCCTTCTGTCTTCCTTCCTTCTGTCTCGGTGTGTTTCTCTGTATCTCTCTGTGTCTCTGTCTCTATCTGGCTGGCTTGGCTGTCTCTCTCTCTGCTTCCTTCTGTCTTCCTTCCTTCTGTCTCGGTGTGTTTCTCTGTATCTATCTGTTTCTCTGTCTCTGTCTCCATCTGTCTCGCTGTCTCTCTCTCTGCTTCCTTCTGTATTCCTTCCTTCTGTCTCGGTTTGTTTCTCTGTATCTCTCTGTTTCTCTGTCTCTATCTGTTTGTCTGTCTGTCTGTCTCTCTCTGCTTCCTTCTGTCTTCCTTCCTTCTGTCTCGGTTTGTTTCTCTGTATCCCTCTGTTTCTCTGTCTCTGTCTCTATCTGTCTGTCTGTCTGTCTGTCTGTCTCTCTCTGCTTCCTTCTGTCTTCCTTCCTTCTGTCTCGGTTTGTTTCTTTGTATCTCTCTGTTTCTCTGTCTCTATCTGTCTGTCTGTCTGTCTGTCTGTCTCTTTCTCTCTCTGCTACCTTCCCTCCTCTCTCTGCTTTCTTCCCTCCTCTCGCTGTATATA
Source organism: Lumbricus terrestris (assembly GCA_949752735.1). NCBI lineage: Eukaryota > Metazoa > Annelida > Clitellata > Crassiclitellata > Lumbricidae > Lumbricus > Lumbricus terrestris. The sequence goes on along the minus strand of OX457052.1, from coordinate 28,248,417 downwards.
TATAATATAAGATCTCCAAAAGTCGCAAAAAGTATATATTAATACTGGCAAACTTTAATTATGTAACTCGCTCATTCCTCTGTTGGATGAACCATCCAGAGCCACATGCTGCACTGGTATTATTCTAACCAGGCTAAGTCGTCTATAATTGCTCTGAGTCGATCAAAAATATTTACTGTCAAGTGTAGGCCAAGAAAACGCTGTCACAAACACCAAAGACATATTATAAATAGACCAGACGAAAGTCAGGCAGCTGGGCGATGGCCAGGGATGCTTACTTACTTACTATAGCTGACTAATTGGCTCACGTGCAAGCTCGCTCGCTTGCTCACTCATTCACTCACTTGTCCATTAACTCACTCGTTCACTCACTCGTTCGCTCATTCACTCTACTTGCTCGCTCACTAACTCACTCACTCGTTCACTCATTCACTCGCTCACGGGAACACTCAGATGCCCATAAACAGCCTTCAATTCTCAAGGAACATCGGTATCAACAGTAGCAAAAGCAGCAGCAACTTATCTGCTACACGACAACCCTCAATGTGATTTATAAAGCGATTTATTCAGAGCTATTGTGATTTTAAGCGACCTGAAACATCAATCACTCGACACATCCATAAAACTAGGACGGAATCGCCTCCAACCATTATTATTATATATATAATCTATATATAGGCCTATAATATGATATTATATATATATATATATCTTATATCCAGAAACTTAGCGCAACAAAAAATTTAAAAAACTATATATATTATATATATTATATATTATATATATAATATGTATGTGTATATACATGTATATTGTATCTACACTCTAAAGCCGGGCGTTTACAATCTGAACACATTTTTAAACGCGTAATTGTAACACTTACAGAACGCGTCCGGGCGTATTAAATGTTAACGTTAGCGTTACATTTTTGAATACCTTATGTGTCTTTAAGCGAACGCGTCCGACGTTTCCAATGTTAATGGTAGCATTACATTTCTGAACACCTTATGCGTCTAAGAGAACGCGTCCGGCGTTCCAAATGTTAACGCTAGTGTTATATATTGAACACCCTACGTGTCGCTAATGGAACGCGTTAGGCGTTTCTGATGTTAACGCTAGCATGAACTTATTGAACACTCTATGCGTCACTAATAGAACGCGTCCAGCGTTTCTAATGTTAACGCCAGTATTATATCTTTGAACACTAGTGCTACGGTTTTAAACACCTGATAGGTGTTCTACTATTAAACACATTACGTGGGCAAATTATAAACGCGTAATTGTAACACTTACAGAACGCGTCGGGGCGTTCAAAACCTACTCTGAACACCAGTGTTCATGAACAGAACACAATAATGTGCACTTCATCGACACTATTAATGTTGACAACCTATCAATGCTTGTTTTGAACCCAAATTTTCTCAGTAAAGAGATAACATCATAACACAAATGATATTTACAAAAATATTATAATGAAAGCATTTTTTACAATGAAGTCCAAAATTTAAGCCAACATAATTATCAAATCAAATTGATTACTCTAAAAAATCAATTGCACGTTATGCAATGTATAAAAGGAATAAATAGTAAAATTAAGCATATAATAAATTATACTATGTGAGCGTCTATAGAGGTGCATGAAAAAAAGGAGTTTGTAACAGAATGAAACAGCAAAAATCTAAATAAAATACCAACAGCAGACAATAATTAGTACTACATATATAATATTGTTATATATATAATATTATATATAAAATATTATAACTTTACTGCAGGTGCACGTAATAATCATCACAGCTATAACATAAAAGTAATAATATGAGACTTATAATTGAATCAATGCAACTGTACAATTATAGGTCATATACGTCAGTGATGGTCGCAAAAAGTTATAGCTGCTTTTGACATCCCCTCACCACTTGTCCACTTTGTATCGACCTTGCTCATTTGCAGATTATATATATATCCACAGTCACATATAATGGTAAGAGAAATAAACTGCGAGATTGGCATTTAAAAAACTTCCGTACATGAAATTGACAAGAGCAACATTGACCTGAAATGCTCTTGAGAAACGTCGAGCGATGGACTTGACAGAACCAAGCAAGCAAGCAAGCACCTATTTCTTGATGCCGAAGGTGGGCTCTATGTACACACATTGCAGTCTATATCATTTAAATTTAAAATTAAGCCAACATTAACTATAAATAAATAATATTTTAGAATAGTATGGAAATTTTGATAATTTTTGCATGTTGTCCTGAACTTTCGAAGCTTGATGCAAATGACTCATGATAACGTCATACTCTACGACCTTAGCTTTTAAATTGGACCAAGTATTAACTAAGTATGTCACGATCAAAATGGAATTGGAATTTTAGAAATCGATAAAAGTTGCTATTTATTTTAATATTTACAAAAAGGGCTAGGATTTATCCCAACACAGTGTACATATGTGCAAGACCCATAAGCAAGTTTTAAGGGGTATTAAAAGTTAAATTCAAATGATAATCAAAAATATTAGGCCATACAGGCAATTCCAACAGGGAATACAACTAAAATGTGAAGTCCCAAATTAACTAGAAAAATATTGCAAAGGTATTGACACTGACAATAATCACAAACATTCCAGTACACATTTACATGACTCCTCCCTCCTTTCGAATATCACATAATATGTGTGCAAGACTCAAAAGCATGTCTCAACGATATTTAAATTTAAATTCAAATGCTGATGAAAAATGTTAAACCATACATGCAATTCCAACAGAAAATCGAACTATGCATGTTCTACATTAACTGGAAATTAACTATTACAAAGCTATATTACAGTTTCACATTTAACTTGGGCACACTGAAAATCCAGACAAAATGGTTGTTTTTAGCTTGTGCTAGTGTGACAGTGTCACAGATAAAGACAAGATTAATTGTCAGATAATGACTCCGGTAAACTGTCCATAACATCGGGGGTCATTGCATAATTACGTAACGCTCGAGGGTGGGTGGGTGGGGTAATTGCAAACGTTACGAAACGTTACGTGGGTGGGTGGGTGGGGTGAGCTGAACGTTACGTAACGCCATGAAAAAATTTAATGCATGTTAAATTACCATCGAATGACAGTTCAGACTTCAGACATGGTGTGATCGAAGTTTAAATTTCATGATGTTGATTTAAAACGTAACCGAAGTAGGCCTATATATCTTAAAAATATATGGCAGCAGACACCAATTACATGCGAGGTCAACATTATCTAGGCTGTTCTCCCGTTTGTGCAAACCGGAAACCACTGTTCGAATTGTTTGGATCCGTGATAGTTTTACCAACGGAACAACGTGGTAGGCCTAATTCCCCTTGGATTCCTGACATCGAAGAACCACTTTGAAGAATATTTTACTTAGTGGACACGAATCTCAGACATTCAAAATTGATGCTCAACAGAACTTCGCAGTATTTCTAGTAATAATTATCTAAGTGCCCAGACTAAGCAAATAATTAGTTCATCTTAATTTTGATCAATTATTAATGAGCAATTTAGTTGGTGAAAATTTTCAGCAGTGTGTAAAATTTACTCTTGATGCATTTCAAACATGACTGTCACTAATATAAATAAAACAGTATCCCGGTATGTAGGCCTATATTGTAGGCCTAACATACTGTCAAATTAGCCTATAAGCTTAATTCACATAGGCCTACTAGGCTATAGGCCTATATAAAATTCACTATGAAAATATGAATTATAGGCCTATTTCTGCGCTCACATAGGCCAATAATGGACCTAAATCTGAACTGATTTTTCGTAACAATCGTTACATAACGCTGGGGAGGGTGGGTGGGTGGGTCAAGGGCAACGTTACGAAGCGTTACAAGAAAACGGTCATTTTCAGCGTTACGTAATTATGCAATGACCCCTCACGCAGTTTTTTTAAACGACAAATTTCCACCGCTTGCTGGTGTCCTTCATATAAGACTCACCAATTGCCAGAGAGATTAATATACTATAGAGATTAATTATCTTTAAAAATAAGTATAAACTCTAGGATGTTCCAGGTCGAAAACATAGTATGAAAGAAGCATCTGCAGGGTTGCACTCAGACTATCAGGCTTTGGCACTTTAACCACCACTGTGTCCCTCACGATGAAAAGTCAACTACTCAACGGTCATTTTCTGCTGTTTCTAAAGAATGCACCACAGCGCAGTCTACACTGTTCTGAAACAAAATGCACAGTATTCTAAATTACCGATACTACACAGGCAGAAGGCAGCATACAGTCACTCATGTGTTACAGATTAGATATAATTTTATAGGAGAGATTGGCTACAAAAATAAATATCAACTTTAGTATAGTTCATTTGTCAATTTTTGCTTTTAAAACGAAATGATTATTCAACTAATTATAGACTGCCATAAAAATTGTAAATTTGAAAAGAGATTTCATTCAAAAGTAATTTCAATGTTATACTATTCATTTTAGCCATGGCACATTGAATTGATCCTTGCATTTCATGTAAATTAATAGCAATTTGAAATTGTGATAAAAATTGAACTATACAGCAACATTTCTGAATCTGATGTTAGCACACCTATAACAGACGAAGTTGTAAACGCCTGCCTTTCTCCTTCCTACCATCCCGGCTGAAAGATGTCTGCTGCTCCATGAACTCCACAACGGGCAACATTCGACCAGCACAATATATACACAAAAAGAAACCATATACTATACTATATTCATTCAGTGCTAAATACTTAAAGAGCTCCTAGAAGAAAATTACTCAGGAGCATTCATCACTTCAAAGTGCACAAAAACAGTCTAAAGTTTGATGAGGAGGATTTCAGATAGAGACCCAGGGTGTATCCATAGCTCAAAAGGAAAGTCATTCCAAGCCACTGGACTTTATAAATCACAAAAGAATCAAACTCCATAGTTGCGGTACAAGTAAAGGAATCAAGAACCCTTTTCCATGAATCGAGCTTAGGGGACAAGGTCCTTGGATACGTCAGCCAGCATAGGCCCAGCTCTCTGACCCATCCTGGTGACCACACTTTACCAAGGCTGCTACCAAATGCCAATGAGGCATGCCGCAAAGCTCAAAACCCGGTCCAGGCTTGCCATTTGGCTAAATGGAGATATTGAACTTCATGTGCTTTAAAGAGACTTTTCGATATAACCTAACAGCAAACATTTAATAATGAACTCTAATAATTTCAGTATCACATTTCCTAATTTGTAAAGAAACCAGAAACACAATTAATTATATGAGAATTATTAAAGCTACAATTCCCCAAATTCTCTCAGAAGCATGTTAACTAAAATGAGAACATAAAAAACAGCAATAATTACCTCCTTTTGAATATCACTTTTGCAATGTACTCAAGAACAGCAGCAATTATCCATCTCTTGAAGGCCACAGACCCACTGTGATTGTTCTGGCATGTTCAATACACATGATAAACCTGAACTCAAACAAAAACCACAATAATGTTAATCAACAGGACCTTATTATTATTAAACCAATAAAAAGTATCAACCCTTTGAGGACAGGCAATATTCAAAAATAACTCTTATACTATACATTTCATAACAACAAAATCTAAAAATTTCTGGCAAAAAATAGCATTTATGCATAATCATTGTATAACTAGGCATACACACCCAAGGCATGCCCAGATTTAAATTAATCATCATAATAATTGTATTGTTCACTTCCTGAAATTCAATGCCAAAATGTTGCCACTGAAATGCAACTAAAATCGGCCTCTATGTTGCTACTGAATTACAATGTGTGAGAAGAATGACAATAGTGAAAAATCAGTAGGAAAAAATAAATGAAATGTAAGTATAGCATAAATTGGTCCCCAAAACCAGAGTCACTTCGAAAACAATTATTATATGGCCACTGCTAAATGCGTTAATTAGCCTAGCAGTGAAAATATCAGTGAAAATGAGACAGAAGTTGCGATGATTACAAGAAACAACGGGACAATAGCGTATTAAAAAAACTATGCAGATATAGGAGACATACTCATAAATTATGTCTGCATAGTTTACAGAAATTCAATACACAAAATGAACCTGCTAAACGATAGGCCTACACTTTCCACAATTTCGGTGAAAATAAGACCGTCTAAGCAGTAATAATATAATCATAATAATTCAAAACATTCAACCGCCAACACATCGAAATTCGAATGTGGGTCGAGCATACATACTCATTAATATTCATGAACATTCGGTCGTGCTTTGATGGAAAATTGTTGAAAATATTCTAAACAATTTAAACAAACCAAAACATAAGATCATTATCATAATCTCAGTTTCGTAAAATAATATATTATATAACGTGTGCGTTTGGTAGAGACTTTGACCTAAATTAGCGGTCACCAATGTAATTTATTATTGACTATTCTATTCGAGATTATACAACCCATGACGTCATATTTGCATTGCGTTCAAAAGCTGAACGCGCGCGTTGAAATATCGTGGCGAGACGCGTACTGAAATTGAACGCCGGTGTTCAAAATAGTCTACGCAGCCGCAACACGACTACATGCATAATAGCCCAGTGTACTTTTACAAAGCTGCAGAAATTAAAATTAAAAGGAATTATTCATGTCATTTACATGTTATTATTGGTTTTTTTATTAAGTGTTCATACAACACTTCAGTAGACTGTAGCCTGCAGCAGCGGCGCCCGCAGGATTTTTTTCTTGTACGCACAGAAATTTTCGATGGAGGGGGAACAGGGAAAATTTTTTCGTCAATGTCGCCGAAAAAACTGATGACGTTTTTTTTAGTCATCAGCCAAAAATTTTCCCAAAAACACACCTTTTCCATCCGCCGAAAAAACTGATGACCTTTTTTTAGTCGTCGCGCTGTACGCACTTGCGTACGTGCGTACGTCTGCGGGCGCCGCTGGCCTGCAGGCCTACTCGTCGAGCTTGGTCGTTATATTGCGCCATCATTATTGTGTGACAGTCTTCCTATAAGCTTACTCACAAATCCTATGATGTCTGTAACTTGAACGCGTCTTTAACACAACCGTTTACATATTGAACACATGTGTGAATGTTTCTGTACACCCGTGTTAGACACTGTTAGTTTATAGAACGCTTCAAGTGTGCTGCCGGATGCGTCAGGCGTTCTGAGGATTTACAGTGTAAGCCTCTAACAGTTACTATGGGACCTACATCCCATGCTTCCAAACCAATACACACCGCTATTGCCTTCCCAATCCACATGCACAGTGTATACACTGTGAAACATAATAATATCTTGCCGATAGGATTTAACGCCACACGTTCGCAGATAACGACCTAAAAGCGCTTTAACTCTGTTCCTGTCTAAAGACGCTTTTATGCTCTTTGCACTCGACACAGTGATACGCGATTGTACCCCATACAAAAATAATTATCTGCCCATACAATAATTTCCACAGAAACTGTAAAATTTTAATCGTCTCATGCTATTGAGGACAGTTTTTCGATCGAGACCACTCTGTGTAGCAGCGCGTTTGATGTGATTGTAATAAAAAAATCCATGAGATCTGCCGAGTGAACTGGGTTTTGTGGTGCACCGCCGATGCACTTGTCTAGGTCAGCGTGACATACAGGGTGGGCCAAAATGTAATCCCAACCGTTTTTTTACCAATATCTTGGTCAAAAATAAGAATTTTTCAAGTCAAGCTTTAAGGGCTTGAAGGCAATTCATAGTTACGTAAAATGGCTAAATTTCATCAAAACATTTCAAACAGAACAAAAGTTATATCACTTTTAGTGAGCCCATCAACTGTTTTTTGACGATCTAGAAACATATCGCAAAAAAATTAACAAAAAGCGATTTTATTAAGTCACATCTCAAATAATTTTTATCGAATCAACTTGATACTGCTTCGCAACTTGTAAGGAATTACTTTCTTTTGCCCACCCTGTAGACGGTCTCAGGGGTGCGATCACGCTGTGGCGATCGACCGTTTCAAACGCCGCTCGCTTGCTTATACAAGAGGTTCAAAAACAAGTTGATGTGCGATCAAAGGTTGTTGTCAGATCATTATTTTCTACTCCACTGGGGCCCATAGCCAACCGAAATGCTGTGAGTAGTGGGTGGCGGGGGGAGGTAAGGGGCCACATCACCGAAATGGACTTTATGGGGGTTAAGTCACGTCCTTAATTGTCCCTTTATGCAACCGCACTGTCTTTTTCGCATGTGGTTGTTGACTTCTAAAGTGCGTATCATCTGCAGAATATAGCAGCTTCCTTAGCGGCCGATAACCCGTGTGTTCTATGGAATGGAAAAGTGCATGTACGAGGTCAGTTGATGGTTTTGCGAGTTTGCGATGATTTTATTGAACGGACTCAGTACTCTCGGGTTGTCAGTGTAACGACTTTATTAGTGCGCTATAATTATACACCGGTGATCTTATACGATGTGATTTTAGCGTTTTGTCTACAAGAACCCCATATTATGATCCTTATGATCCACTGTTGTAGTATTCTAAGGGTCACTGAAAGGTTTCGAGTTGGTGTCTTCAAGTCGTAACTTACCCCAATAAAATTACGGTGACCAATTTCCTTAGGCCTACCCTATATACGTACATGTAGGTCCTAAACCCTACCCATACCTTCCCCTTTCTCCTGACTCCCCTCCACTCCTCGTATTCGCAGTTACTTATCATTGCCCGAAATGAGACTAAGCTTCAGACCAGAGTGTAGGCCCAGCACTGCTAGTCGCCAAAATATTTCAGCACACGACCAATAATTATGTGGTGGGTGCGAAACGCCACCGTCACAATATAAAATTCCGCATTTGAATGTCGTCAATGAGCTATAGGCCTACTCGGGTTGTGGTATTGTCTACAATAATGGCTAAATGAGGAATCACATGCAACTGTTCGTTTTCGAAGGTCTTTGTATAGATAATTATGTATTTTAAGGGCGTTCTCCGATAAACGGTTACAAGTTTAAGCCTGACGCGTCAGAAAGCTTGTCTGCCTACAGTATAATGGCTCAACGGCACTGTCATAACAACAACAATTAGCGTCGCCCCCTCCTTTCTCCAGGCTTGAGACTGGCCTTACAGCCAACGCGTATACAGTTGCATCAGAACGCGGTGTCGCATGCCTCATTATATTCGACTCTGACCACCAGACCTTCTTCCAACGCACGCAATACCACGGGAGAAAAAGTAATAATGAAATGACGTCGTCGCATATGACGTGGCGCGAAGCCGCGTTTCCATGGTAACGCTTTCCGCGCGCGAAACGCAGACGGCGTCCGATTTGGAAACTCGTCACGATTTTCGAAAAGAGATTCGGATCGTGTTAGGTGAATATGAGTGTATTATAGTTTAGTCGCTTCGGATGGACTCGTGATTCGTGAATATTGGATAAGGCAAAACGATTGTTTGCATGCAAGATGACGACATGTAGCATAGTATACGAAGTGTGCATCTAAAGGAGTTTGCAGAGCCAGTAATTGAATTTTTAGGCTCTTATTATTTTGTAGCCAGCCACGACGCGTTAAAGTCACGATGTAGATATATATATATATATATATGATCTACATCGTGACTATATATATATATATATATATATATATATATAGCTGTGAATAAGAAATCGTGTAACGATAAAAATCGTGTCGTCTCATCGCTAATTCTTTCGCGTCGATATTGCAATGGACGACACAAAAATCCGATAGACGAATTCGGAAATGGCAAAGGAACAGACAGAGAGAGGGATAGAGAGAGTGCGAGAGAATAAAAGAGAGCGAGTGTATGCGAGAGGCAGAGAGAGACAGAGAGTGGAGACGGAGAAAGAAAGAGTGAGAGAGACGGAGAGAGAGAGAGAGAGAGAGAGAGAGAGAGAGAGAGAGAGAGAGAGAGAGAGAGAGAGAGAGAGAGAGAGAGAGAGAGAGAGAGAGAGAGAGAGAGAGAGAGAGAGAGAGAGAGAGAGAAACAGAAAGAATGAGAGAAAGGTCAAAAAGAGGTGAAGAGAGGGAGTGTGTTCGAGAGAGACAGACAGAGAGATACAAATACACATAACTCTACCTTCGTGAGGTCGATCCCATAATTATGGTCTCTACATACGCGTGCCACATTGGATAAGATGGCTACATTGTATAGTATATAGCTCCATGTGGGGAAGTACATGGTATACAAGAGTTGGAAAGGGAGTTTACGGAGAGAAACAGAACTGAAACATAATTGTGCATTCCGTTACTTTACTTTTCATGTAACCTGCACTTGGTGTGTATCTGGATGCGGAGTGACATCTCGAATAGTCATTAAACGAAGATGCTACTAACACCAGCACTTCACTGCATATATGTTCATGTTGCGCTCAACTTTCGTTACGTAGCAGATGCTAAGCAATGTCAGATGGTGATGACCATTCGTATGTACATGTAGTTGATTCCCGTAACCATGCATGGATAGCCAAATAATATTTTCCTCTCCTTATCATTCCTAAGCTAGTTCTTATCTGAGGTACTATGAAGACGTCTATTAAATTTTAGCGCCGACGATACGGTTTTTCTGTCAGACGCAACTTGCATGGGTTTGCTATTTTATCATTATTCATGCTGTAGGCATATATGTATTTTTCTTATATTCATCAATTTTATGTTCTTTGATCAATTCCGCTACAGGTTATAAGTTCTTCTCTGGAAGTATGGTCTTCAGAATGTCATTAGTTAATTGTGAGCTCAAGTTTTCCGTTTTGTGTATAAGATATATCCAAAGGATGTATATGCATGTATATTGTATATAGAAGATATATACTACCATATATATATATATATATATATATATATATATATATATATATATTATAGTACCGTATTCAGGCAACGCAAAGAGAGCACTTGTTAAATTGCGCACGTTTCGGCGATGCGATTATCTGAAGGCCTCGCAACAACTGTTCAACCGAAATAAATTTACTTATCATTGCCCGAAGTGAGACTAAGCTTCAGAACAGAGTTATATATATTTATTTATGCATCCATGACTGTCTGTATATATATATATATATATATATGGTTATGTTTCATGCTGCAACAGTGTTTAATCTAATCCGAGGAAGGAGAATTCCCCTCCAGAAGTTACTTCCCTCGAAAAATATTGCAATCAAAATGATAGCAGTTATCAGTGTCTGTTAAAATTATCGTATTTCAGTATATATAGCTGTTTTAATATACTGTGATATCACGTGCTGTTATATAATTATATTAATACTATTTACTATTATAGTATATGATATAATTATTATCATGTACTATAGGGGAGTGGGTCGCGGTGGTGTAGCGGTAAGTGCGTCGCCTTGTGACCGAAGGGTCGCAGGTTCGAATCTACCTCAAACCACCACGTAGCGACCTTGGACAAGTTGCTAATCCATGATTGTCTGTGAGGAAGACAACGGGAGACCACCTCACTCATCTCACTTATAGCAAAGCAATGTCATATTGGTAGTTCGGTAGTTCCGCTTAGATAGACTATATGTGTATTGCGTACCATTTGTAACAATGTCTGCTCATTTTTTTACCTTGTCAGCGATTCAGGACCGTCCTGACTCTTGAGCAAAGGACTATGCCAGTGCAGCAGACTCCCATCTGCAGCTATGGATTATAGCAGTCCAGCAGTAGCAGAACTGAGTTGCTGGAATTCGTATATAAAGAAGTAATTAATTATAATTATATTTTTCAGTAGCGTAGGCAAGGGGGTTTCGGGGGTTAAACCCCCCCCATTGGCTCCGGAAAAAGGTTTTTTAAGGCTATTTTTCCATTTAAGTAAGAAAAAATAGCAAAAAACAGGGTTTCCGGCCATAAACCCCCCCATCAAAAATTCCTGGCTGCGCCACTGATATTTTTAAAATCTCAAGCCACTCTTTTTTTTACCAGCACTGAAATACTAGAATAAGATTACAGCTTGAATGTTATATACCATCACAAATTGGAAACTCAAAGAGATATTACTATAATTGTATGAGTACGTTTTTACTGAGGTTTTATATAGACCACTATTGTCAGCACTGAAATAGTATAGAGCAATTTTGTCTGCATATCTGTATACATATAAATGTATTTTATTTGTTTATGTATGTATTTATGCATGCATTGTATATGATCAAATATTTGTATACATACAATCATACATACATGCATAACACGTTCAGAGAGGATTTCGCATCTGCGAATATTATGGTTTTACGGTTGAGCCGTCTCATTCGGTTCCAGCGTCTGTCGATGTTCCCCAGATGCAGACTTGTTGTCTAATAGATCAATATTGTACAAGTGGTCCAATCCCAAATCAGGGCTGTTTTTAAGGAGTTTTTAGAACTGCACAACCTCTTCTTTTCTTTCAAATCCTCCATGGTAAATAACTTCCAATCGGAGGACAATGGCCTTTTTTGCTAGTTTTAACTGTACAGAAGTGCTTCTACAGCTGCATAAATCCGTTTAGAACTGCACATTTTGTGTACAACTGCACGTTAAAAAAGCCCTGTCCCAAATTAACAAGGAATCTTGCAGAAGATCGCTTATCCAAAAGCCGGATTACCACATTGCGCTTATAATACCAATTGGCAATGATTGAGTAGAATCCTGGTGTTATATCCGGTATACAAGTTATGTATACTGCCAACCATTGATAATTACCAGAGAAGATCCGACGGAAGGACAAGTAACTGGACCATAATATTATATTATAGGCTAGACTGATTCTCAGCAGCAGTGGCCTATATACACTGTATTCTTGGCGGACGATGAACTTGGGACGGAGAAAACGAGTTCGTGAATTTCAATTGGTTTCGCCATGTTCCACAGATTCAATATGGCCTGGAAGTAGTTGTTCTCAGACATCAGAAGAGACATGTGGATATATATATATATATATATATATATATATATATATATATATATATATATATATATATATATATTCTGCAAGGTGGTCTAGCACCTTGCTCTTAAGTGCTGTAATATGCCGAGCAAATTTCTGCCCAGGGTAACGGCCTCTGTTGTCATAGACCCTGGTCAAATCGAATCCATCCAAGCGTGTCTAGACGAAGTGAGGCCGAGATGTCTGCTTATAATAGATGTGAATAAATAACTGTTCAAAGATTGGCATCGTTGATGTGAGATCGTGCTAAGCAGTCTTAACGACACAGACGAAGCAATGAAGCCATCGTATATATATATATATATATTTATAGGTCTACATAGCAGAGTGTATATATGTATACTCTGCTATGTAGACCTATTATAATACATGTACATTATTGATACGACGTGATTAATACATAAACTCTGATCATCCTCTCACTTTCTTTTTTGCAGTCTTTGTCGAAATGGAAAGCTATTAACATGCATTTTTAAATAGCGCCACTCAGTGGCGGCGCCAGGGGCTATGGAGCTAAGCCTCCCTAAAAAAGACCATCCGGGGGTTAAGCCCCCTAAAAACTTAAATAAATCCTTGAGATTTTGACAAAATGGCTTTTTTTAAAAAGGTCGTCAGAAATTTTGGCGGATGAAACAAATTTTCCTCCGCGAGGATTCAACCCCCCTAAACTGAAATCCTGGCGCCGCCACTGGCGCCACTATAGCGTCAATCGATGTTGGTGAGCAATCACGAGCGTGAGACTTTTTAAGTCTCCTCCGTGCAGGGTTTAAGGTGTGGTTGGACGGTCATGGACGGCGTTCATGCATTTCTTTTCAAATATATGAACGCCGTTCTGCCACTTATTAGGCCTGGTCAGCCTGGAAAGGTAAGGGACCGTACAGGCACTTCTTGTTCTACACTTTACCCTGTACGGTGTACACAATAGACGCTTATAAGAAGTTAGAACCTGTGTATTGTGTAAGCCTACGTGTATGCTCTCCACGCTATATAAAGCGACCCAGGGGCGGATCCAGGGGGCCAATCCGGCCATGGCCCCCATTTAGAAAATTCCTTCTATCTCACCAGCCATTTTGGCGCGGAAAGTGGACGTGGTCACTCCCCATCAGTTCGGCAGATCTTTACAAAAGTAGTCTATGATGACAAAAAAGGTCATCAACTTTTTGATGGGGAAAATGGTATGGGTTTTCTGGGAAATGGGCTTTTTTGCCCAAAATTTTGGCCGAATGACAAAAAAGGTCATCAGATTTTAAAGATGAAATTTATCCTTGCCCAACACCGAAAATTTTGTCCTCCCTTCGAAACATTCTGGAACCGCCACTGAAGCGACCGCTTTATAACCAACCGGCTATACCGCAAGTCTATGACCCACAAAGTAAATGGAACATTGCATATGTTCAATCTCATCTGACGTCATTTGTTTAACCCAGTCTCAACCAATCAGAATTTATATAGCGCCCCTTAAGATTCCCCACTCAGAGGCGCGACCGACCCATGTCAGGCCAATGTACACCCTAGTACATTGTAATTGTAATAGCAGTCACAAGTGCACTTCACATTAAGTAGGCTATCTCCGCCACAACTTGTACTTCTGCGGTGCCAGGCATAAGCGGGAAGAAAGGAGGGGGCGACACTAATCACTCTTGTTTGGATAAAAAAATCGAGAGCAGCTTGCTTCATAAACAGCAACTTCATAGCTCGTTGTGAGGTCGTATCATCATTTGCGCGCAGCAATATGTAAAAACTAGTTCTTAAACAAAAAAACTCACTTGGATCGTTCTTCTGCGGAAATTTGAAAAAAAAACCTGAAAGAGAATGTCTAGACAGTTGCAACTTTTGAAGTAATGAAAATTTTTCTGCGCAATCTTCAGGGATTGTTTAGAAATCTTTCCTCTATAAATTCTGCTATTTTAGAGAAAAATTCGGTGCGAGGAAATTGCATTTTTACCAGTGGGATATGTTTTATTGAGTCATTCTCTGTATATCGGATTATGATTATGTGTGTCATTTCGTTTTACGATCAATGTAATACCGTTGAGTTTGATCAATTGCTTGAGTTAAAATAAAAAGAGCTTTATAACGTGGATGCCGATACAACCACCATAATACGGAACTAAAAACCGTGGCCTACCAATATATATCAAAATTATATTCGTGAGGTTTGTTAAAAGTGCGCTATATCATGTGTCTTGAAACTTGGATACCTACACATACATGTACATACATTATGTAGGCCTATATCTATTGCTCGTGGTTGGGCTGGGAGCGCCTCTGAGCAGTCTCTTGAAGGGGCGCTATATAAATGCCATGAATGAATGAATGAATGAATGAATGAATGAATGAATGAATGAATGAATGAATGAATGAATGAATGAATGAATGAATGAATGAATGAATGTGTATTTATACATACAATACACATGCACTCAGGGGCAGATCCAGGGGGCCAACCCGGCAATGGCCACCCCCACCCCATCAGGAATGTGTATTGGACGTGCCCCCAGCCCCATCAGGTTTCAACAAGCTTTCGATGATCAAAGCAGCCGAAAAAGTAGGATACGGATAAAGACTAACGATTTAGCATTTGCTTGGAAGAAAAAAATGGAACATGTTGAAGAAGGTCGTCAGATGTTTCGGCAGAAATTCGGTATAATTTCAAGACATTTTGACCAGATGACCGAAAAAGGTCAACAGATTTTTCGGCCAAAGATAAATCAACGAAACATTGCCCCCCCCTTTGAAAATGTCTGTATCCGCCCCTGCATTCACTTACACGTGGATAAATAACACATACATATGTATAGAGCACATCTATATCTCTCTTTCTGTCTCTGTCTCTGTCTCTCTGTCTCTGTCTCTCTCTCTGTGTATCTCTGTGTCTGTCTCTGTCTGTCTGTCTCTCTCCGCCTGTGTCAATTTATAACTTTTCGCTTCTTCTACCACTTGCATACCGTACCGCGTAATGCTGAAGACCACTAAACCCTAATGATGTGTCATTATACCTGTCACTATATACAGCAGTCCGCATACTATCCATTCTCATTCTGTTCCTCCTTCTCCTCCTCCTCCACCTCCTCTTCCTCCTCCTTGTCTTCGTCTTCATCCCCCTTCTGATCGTCCTCTTCATTACTCCTTCACCCCTTCCATGTGGCTCTTCCCCACACCGTCTTCCTCCGCCTGCTTTTCCTTCTGCGTGCTCTCCAGGAAATTGCGGACATCTTCTGGTTTATACGAGCAGAAGTGCTGCACTCTGCAGCGGTTGACCAACAACGTTGAAATCTAAATTATATACAGACGCGTAGACTAACTGACAGCACATAAAATAATATTCTATTTATATTCATATATGTATGCGTATATTATCTAAATATATATCTAAATATATGTATAGCGGGAATATAAAATAGCGGCTTGTATACATGATCATACATGCAGAAGATAATTAGAATTGCTGTTCCTATAATTTCGACGATATCAGCTCGTGATTTCCGACAGCACGTACATGTACATATATACATGTTTACCTAAATAGGCCTACTGATGACCTCTAATTTCATGCGGTCCGCCACCCGTGTATTTTGCTTTTAGTCTATATAGTTCAGAGGGCTGACTGTCTCTCTGTCGCTGGCTCGCTGCATGTCTAGCTGTCTCTCTTTGACTGGCTCCGTTTTCTTTAACCCATTTTTACTGTTTTTCGTCTTTCTCATGCATTGTCTGAATGTCTGAATGCATGCTTGCAAAAGTTTTTGGGATCACTTTCCAATGTCTGTCTGTCTGATTGTTTGTCTGTATCTCTCTGTTCATATATATAATTATATATATTTTTTAAAAGCTGGGCGCCATGACGCGAGACAGACCCAGACAGAGAGTGGCGTCGGACACCTACGGGCGATTAGCTCAAGGATTTTGATGATGATGATGATGATGATGATGATGATGATGATGATGATGATGATGATGATGATGATGATGATGATGATGATGATGATGATGATGATATGTTTTTCTCACAAATCTTATGATGATGATGATGATGATGATGATGATGATGATGATGATGATGATGATGATGATGATGATGATGATGATGATGATGATAAAGACCACGACGACGACGATTCTGAATACCATAGATGTAAAAAAACGATGAAACTAAAATAAAAAACGGTAAAAAACGTCGTTTTTTTCGAAATAATAAAAAACGACCAAAAAAACGATAAAAAACGGAAACGGAAAATAATTTGCCTTTGTTACATCTGAAATTTCATTTTCAGCTTACAAACCTTGCTTTGTGTATGCAATTTTATCAAGAAACTTCAAATAACACAACTTTATTATTAGGCCAAAATAATTGGTAAAAGTAACATTAATCTACCAGTTATTTTTTCTTATAACTTTTGTTTAATTAGAAATGCGGACAAATTAAAGGTATCGAAATCTTTTCAAATTTAAATTGTAGACATAAGTCCACATTATAAGTTTATGCTGATCGGCATAACATAATTAAAATCTAACCAGAAGCAAAAACCACAGATGTTTACTAATTTATATATTGTACATTTATGCTTAAAATTGTTACTTATAAATATTAATTATAGGCCCAAGAATTTTATATCAAAATAACTCTTACAAATTTCATTTCGTGTAGAGATCTACTACATTTATTTCTCAAAATAATGACTTAAACAATTACATAAAGACCCTATTGTTAGCTGCATCCTTGAGAGTACGGTGAAAACGTATGGAATATCAGAAAAAATTAAATTAAGGAAAATATTATTAGACAGAAAATAATTAAATAAAGTTACATTAGGATCGAAAAAAACGATAAAAAACGATGGGAAAAATAAAAAACGAAAAAAACGACGTTTTTTGGGAAAGAATAAAAAGCGAAAAAAACACGTTTTTTACAACTATGCTGAATACAATTGGCCTGGATCTACGTATGTGTGGGAGTTCACAGTAGTATGTCGTTTCTAGCAGTCTGAGTACTATTCCCTACATTGTTGATCTACGGTATCTGTTCTTAATTAACTCAACCATCCCCCTTAGACAGTGTTTAATCTAGTCCCCCTCCTCTGGGGAGGAATTCAGGTTTCTGGGGGGGAGACAATTGGGCGTCCGAAGGACGGTCGTGAGGCGCGTAGCGCCGAGACCGGGGGGAGGGGTATGGGGAGGGGGATGTGCCCCCTCCCCATCAGAAACTTTTTGAATTTCCACATTGCAATGGCAGCATTTTAAGGTGTCATCTTTACAAAATACCTGTACTTTTTCAGAGCCTAATCAGAAATTTTTTGAATTTCCACATTGCAATGGCAGCATTTTAAGGTGTCATCTTTACAAAATACCTGTACTTTTTCAGAGCCTAATCAGAAATTTTTTTAATTTCCACATTGCAATGGCAGCATTTTAAGGTGTCATCTTTACAAAATACCTGTACTTTTTCAGAGCCTAATCAGAAATTTTTTTAATTTCCACATTGCAATGGCAGCATCTTAAGGTGTCATCTTTACAAAATACCTGTACTTTTTCAGAGCCTCATCGGAAATTTTTTGAATTTCCACATTGAAATGGCAGCATTTTAAGGTGTCATCTTTACAAAATACCTGTACTTTTTCAGATCCTCATCAGAAATTTTTTTAATTTCCACATTGAAATGGCAACATTTTAAGGTGTCATCTTTACAAAATACCTGTACTTTTTCAGATCCTCATCAGAAACTTTTTGAATTTCCACATTGCAATGGCAGCATTTTAAGGTGTCATCTTAACAAAATAAACTTTGTAATTTTAAAAAAGAACTTTTTGAATTTCCACATTTCAATGGCAGTATTTTAAGGTGTCATCTTTAAAAAGCTGTCCTTTTTCAATGCTTATAAGAGTGGCCTAAGACTTGAATAAATATACTCAATACTTAAAAAAATATTTTTGTGGGAGTTTCCACACTGTAATGGTATCCTTTCAAGATAGCAAAATAACTCCATTATTTCATTACTGATAAAGTGTTTTAGGATTTCAATATATATTTATATAATATAATTATAATTACAATAAAAATATCTTTATGTATCGAGTTCAGCAGCTCAAGTTCAGCAGGTCAGCTTTGTTGTTGCTGGGTTATTCTAATGTATAACTGCAGACATGACTATATAAGCTGACTTTTAAGCACTATAATCAGCTTATCTCTGTTTCCCAATAATATTTATGGTCCTGAATTGCTGACCAAGATACACTTTCCGAAATCATATGGTACACAAATCAACCAAGAACTAACACTACTGGTACCAAAATTTATCTGGAAGCCACAATATAGTAATGATGTTGTTTTACCAGGTGTTCAAATAATAGGACCAAACCATTTTGAAATTTGACAGTTTAAAATTTGAAGGATAGCACTGGAGAGAAGCCATTCAGTTGTACAAGAATAGTATTTGTATAAAAATTAACAGTAAGTTATACTCATTTTAGCCGGATTGTGTCATATATTATAATAGTAAAAAATTACTATAGCCATATAATAGAAAATAATATTACGGTATAGGTCTATTATCATAACAGTTCATGTAATGCGATGATGTAAACAGCAACTAAAAACTATTATCATTTTGACGCAGTTTTTTGGAGCGGATGTCATCTCTGTTTTTAGTTAGGAAAAATAGTGTTTATACAAATATATACAGTAAGTTATACTCATTACAACATGATAATATCATA
>OX457052.1:28177138-28228615 GCA_949752735.1 Lumbricus terrestris | reverse complement strand
TGGCGCTATAGAAGTTTCCTCTTACAGCTACATGTTTCAATTCGCAAGCCATTCCAATGACTCAAATAACTCTAATCACATTACTGACTGATGACTATGATAACTCTAATGGCTTTAATAACTCTAATAGCGCTCTAATAACTCTAAATTAAGACTCTAAAAACCCTATTTACTCTAATAACCCAAATAACTATAATAACTTCAATAACTCTAAAAATCCTAATGACTCTAATAATTCAACTAACTCTAGTAACTCTAATGGCTCTAATAACTCTGATGGCTCTAATAACTCTAGTGACTCTAATAACTCTAATGACTCTAATGGCTCTAATAACTCTAATGGCTCTAATAAGCCTAACGTCTTTAATGGCTGTGATCGCAATGTATTGTACAGTAAAGGAGACGTATACCAGTTACGGCATCAGAGTCAAGTCTGAGTTGTAATATTGCAATAAAAAAGACAATTTCCTTATCGTCATCGGATATCAAACTACTTCTAGGATGCTTTCCACGCATGTTGTCAACTGTCAGAGGAAATACGAAGGTCGCGATAGCAGATGCAATTTTAACTGCTTTTCTTAAGTATAATGAATTGTTTCAGTTGTAAGCATGGGCGGACCCAGGAGGGGGCAGAACCGGCCATGGCCCCATTTAGAAATTTCTTTATTTTTGACCAGCTATTCTGGCTTGGAAAATTGACATGCCCCCCTCCCATGACTCCATGAGTAGTTCCGTAGGACCCACCCACAGCCACAAGGTCCCCATACGAGGTCCGTACGACTAAAAGGTCATCAACTATTTTGGCGGATAAAATGGTATCTTTTCTTGGTAATTCGAGATAAATGACTAAAAAAATAAAAAATATATAAAAAGTCATCAGATTTTTCGGCGACCAAAATGAAAATTTTCCCTGTCTCAAGACCGACAATTTTGCCCCCCCCCCTTCAAAAATTTCTGTATCCGCCCTTGGTTGTAAGTGTTTGTATTGTTGTTTTTCTTCTTCGTCAACAGGTGATGTGCAAGCTGTTCTACTTCGTCCAGAGCCTCAACTACACCTGCTCCATCATCATACTGACCGTCATCTCCCTCGAGCGATACATGGCCATCAACTATCCGATGACCTGCAAGCGCTTCAGCCGCAGTCGAGTCCTTCGCTGCTGTGTCGTCGGCGGCGTCTGGCTGGCCAGCATCTCCTACTCGATGCCGCTCCTCTTCGTCTACAGCACCTTCCACGTCCCCCCTCCGCCCGGCGCCGACCCCGACGACGATGGTGACGTCTACTGCATCCGGTTGTTGCCTAGCAACAGTCGCATAACAACCATCTACGTCATGGTCGATCTGTTTCTCTTCTACCTGCTCCCGTTGATGCTGATGCTTGTCGTGTACACGAAGATTGCGGTTGTCCTGTGGAGGTCGAGCGCCGTTGAGGACAACCTCAGTTGGATGCGCTGCTCCATCCACTACGACCGGAGAACGAGGACCTCGCGCGGAAGCCTCAGGAACCCGTCGTCATTCGCGAGGACGAACGAAACCTTCGAGAATGTCGTCCAGACTGGCACCGCGGGGAGGATCCGAGGGTCCCAACCGATGTTCATGGCTGAGGTGAACTCTCGCAAGGTGTCGCCTGCGTCGACCGGATGTGGATTCGTCCCCGGTGAACGTTCGAGAAGGGTGATGACCCGAGCGAGGAGCGTCAGCAATCCGGAGTTGCGAGACGGAATCGCAGCGATGAGGAGTGGCGCAACGTCGACGCTCATGATTCCAAGACCTCATTACAGAATCACCATCGACGACCTTGGAACAGCAGCGGCAGGGTCAAGCTCACCGGCTTCGGAATCTGCTGTTTCCACTCCACGGCTGACGACGAAATACCAAGCTGGAACGACCGACGCCGAAGAGTGTGAAGCCTCCAAAGAGACTGGGGGAGCTTCACTACGTCCGTCCCCCACTCTCTGCCCAGCGAGCAAGGACCAGCAGCAGGCCAATCACAGCAGCGGGTCGTCGGCCAGACTCTCCATCTCGACCTACATGCGTTCATTCGGCAGCAGCGATCTAGAGACGAGGCCGAACTCATCCACCCTCGCTGGCGCCACCTCTGAACTCCTCGTGGTCCAGCCCTCCGCTCTCAACAACCACCACAACCACTACCACCATCGTAAGTCCACCAAGGACCGCCTGTCCGTCTCCTCCTCAGCCCGTCTGTCCACTAGCAGCGTGGCGCAATGTCGCTCCTCTTCGTCCCGGCATCGGAACCCACTGCTGTACCGTCGCAAGGTCATCCGCCTGCTCATCGTCATGGTCATAGCGTTCGGCATCTGCATGCTGCCTCACCACGTCCGTCTGCAGTGGCAGGAATGGTCCGATGTGAGCGACTACACGCAGGAGTTGATGCTGATACCGCCGTTCACGACTCTCCTCTTCTACATCAACAGCTGCCTCAATCCCTTCCTCTACGCTCTCATCTCGAACAGGTTTCGCAACTCATTCAGAGAACTGCGGTGCAGCCGACGGGGAGCGGCGGCCGCGGCGGCTCGACGAGGGGAACAACGATTCACCCTCGACACGGGTCGATAGCGAGGAGTGAGACCCGATGGGATCACGAATCATCTACTGTACTCTACTGTAGAGTGTTGTAATGAAATGCGTTCAAAGCTATACGAAGACATGTCAAGGAGACCTAGTATATACGAAACAATGTAACTGGAGTTACTGGACTATAAATTATATAAGACATCAACATGGGGTCTGTTTGTGCGTCCGTGTGTGTGTGTGTGTGTTTGTGTGTGTTTGTGTGTGTGTGTGTTTGTGCGTGTGTGTTCTTATGTGTGCGTGCGTGTGCGTGTGTGTGTGCGTGCTAGTGAGTGATTGTGTGTATGTGGTGTATGTGTGTGTGCGTGTGTTTGTGTGTGTGCGTGTGTTTGTGTGTGTATGTTTGTGTGTGTGTGCGCGCGCGCGTGTGTGTATGTGTGTGTGTGTGCGTGTGCGTGCGTGTGTGTGCTAGTGAGTGAGTGTGTGTATGTGGTGTATGTGGTGTATGTGCGTGTGTATGTTTGTGTGTGTGCGTGTGTGTGCGTGTGTGTGCTAGTGACTGTGTGTGTGTGTATGTAGTGTGCGTGTGCTTCTGTGCGTGCGTGTTTGTGCGTTTGCAACGTCGAAAGTTGGGATGACAAAATTAAACTCTAATAATAGGACGATGACATAGACAAGAAATCAAATCTGAAAAGTGGAACCAGACAGTAAGACATAGAACCGCATGGGAACTGTGGGGTGCGTACGTCTGTACCTGCGCGAGTGTGTATGTCTGCGTGCGTGTGTGTGTGTAGTGTGTGCGTGCGTAAATTTGAAACGCTGTGCAGACGATATTGGACTACACAGAGGAGCTCCACCCGGCGCCGATTGACCGCCATCGCGACCTGACACATTTATTTTGTGCGGCATCGTGGTATATTTTAAATGACAAAGGAAAGAGACCAACGTACAGAAATTATACGAACAGAATAAAAGCTTCAATGTTATACAATATCGGACGTACGTGCATGTAATTGCTTTTTCGATTTCTCTAACTCGAAGGACAGATGCGGCTTACCATATAAGCATATAGCCTTGCCTTGCCTTCAACCATCCTCGACACGAGGGTTGGTCGCATTTTGGACAGTTCTTCTCCATCCTCTCCTGTCTTCGGTTGCTCTCAACAATTGCTCTGTTGATAATCCCGTCCATTCACACATGTTGTCCCACCACCTCTTCCTATGTCTTCCTCTTGATCTTGCTCCTGGAACCGTGCCTTGCATAATCTCCTTCTCCAAGCAGTCTCCATGTTTCCTCATGATGTGCCCGAAGTATGACAACTTCCTTCCTTTAATTGACTCCAGTAGACTCCTTTCTACGCCAGCCGTCTCCAGAACCCATGCATATAGCCTACACTATTATAATTATATAGCAGCACTTTTCTTGCGGTGTCTCACTCGTAGTGCAAGAGTGCTCCGCCCAATTTATCTGACCTCTGTCGCCCTGTCTCCGACGACCTAGCCTCCGGTCGAGCGTTGCGCTTTTCCACTATGAGGGGGGGGGGTTATGGGGAATGGGGGTTATGGGGAAGGGGGGATCCTGGTCCATTGAGTCCCTGCTCTTCGACGTAGAGTCGACTCGGTCGTTGACTCCTCTACCAACTTGGAATGAATTCCCGCTTGCGCTGTTCTTAGTAGGCCCTATACCTTGGAAAATTTATCGGTTTTCTATAGCATAAAGTTGCTCAAGGCTTTCCTCCATGGCCGTGGCTGCTCTGGGAGCGCCTCTTGCAGGACTTCTAAATAATAATAATAATTAATAATAATAATAATAATAAAATAATAATAATAATAATAATAATAATAATAATAATGAAAATCACGACAATTTATATGGCGCAGCATAGCACAGCCATGCCGTTACAAGGGCGCCTTACAAAGCAACTAACATGCGGGATAAGCCCTAGCGAACAAGTATGTTTTTAGCCTGGATTTAAAAAGAGTCCACTGAGCCGGTGACACGAAACGGGAGTATCCCACCTGAAAGCTATCCGGGGGATGAATTAATCTATCCCTCCGGATGGAATTAACCGGTCTAGACTATCCGGGGGGATGAACCAGTTTATCCCCTTTTTTGAAAAATGCGCATAATTGAAAAATTTGATGCTCTAATCAAAATTTGAAGTGACTATAATTATTTTAAGTGTCCTAGGCAATGTTCAGAGAAAGGCAACTCGAATCTATTTAGTGACTCTCAGTGTTTTTAAGTGTTTTAGAAGTTTTAAGTGCTCTAAAACCAAAGCAAAAATTATCTAGTAGGAATAAGCATGCATACCTGTTAGTGTCATTATTCAAAACAAAGCAGATGAAAATTAATTTGCAAAATAAATACACGCGGGTGACTTTTTCGACTTTTCTTCATTTGGGGGATACGATTAATACGGGGGATACCGGCAGATCAAATAGCAAGAGAAAGTCTGTTCCAGCATCGAGGACCAGAGCCTATAGAAAGCACGGTCGCCGTAGCGCGTTCTCATTCTCCGCACACGCAAATCGTACTTCTCAGATGATCGGAGCCGAAGCTTCTAAAGGGGCGCTATATAAATTTCGGAAGTAATGAACGAATAAGCGCCGCACGGTCTAAACCCCGTCGTTAGAAACCGCGTGCTGTTCATTATTGCGACGATAAAAATCGCGGATATCATAGACTATAATTATATATATAATATATATATGTATATGTATATCATAGACTATATATGTATATATATATATATACAGGGTGCGGCCGGAAAAAACCCATTACGAACATCGCGATTTCTCAAAAACCGCTTAATATTTTGTTACAAAACTTCGCCAATCTATTTGACACATATCTATCTACAACTTAGCTAAATCTAATGAAATTCCATTCATGAACACCAAAATGGTGCAACCCTGAAGTGAAACAATGTTATTTTCGTTTCAACAGACATTTAGTGACAGCAATAACAGCAATAAGTAACAAAGTAGCGACGCAAACAGAATTGTAGGCCTATCAAAGCGCAAGGTTACTTATTGTTATTGACAAGATTAGGCCAAACTGTTAAGTTTTGTGCAATGAATGTTCGAAGTGACCACAGTTCGCTTTTACGCAAGCTTGCAGACGTTTTCGAAAGCCCAGAACAGACTTCTGAATGGTCTCAAGTGGCAAGTCATTCCAGATGATTTGCAGCGTAGTTTTCAGTTTCAGAAATGCTCTTTGGCTTTGTGGGAAGTTTGTTGTAAGTCTCAAGCATTGCGCCCCAGACAGCATAGTCGAGTGGATTCATATCTGGTGAATTTGGCGGCCATGAATCCTTGACGAAGAAGTCCGGACAGTGACTTCTTAACCAATCTTGGGCCAGCTTGGCGCCCTGAGCGGGGGCTCCATCTTGCTGAAAAGTAAACTCATTTCAACTCATCGACAAGCTTGGGCAAAAGATTCTCCACGTAGTACTTAGCATTGACTTTGACCTTCTCGTCAATGAAATGCAAGCGTCCTTTGCCCTCATAGCTGACATCTGCAGAAACCATGATGTTGGGAGAGAACTTGGCTCTCTTGACCAACAGGCGGCTTGGATGGATATCGACTTTTTTCTTCTTCTCCCAGGCGCGGTTGTTTTGAGTATTAATGGGTGGATTGATGTAAAAGCTCTTTTCATCGGTCAAGAAAACCTTATTATGGCACACTGCAGGCTACTTTACGTAAAATTATGATTTCCTATTTCGTGAATGCCGTGTTAAATTGAAAAATGCAGTTCTTTCTTCTGACTGATGTCATGATCACAAATATAAAGATACTGACATAAAATTTTCAAATAATATGCAGAAATATGCTACGAATAAGAATGAAAAAATTTGCAAGAAAATATTCAGCGGTTTTCGAGAAATCGCAATTTTCGTAATGGGTTATTATTTTTGGCCGCACCCTGTATATCTATCACAGACTATAAATATATGTCATAGACTCTAAATATGTATATAGATATATATATATATATCATAGACTATATATATGTATATATAACTATATATAGGGTGACACAAAAGTTCGTTCACCGTTTTCAAAATGCGCTATCTCAGCAACGGCTTCATATTTCTTTATAATATTTTGTCAGTGTATACATCAGTCAAATGAAAGATACTGGTACAAATTTGATTATGATCCGGTCCGTTTTCGCCATTATTTCTAAGAAAATTTAAAGACGACCAGTTTTTGCGGAAAAACTGCGTTCATCAAATTAACACAATAAAGAAACTGTGTATACGCCTATATCCTCGTATACAAGCGTGACAAGACACTGTTGTTACCCATATAGGACATACACAGACGTATGTGACTAGCGTATAGTGTATCCTTTCTGCTTAATGACAGCACTGACTCTATCCGGTATAGGAAGAGTACGTTCCGCCTGCTCCACAGATGAAGCTATAGTCCGTCGGTGATGGTTTGAGGTGGGATGACTGCCAGAGGTCTCACTAAACTTCAATTTGTGCCATATGGTACCAGACTGAACTCGCAGTACTACGCACATCACAAACATTCTCGAGCAGATCGTGAAGCCAGCGTTCGAGAGAGAAAATGACAACGGCAGTGTCATGCAACGAAAGTTATTTGTTCACAATGAATTAGGAGTATTTCAGCAGGATGGCGCAAGCTGTCATGTGACGACAAAGTGGCTATATAGACGACAACCTCCCGCCACACATAAAGCCGAACGATTACCCACCCAACTCTCCGGACCTCACTCCTATTGAGAACTTGTGGAGTATTTTACCTCTCAGCGTTTATAAAGATCCTGAGCCAAAGAACGCTGATCAGCTAAAGCGTCGCCTCCGACGAGAATGGAGTCGATAGCAATTGGAACACTTCAGACGCTGATCCAGTCTGTGTCGGATAGAGTCAGTGCTGTCATTAAGCAGAAAGGAGACACTGTACAAAAATGATGACCAACGAACAAGTGTATATGTCAGCGGGAGCCAGAAGAGGACTATTGGCCCACACCAAAATTCGAAAACTTCGATATTTTGGTCATAGCATGAGACAGCAAAACGATAGCATCGAAAGCAGCATCATGACGGGTTTTGTGGAAGGGAACCGAGGACGAGGAAGGCCGAGGTTATCTTGGATCGACAACGTTCTGAACTGGACAGGACTTGTAGGCTCTGACTTAATGAGCGCGACAAGGGACAGAAGACTCTGGGCATTAAAGATCCATTCATGTAGCCAACCGTCGCGATGCGACGATGGCGACATGACATGACATGACAGACACTGTACGCTAGTCACATACGTCTGTGTATACGTCCTATATAGGTAACAACAGTTTCTTGTCACTCTTGTATACGAGGATATGCGTTGCCTATACACAGTTTCTTTATTGTGTTAATTTGATGAACGCAGTTTTTCCGCAAAAACTGGTCGTCTTTACATTTTCTTAGAAATAATGGCGAAAACGGATCGGACCATAATAAAATTTGTACCAGTATCTTTCATTTGACTGATGTATAGCCTACACTGACAAAATATTATATAGAAATATGAAGCCGTTGCTGAGATAGCGCATTTTGAAAACGGTGAACGAACTTTCGTGTCACCCTATATATATAAATAGAGTTATTAGACCTATTCAGGACCAAATCAGGTAGTTTTCATTATTGCAAAGCGTTGTCGCTAAAGCCACCGTTATTCACGACAAGATTATCACGCCACATATAAATGCAGTCGTCCAGACACAGTGTTCAGTCTTTCACAAAAGCAAATTACTGTCTTTTGCCTTGAAAATTTAATGTCTTTAGAATTTTTAAATTATTGTACAGCAAGGTCGACACTTTGCAGCGTGTGGTTAATGGTTTCACATTTCGGGATGAAAGATGGATACTTGTTGCTGCTTAACGACAGTGTTGCCATTTAAAAGATTTTTAGCGTCGCCCTCCTTCTTTATCCACGCTTGGGACTGGCACTGGCACTGGCAGCTTGCAGACAGATCGATTTGTTTCTACTCTTATTCAGGGTGAGCGCAACTTGAGTCCAGTGAAAACAGATGGAATTAGAAATGAGCCAAAACTCATATCGGATGAGGGTTGGGCGGGGGGTGGTAAAGGGCGGCCCGCGGGAGAGGGAAGGGGATAAGATTAGCCTAATCCCGGTTGTTTATGCGGAGAAAAGCCACTGAGGAGCAGGACATTTTTAACGTGCAGTTCTACACAAAATGTGCAGTTCTAAATGGATTCGTGCAGTTGTAGAAGCACTTCCGTCACGTTCCGTGCAGTTAAATCTAGTAAACTTAGGTCATTTTCCTCAGATGGGAAGTTATTTACCATGAAGGATGAGAAAGGAGAGAAGAGGATGTGCAGTTCTAAAAATTCCTTAAAAACAGCTCTGCTGAGGAAATATCTATTAGAAGATTATCTGGAAATCCGAGATATGATATAGGTCTAAAAAATCATAGAAATGTCGATCCCGATGTCGTGCGGAAGGCCAAAGCATAGTTCAGATATCCACTTAATTGAAGCCAGTGTTTAATCTAGACGTCTATATGAAGGCGAGGGGGGAAGGTGAAGTCGCCCCCATGGCCATGGCAGGAATGACATTTTGCTTCCAGGAAAAATCTTGATGCGTTGTCAGCATGGACATTGGTAATATGTCCCCCGAAAAATTGTATAGGCCTATACGTAGCATCCCCCTCCACACACACACACAGAAATCTCGGACAGGTCTTGTTCACATGAGTTGATAATTATGTAAAATCTGTGTGTTTTCCGAAATTCGAAGAGAAAGACCAAAAAAGGCGCAACAGAAATTACTGGTCAAAAGGCGTCTTCGACTCTTCGGTGTATGGCTCAGCGGGGCCGCCAGCCCCCCAATCCGCCAAAAAGGCCATTTTCCCGCCCCCGCTTCCAGAAAATGAATTCCCCCTCCCCCAAAAGCATGGAAACTTTATTGAACAAAGACTCGCAATATAATGTTCTAGACGCAGCTAAAACAGATTACAGGAGCACCATGAAGAAGATTATAGAAAAAAATGCTAAAAATATCGTTTCAATATCAATTTGTTTCATTTCAAGTTTTAAAAACTAATTCTATTTAGTTTCGATATTTTACTACATTGTTATGGTCATCTTCAATCCCATAAATCTCGATTTTCAAAGCCAAGGGTTTACGTAGTATTATATGTATAGGCTAGTCTATCACTGTCTATGCGTCTATTATACATGTATAATAGTCGCGGCTATTGACAGCGCTGTTGCGGGCACGCGGTTTTTAACGACGCAGTTTCTCGCGGATACCGATTGTCACAAAAGACAGCTCTGCCCTCCTCTGTCTGTTATTGTCTGTCTATCTTTCGGTCTGTCATTGTCTGACTGTCTGTCTGTCTGCGTCTCTCTGTCTGTCTGTGAGTCTGCGACTGTCTATCTACTCTGACTGACAGCTGCATCAAATAAGAATATCCAGCATCATGTGGCTTTGCACCTTGTTCTTCCTGCACGAGTTGAATTGGATAAACACGAGTCGGATGATTGCCACAAAAAGAAGAAAATGTTCATCATTACTAAACGCGAGACGATACTGTTGACCTTTCGAATCGTTTGTTATTCTGTCTTTAACGGACAGACCGGACTATAGTGACTCAGTACGACCGTCGACCGCCTACGGACTACTTTTTTGGACAACCATTCTAACTTGACAGAGCGCTCGTCAATAAACTGGTGCCCTGCTATATTGGCTTTCGAGTGGCGCTCTATAGAAATGTGCAGGTTACGATTACAATTACGACTGAACGATGTCTAATAACCATAGAAACGTGTGAATTTATTCCATATAATTGCAGGTCTTTCCGTCAATCAAGTGCTGTACTATGCAAAAAAAGTTCTGTCCAGGCCAACGACCTCTGTTGTCATAGGCCCTGGTCAAATCTGGATCCATCCATCAACACGACGCCTTAAATTTTACCCTCTGTGAAATAATTATCACCAGAATAATTTAAGAGATTATAATAAAAATAATTAAATAATCAAATTATAATTATGTCTATAGGCCTATATACGAACCGAGCTTCATACACTCGATGTACGAACGGATGATAACTTGTTATTACAGGAGTGGAAAGTAACTGCCGTCGGCAGCCATGCAAGACGCTCACCTCGTCCCATCGCTCAGTTTACCAACGCCATCTGGTTAATGGATGGTTGAGTGGATCTTTGGGAGTCATGCTATATATAGCTGCAGACAGTGGGACGCGATTTCTGTATGCGTGTCTTCGTGCCAAAGTGTTATTGCATTATTGTAGTCCAATAGCAAGTCCCAGTCGAATCGATTAAGGATAGGCCTACATGCGTGAACAAGAATGTATTGTAGGAAGAGGTAGGGCAAAGCGGGTGATGATAACCCTCGCAGAGGTGCACCCGTGTCGTGCTGCCACCTGCAGGCCGGTCAAAGAATAATTAGAAAGTTATAAATATATGCCTAGTTTCTGCCTACATAGTCTTATAAAAAAAAGAGCCAGATAATTAAGTGTCGCGAGTGAGTACGCAGGTCAGAGGGAAGGCTATTTCAAAGAGGATGACATGCAGACTATGTATGGTGCACGATCGAGAAATCCCGACGCTGTTTTATAGTGGCATGCAGAGCGAGCATGCGGAACCATGAAAGGAAGCCGAGCAAAAAGATCGGCGACCCTGCATGCTACATTGTAGGTTACAGAGTAGGAATAATAATAGGCCGAGGTTGCAAGTTTTGCAAAGGAACTCCCTCACTTCATGGTTGCACTCTGATAGTGCCATATATAAAAACATGATTTTCGGTCTAAAATCTTTCCATTGATTGAAATTATGTGCGTGCGCGCGTGTGTGTACGCATATGTGTCGCTCCATATATATAATATTATATTATATTATATTATATTAGCCTATATTATATTATATTATATTATATCATATTATATTATATAATATAATATAATATAATATTATATTATATTATATTATATTATATTATATTATATTATATTATATTATATTATATTATATTATATTATATTATATTATATTATATTATATTATATTATATTATATTATATTATATTATATTATATTATATTATATTATATTATATTAGCCTATATTATATTATATTATATTATATTATATTATATTATATTATATTTTATCATATTATATCATATTATATTATATTATATTATATTATATTATATTATATTATATTATATTATATTATATTAGCCTATATTATGTTATATTATGTTATATTATATTATATATATAATATATAAAATATATATTCTGTTTTTGAAATTCATCCAATTCCGTGTACTGCACGTGTAAAAACTAATAATCTATAGATCTACTCAATCTAATTTGTTGTCGTGACGTGCAGCGCGACTGTCAACTGTCAAGACAATGGATCGCTAAAATTGTGTCGATATTCTTAGACTTTATTTGATGGATTGCGAGTCACACGAACAACAAAAACACACTGCAAGTAGTCCATAGATCTGCGTGCGTATGTATACCATCGCAAGAGCAGACGTTAAGAGGAAGTCGTTTCTTTAGCGGTCGATGTATATTTGTCGCCTGACGTGTTTGTAACAGCACCGTTCTAGACTTGGCATAAAGATCTTTAAAGGTCTAGAAGAGCAACTGCAAAAACGCCCCCGCATCGTGCACCTGTGTTTGAGGGGGAGAGGGGAAGGGGAGGGGAGAGGGAGGGGAGGGGGAAGGGGATCTTAAAATTCCCGGGCAACGCCGGGTACCCCCGCTAGTCATATATAATTTTGATGTATACAACGATAAGGTGTCGGACGAACGAAAGAGAAGACCGACCATAAAAATATGTTTTAGTCACGAATGAAGACAAAATAACTGGAGGTCAGACGTTGATTTAGGGCATTTATGTAAAGTTGATTTATGTGAAGATGGGATGTCCAATGAGAAATCTACAATCGTGTAATAAGGATGACTATAGGGAGTTGAGCACCACCACCACCCACAATTCTCACCCTATCTAAGACAATAATTATAATGTCTTGCTTCACACAATGTATAGGCTACGTTTCTTCCGAACAGTGAATATCAACCATTAAAAAAGTCTGCTCGCAGTCACTTTTGCTCGTACTTCCACTATGCAGAACCGTGCTTTCTCGGTGGTAGGACCCTCAACCTGGAATGGCCTTCCTCTGACCCTCCGCTCTCTTTGTATAAATCCGTCTCAGGATGTTCTCTTTAATCTTACGACAGTTTTATTTGCATGGCCGCGCTGAGGTTGGGGGCGCCTCTGAGTAGACCCTTGAAGAGGCGCTATATAAAAGCATATAATGAATTAAAAGTCTGCAAATTGTCAACATGATCGAAATGGTTTAAACATGAAACAAATACATGAGCTGCGAATAATTAATTATCGACCCAATTCATGTGTCAATTTCATGGTTGCATTTGCAAAAATTAATATTATCTCAATCTCTCAATTAGTTAATGCTCCATAATTTGCCTTCCAAAACAGGACGGCGCACATAGACGAACTGCATCGAATTCTTTACAAATCACTCCGATAAGACAGCGGAAACGTGAGACCTGGTTGACCTTGTCGTCTAGATTACCATCGGGATCGCCTTCTTAGTAAGCTGGACACGGACCCTTATAATAATGCTATAGCCTAAAACAAATAGGATACGTGGCACATTCATTCGTTCATTCATTCGTTCATTCATTCATTCATTCGTTCATTCATTCATTCATTCATTCAATCATTCGTTCGTTCGTTCGTTCGTTCGTTCATTCATTCATTCAATCTATGGACTTATATGTCTACCTAGCCTCTTCAAGAAACCTACTCAGGAACGCTCCCAGCCCAGCCACGGAGAAAGAAAAAAGACTTGAGAGATTTACGAAACAAAGTTTGATTGGTCAGATGTAACAAACGCAAATTTGAATGGATGTCATTCCAGATGGACGGTCGAGAAAGATCGGCGTTGTGTGTGTGTGTGTGTGTGTGTGTGCTTGTGGGTGTTTGTGTGCGTGTGTATGTGTGTGTTTGTGCGTGTGTGTTTGTGTCAATTGTGTGTTCCATTTGCTCCATTTGCAGCTAATTTATACATCGGTCTCAGGACAATGAATCAATGAATATAGAAGACAGGAAACTTGGGGCAAATAAATGCATATCCGATATATGTATCCATTCCAACAGATGTTGCCCCACTTCAGTTTAATAGCCAGCTATCATCCATGATACATTATTCGCCAAGGACTTTGTTTTACTCAGGAAAATTCCTTGATATCTCCCCATGAACAGAAATATATAGGGGAATAAATTCTATATGTAAATAAGACTGGCTTCCTGTTTGCCAGATGGTAACGCTTCAGCTAGCCACATGACATAAAAATGATGACTTTTCAATATTTTTTGGTTTCTCCTATTGGTTTCTAGATTGCAGCCAAGAACTTTATATTAGATGAACTATGTTAGGGCCTACTAGTGAACATATTGTCTGTGTCCATTTCATTTTCAACCATGCTGTAGATG
This sequence comes from Lumbricus terrestris, assembly GCA_949752735.1. NCBI lineage: Eukaryota > Metazoa > Annelida > Clitellata > Crassiclitellata > Lumbricidae > Lumbricus > Lumbricus terrestris. The sequence goes on along the minus strand of OX457052.1, from coordinate 28,214,548 downwards.
TCTTTCCACTTCATATTCCGTTTCTGATTTAAAATAAGTGTTAGAAAATTCCAAAATCAATGTTTTTGACTTTGAAAACATAACCAATTGCCACTCTGAATATTCATCAATGCAATCGATTGCATGCTTTTCTTAAGCAGACAATCAGTAAGATTATTCAGAACCCAAATTATCGTCCGAAGACTAAGGACACAATTTTATGTAGGCCTAGTCTACTGGGTTTCCAGCTCTGTGTAAAAACGGTTCTAGGGTTACCTATAGTCCGATCTGTCACAGCGAATGACTGTGACACATCGGACTATGCGTGTTGTATAAATTACGTTGAGATGATAGATGATGCTAATAAAGCTGGAGATCAGTTCCTTTTAGATGATTAATGTCTATTATATCGCGTGCAATAATTATTATTCTACCATTGTTGCAATATGAACCATTCTTCAATTGGGTCCAATTAATTTCGATGAAATGAGACATGAGATCAACTGATCAAGAACCATCGACTCACGGCGTCACAGAGCCAGTATATAGCCTTAAAATATCAGATCAGACTATAGTCTAGAAGACTAGACTACACACAGCTGTAGGAGTCCTACTGCTATATTTTCTTCTGCTAATTATAGCGCATATTAAACCACACTGTATCATTGGCGACTACATCCAATTAGCAGACGACACGTGTTCTTGATGTGTCCGGATGCTGACCGCATTTTCTACTAATGAAAACGAGTGAACCTGCACACAAGCACACGTGCAGGCACACACCCACATACAGACGCGCACACACACACGTACTCACACGCACGCACACACCCACATTCATACGCCGACACACCAGAACACAATCACACACGTACTCACAAACGCACGCGCACACACAAACGCACAAACCCACACACACGCACACGCGCGTACACATTATGCATACACGCGTCAGTTTCTTCTGATACTGAACCCTGGACCAATAATATATCCGAGCGCTGTGCTATCGCTGTCGGTCGAGTCTTTATTATTTCATTTCGTCTTTAGGTCGATCTTTCTTTGGACTTTTGGTTCATTTGACGTAGAAATAGAGACAGACAGACAGACGGAGAGACAGACAGACAAACAGAGACATACGAACAGAATACAGACACAGACATAGTGAGAGACAGAGAAAAGAACATAAATACAAGCAAACAGACACCCACCACACAGGCACACACACACACACTCACACCCACACACACACACACACACACACACACACACACACACACACACACACACACACACCCACACACACACACACACACACATGCATTAAAAAAATCGAGAGATACAGAAGATTTAACGATCGATCAATGGACACAGTAATCTGTCACCATTTTGTCGTTGTAGTCGTCGTCGTCGTCGTTGTAGTCGTCATCGTTGTAGTCGTCGTCGTCGTCGTCGTCATCAACTCAACGCACAGACAGACAAAGGGATTGGTGCCAATAAAACAAAGCGTCGGATTTCGTGCCACTGAAATAAACCCAATAACAACAACACTCGGTGATCATGGGCGGAGTTTATCAGGGGCTAGGGGGCTTAAGGGGGGCTAACCCCCCCCCCCCCCCAATAAGACCCAGATTCATTTTTTTACCGTGTAAATGATATCTTTTCCCGGGCTTAGCCCCCCCTCCCCAGGAAGGCTTTAGCCCCTCCAAGAACGGAAACCAAACTCCGCCCATGTCGGTGATGGCGTCTACGGCAGTTCAGACAGCATGAGTCCCGTCGCCGACATCCGCAGAGATCAGAACTCCGGGGTTCTGTCGACCCATAATGCAGCAGTAAATGGATGGCACGGGCGGGTCAGACGTTGATTTGTGTAGAGTTGGGGTGTCCAATAAAAACTTTACGATGGAGTCCCCGCAAAGACTGTAGGTTCTGGAGTCTGCAATTCTCACCCTGACCACGGCTATAGCCTACGTCTTTATACAGGCGCCCTGTTAACGGCATGACCGTAAAAGGGCGCCATTTAAATTGTCGTATAATTGTGTGTTTTTATTTTACGCCAGAGGTACAAAGAATCCTTCAGGCTCTTAGAAACTAAAAGCACTTGCTTTAAAGGTTATCGTCTCCCTCGTGTCGCAAAAAGGAGCCACAAAATTGTCACGGTCTAATAATTGTGTTCACTGTCTGGAGTCTGCAGCCGCTAAAGCGGTTCTAGCAATAAACAGACTCTGCAGACTTGGAAGGTCGGATGTTTTGCAAACGTCTACGATAAAACTCAATGTGCGTGACTCGCCAACAACTTGCAAAACTTAATTTAGATGCCTTAACTCTTGAGTCCCCTGGAGTTACATTTGCCTCCTCTGTTCGGCACCTTGGTTTCACATTGGACCGGGAGCTGAACGTTTCCGACGCTCTCGAAACACATAAATCTACTTTGTCGTGATTGCTGCTACCAACTACGTCAGCTTAGGGTAGTGTCTGACCCTGCTTCTGCTGCCACTCTTATCCATGCCTTTGTGGTCTTTCGTCTCGACTATTATAATTGTCCTGCCATCAATGTCGGGCTCCCGGTGATCCGAATTGAGTGTCTTGACCGGATTCTGTGCACAGCATCACGTTTTGTAGGTAGCATCCCTAGATTTGACCAGTGGCGGCGCTAGGGAAGGCTGGGGGCTAAGCCCCCCCCCAACAAGAGGCTCAGCCCCTCTCCAACAAGAGGCTCAGCCCCCCCCCCCCAACAAGAGGCTCAGCCCCCCCCTAAAAAAGGGCCATCCGAATTTTTTACATTGAAATATCCACGATTTTCGGCTGACGACTAAAAAAAAGGTCGTCAGCAATTTTGGCGGCGAAAATGGAAAATTATCATGAGATTTCGGTCGATGACTAAAAAAAAGGTCGTCAGAAATTTTGGCGGCGAAAATGGAAAATTATCATGAGATTTCGGTCGATGACTAAAAAAAAGGTCGTCAGAAATTTAGACGGATGAAAATGTGAAATTTTTGCCGCGAGGCTTCAGCCTCCCCACCCCCAAACTGAAATCCTGGCGCCGCCACTGGATTTGACCAAGTCACGGAGTACATGCGGAATGAACTCCATTGGCTTCCTTTTCCACAGCGGATAACCTATAGGCTTTCAGCATTACTCTGGCGCTGCATTGGAGGATCTGGTTCCCATGTAGGTCTACCTGCAGGAGTTCTGCTGTTCCACCTCTTGTGTCCAGCGGTGATCTGACCTCCGATCGGCTGAACAAGCTTAGCTCTTGGCCCCTCGCTCACGGACTATTATGTGTAGCGGCGCACTTTCTCAGTGGCTGGTCCTAGAACCTGGAATAGGCTACTTGTTGCACTACGCCTTGTGCCTAGAGCCCAACCACTATGTTCTTTTCTCGCTTAAAAACTGCCTTATTTAGCCGTTGCTGGACTGGGAGCGCTTCTAAACAGATTGCCTTTATGGTGCGCTATACAAGAAGTAAATAATAATTAAAGCGCTGCATGTAGATATAATTAATTATGCATTCGCTGGAAGAGGCGAGTCGTTTCACGGAGGAAGGAGGCATCGCTTGTGCCCCCCGGTCATTCGACGCTCAGGCGCTGTTCGACAATGATTGCGCGAGCTCTCGCTTCTTTCTATGATACATGGCCGAGCCTCTTCGACTGTGGGTGACAGTGTGTCCCGTCATCTGCAATTGCCTTCCAATAGCCATGCGCTTGATGATTATATACTAAATTCGCCTGAGTTTTTTTTACAAATCTCTCAAATCCTGCTTTTTAAGGTGCGACTTGGCTGGGAGCGCCTCTGAATAAATCTTTTTAAGGGGCGCTATATAAATTCTCGGAATGATTGAATGAATATGTTAATTTCGGAGATTTCTGTGCTATGTAAAATACACATGCAAGCGCTGTTTTATTTTCGACCGATTAACATAAATTCCATAATAATTAAATGTAATGTAAATGTAAATGGATTTTTATATAGCGGTTGCCTATGGCCTCGACACTGAGGTGAGATCCTTCACCACCGCTCGCCCGTTTGAATGGACGCCACGCCATTTAGGTCCCCGTGGACGGACCGTGCTATAGCCCGAGATTTTAAATCTCTGAAATAGCCACCCTCGGGATTCGAACCGCGACCCTCACGCTCTCTTCCACAGACGCGCGGCCGCCAGCTCTCTTACCGATGTGGCTAATGTGGACTAACGTTACAATGCTGATAATTATTACGTGGATGAACAGATCGGGTGAGATCTATCACCAGCGCTTCGCAGTTTCTATGGGTATCACGCTATTTTAGGCATCCATGCACGCACGATGCTCTAGCCCAAAGTTCAAATGCATTAGATAAACTAGCATCGGTATGCGAACCGGTGGACTCGACCTCGGAGACGCATGGGACGAAAGCTGTAACCAATCAAGCTAATGGGGTGTTGTAATAGGGTGCTGCACTATATAGTCCAATAGACAGGATTCATGGTAGATGAAATATCGGTTGCTCTTCTCTTCACCTGCCCTATCTGTAACTCTCCTCTCATCCTCTTCCTCGTTCTCGTCCTCGTCCTCTTCCACTCTCTCTCTCTCTCTTTTCCTTTTCCTCACCCTTCTCCTCATCTTCTTCCTCTCCCTATATCTTCCTCATCCTCTTCCTCATCCTCATCCTCTTCCGTATCCTTTTCTTCTTCCTCTTCCTCTCCCTCTCTCTCTCTTCATCTTCCTCTTCCTATCGCTCTCTTCCTTTTTCTCTCTCTCATCCTCTCCTTCTACCACTTCCTCATCCTCTTCCTCTTCCTCTTCCTCTTCCTCCTCCTCTTCCTCCTCCTCTTCCTCTTCCTCTTCCTCATCCTCTTCCTCTTCCTCTTCCTCTTCCTCTTTCTCATCCTCTTCCTCTTCCTCATCCTCTTCCTCATCCTCTTCCTCTTCCTCCTCCTCTTCCTCTCTCTTCCTCTTCCTCTCTCTCCTCCTCTTCCTCTCTTCCTCCTCCTCTTCCTCCACCTCTTCCTCTTCCTCCCTCCCTATCTCTTCCTCTTCTTATCTTCCTCTTCCTCCTCCTCTTCCTCTTCCTCCCTCCCTCCCTCTCTCTTCCTCTTCCTCTCTTCCTCTTCCTCCTCCTCATCCTATTCCTCTCTCTCTTCCTCTTCTTCTTCCTCTTCCTCTTCCTCTACGTATTCCTCTCCTCTTTGCCGGTCTTCCTTCTTCCTTTGTCTCCCTGCCTTTCTGTGTAGGTTCGTGCGTCCAGTGACGTCATTCGTCACTTTGTCCCGCTCTTTCCTTCAACTGACCATGTATTCATGTAGCCATCCTTTATCACGCAGTCAAATAACACCATCCTCGCTCTTCTTCTTCTTCTTGTCTTTCTTCCCTCCCTCCCTCGATCCAGGGCTTTTTTAACGTGCAATTGTACACAAAATGTGCAGTTCTAAATGGATGTGTGCAGTTGTAGAAGCACTTCTGTCACGTTCTGTGCAGATAAAACTAGTTGAAAAAGGTCATTTTTCTCCAATTGGAAGTAATTTACCATGTAGGATGGGGAAGGAAAGAAGGGGTTGTGCAGTTCTAAAAATTCCTTAAAAACAGCCCTGCCTCGATCCTTCCCTCGATCATGGTTCTTACAACGAAGTCTTCCCTCATTACATTATCTCTGCTGGCTTCTGGTCATTCCTATAAGAGATCGTTTTCCTCCATCATTTCTAATATCTCTTTATGTCCTGTATTGCATCCTGCTGGCGCCTCTCCATCAGTCGCCTATTCGCCTTCCACTGGCTTCCAGCCGTCAATCTCACGATCTGTTTGGCTTCGAGTCATAAAACCAATAATAGTCAAGAGTGTTTTCTTACCGTACTCGCCAGAGGGAAGCATTGACCGAATTTCGCACGAGACTAATCATATCTTCGCATAAATATTCGCTAGATGTGATATGAACGGGCATTTATGGCGCTATATAATTTTATAAATTGTACATGTACTCGATTGTTTATAGCGACCGTAATATTTTATGACCCATGATCGTATTTTGAGGTTTATGGGTTCATACCCTGAAATAAATAAATTCCAAATTTAGACACGCTAATTCCGTGTACTTTACGACTAAGGGTGAACCGCCCCTCCCCCATACGGAAAGTCGCCTCCGAAATGTTTCACTGGTTACGCCCCTGAATAAAGCCACGGCGCAATTCATTTTACATAGAAGAGCATGGGACGCATTCAGCGCTTCAAATAGTGTATCCAACGGGGTCATCAAGCAGTATACAATCAATCAATCGGTCAATCAATCAATCAATCAGTCAGTCAGTCAGTCAATCAATCAATCAATCAATCAATCAATCAATCAGTCAATCAGTCAATCAATCAGTCAGTCAATCAATCAATCAATCAATCAGTCAATCAATCAATCAGTCAATCAATCAATCAATCAATCAGTCAATCAATCAATCAGTCAGTCAGTCAATCAATCAGTCAATCAACCAGTCAATCAATCGATCAGTCAATCAATCAATCTGTCAATCAATCAATCAGTCAATCAATCCATAAATCAGTCAATCAATCAGTCAATCAATCATTCAATCCATCAATCAATCAATCAGTCAATCAATCAGTCAATCAATCAGTCAATCAATCAGTCAATCAAGGAGTCAGTCTGCCAGCCAATCAATCGGTCAATCAAGCAGTCAATCAATCAACCAGTCAATCAGTTCCTATAGGGTCAACGCCTGTAATTATAGATCCTATAATTAACGTCGGCCCATTATGCATTTCTTTATTCACACAAATCAAAGACTTGTGGAAATCCTGCGATGACCACATTTTGTTTTTCTCCCATATAATACAGTTTACTTTCATTTTCTATAGAAGCATCAATTGCAAAGTCATTAATTTTAATTGCTAGCTTTCGCCATGCACTGCGACGACACAAGTTGACACGACAGGCCATATAGACCAACATGAAGTGCAGCAGTCCAATGCTAGTCTAGCATCGTGATTATTTAGCGCAACTTTTGCTGGGATCATTGGCTTCTGCAGATGGAAAGCAATTGCACTTCCTGCAGAGGCAAACCTATGTAGGTACACCAATCTGAGAAAATTACAGACGAATGGGCGTTGACCGAGATAGCGAGAACTTAGAAGTAGGCAGAATGAGGCAAGCACGCAAATACATGCACACAAACACACACGCAAACACACTAACACACACATGCACAGACCCGCACGCGCACATACACGCGATTAGGCGGGCAGAGATAGAGAGACCCGGTGAGTTGGTCGCACGGGCAACTCAGAGGGACTCTTTTGTTTAATCATCAGGCAGGACATGATTGCGACAGACAGACTGACAGACATACATACAGACAGACAAGCAGGCAGGCAGGCAGGCAGTCAGATAAGACAGATCCTGCTGCAGCAGTAATACGTGGTGCTGCCTGGCGAATTGAATTACATGCGTTTATGACTGGAACGTTATCGCCATCTTGAGAATGAAGACAAAGTATATCATTTGTATTTGGCCAGAGAGAGACATAATAAAAATTATGTCTCTCTCTGGCCAAATACAAATGATATACTTTGTCACCCACTTTAAACCATGCCCTCATCATTGCCAGGTAAACACTGGCTGGCACGCACATACGTGTAACGTCTGTGCAGGGCTATTTTATGTAGTTTACATGGCAATGATGAGGGCATGGTTTAACGTGTGTGGGAATGCGTGGGAACGGCGTTCCCATTGCTCTCGAAATTCTTGACTTGCGTTCCCACTGCTCACCACATCGAACCATGGAAATACATTACACATGCGTTCCTATAAAATTCTAGTTCAGCGTTTCCACGTCTCACATTCGGCGTTACGAAACCACTTTTATCACTGGATGAGGGAGACGAAAGGGAAAGCAGTGTGGGAAGAGGAATTAGAAAGGAGCAACAGGGAATATTTCTCACAGATGGAACGTACCCCACCCAGGGCTGTTTTTAGGGAATTTTTAGAACTGCACAACCCCTTCTTTCCTTTCCATTCCTCCATGGTAAATTACTTTCAATCGGAGGATAATGACTTTTTGCTAGTTTTAACTGTACAGAAGTGCTTCTACAACTGCACAAATCCATTTAGAGCTGCACATTTTGTGCACAACTGCACGTTAAAAAAGGCCCTGCCACCTTGTCGAACTAGCATACAGAATTTTTTTACAGATGCTGTAGCCTATCATGCTATGGTTAATGAATGAATCAAAGAAGGAATGAGTGAATTAAATTAAATTCATTCATTCTTTTCATTCAAAGAATTTAGATAGCGCCTCTCTTAGCAAACTACCCATGGATAGGCATTCACTGGTTAAATTCAGCCGGACCCCACCGGGTTTTAGATCCGCCACATAAAGGAGTAGATCATAGACCCGTCATCCAACAAAACGATTCTGCTTCTGTTACAGCAGATGACAATACCGGTAGGCATATAGGCCTAGTGCTACTAGAGATAATCTTTTGTTTTCCGGATGGCTGTTATAATGGTTATAGATTAGCCAAGCAGATGTGAAAAAGCGTTAGACCTACACTTGCGATGAAGAAGCAGACAAATAGCTAAGGAATGTTTTAATTAATTAAATGCTAGTTTTAGTGATTGCTCTGGTGACTCACCTGCTAGTTTCAGTTCCAATTGTAGACAGCTACTATAGGCCTAATCATAATTAAGTTTATATATTTGCATGTAGACTTAAAACTGTCTATATTTATGTCACATATTTGCAGCACATCGGTTTTTCCTACTGACATCGTGCAACGTTGTTCCACTATTGCACTCATTGTTGCTGGGCATTGCTTGCGTTTAATAAAAATTATTTAGGCCTAGGCCTAGGCCTACAACAGAAAGGAATAGAGACGTCAAACATTCGAACCTACCTAAGGGCAGAGAGCGAAAAGAAAAAGAGGCCTACATATTATAATTATGTACTTCTCAGAATCTGTTTAATATACCGCCTTCAGATCGTCAATCAGGCTCAACTATACGATGGACTCATTTCATGACATTTCCTGCGAAGGCCGTATATCAGTTCGCACTCTGACAGTGCCAGCCCAAGCCTGGATAAAGGAGGAGGGCGACGTCAATGCTCTTTGCTTACACACCATGTTGTTAAACTGAACCCATTAGGCCTACTATACGTGTCTGCAGCTGTGATGGTCTTCTCGCCTTTTTACCAGACTAATCCTGACATTTGGTTTGCAGCACAACTGTCATTATGAATTAAGTAGAGTGTCGCGTACACATACATTAGAAAACTATGGCAAACGTGACACTAAACTTAATTGGCTCGCCAGTTATTTCGAAAGGCGTCTTCAACACGTCTATACTGTAATGGCGCCACGTGTATATATAGGGCTACTTCTAGAACTATCCATCACGGGGGTTCCTCAAGGCTCCAACTTAGGCCCCCCTTATTATTTCTTATTTTTTGTGGTCTATTAAAGAATATTCTTACTCACCTGCTTACTTACTTTATACTTCTTTACTTACTCACTTACTTACTTACCTACGTACCTACCCACCTACCTACCTACTTACTTACTTACTCCCGTGTCTTGGCCTTGGACACAAACCGTAATTTTGCACGTAGGCCTATACCAACTTCGTGATCTGCACAATTCTGGCTTGTATAACCTCACTTACTCTACACGGTAATTAATAAACAGAATCATTATTTTATGAACCTTACTTCTTATTATAACAAACACCAGTGACAGCATGAGCAAATGTCTCTTCACCACTGTATATGTATATAATTATAGTTATATACATAGAATATGTATTACACATGTGTAATAAGTATGCAATATACAACGTATGTAATATTATGTATGTTTATATATTTATATAAATATATAATAACGACACGCAGCATTGCAAGCTGGTGCTAGAGATAAACGAATCAAGCACTCAAGTATATTGACCAAGTATACTGCCGCCGATATTTACAATTGGTCTTCAATTTACATGCCAACGTAATTATTTACATCTTACGTCATCTATAATATATGCTTTGGTATCACGCACACGAATTTCGCCTATCCAACAGTTAACATTCTACAGAGCAAGCACAATTTAACATCCTATAACACACATAGCTACATATTACACAGTGCTCCAGAAAAACGCAGAGGCCAATATTATAATATACATTATCATGATTCATGACATTGTACCGGTAAAAAAAAGACTGGAACACGTCTCTTGATTCAAAACTGGAGCTCATGATGGTGATCATGGTAGTGGTCATCATGATGGTTAACATGATGGTCATAATGATGGCCATTATGATGGTCATTATGATGGTGATCATGATTGCCATCATCATGCCAATGATTCTTGGTTATTATCTGCGCCTTGAGGGCTGAATTGAAGACCTTACCGATGATAAAACAATGACCATTTTTTCCTTCGAGTGAGTCTATGAAAAACGGGGAACTACGATCCAGTAAAAAAGTGGTGGTACAATTAAATATCCCTCTTGCCCTCGAAAATTACGACCATGCTAATTCCTCATGTTACAGGTGGGTAAGTAAAGATATTGAAGAAGTCACGGTATAAAACTCAGATGTAAAAAAATAGCGTGATGTGGAGGAGTACGAATGACGAGAATTTTTCAACAGGGAAGGAAGCTTCCCGATATAATGGGTTGGCTTAATGTGAGTAACTCCGTTCGAGAAGGTCACGTATTTTTTATGCATCTTTTGCGCCCAGTATAATACAGATGAGTCAATAACCTAATGTCTTATGTGGCACATTTACCAATCTGTCTGTCTCTCTGCCTCACTCTCTGTCTTTCTCTGTCTGTCTCACTCACTGTCTTACTCTTTCTGCCTCTCTGTGTCTCTCTTTGTGTCTCGCTGTCTGTGTCTGTCTGGCTGTCTCTTTATATCTCTCCCTGTTTGTGTCTCTCTCTATGTCTCTCTGTCTGTCTATGTCTCTCTCTCTCTATCTGTCTCTCTCTCTCTCTCTCTGTCTGTCTGTCTGTCTGTCTTTGTGGCACTGGCTCACCCGCACATTAGCCGCTTTTATGACATTCTCGAAGCAGATAATTCTGATGCCTTACTAACCGACAGAGTAATAGTCCTACGGTTACTTTTACGACCACCGACAATCGAGTGTCGTGAGGTTTCGTCGAAATTATTTCGTAACACCAAATGACGACGACGACGACGACCTTATTGTCTGATATATCACCGGATTTCACGACGAACACAAAGAGGGTACACGAAGGTCAGAACCGACAGGAAGGCGATCACTTGCAAAGAAATCAGTTTTACGACAGGATTCTGCAACCGCAACACTATCAGTTTCCAAACATGCGAGACCAATATTATTAACCAGCAGACTAATAGCATACACACCCAAGATAACTCATCTAAGTGAGTGGAATGATCACACCATTCAGATATAACAAAGGTTTATGCTGATGAGAACGAGATAGGTTACGCTCTGGTTTGATTAACGCTCACTACAGTTTGTAAATGAGTAAATTCCGTGGCGGATTTGTTAAAACGGGAAAAGAGGCCATGACCTAGGGGTTGTCACATACCAGAGGACGGATTTAATTTAGTAGGCTAAATTAAATCCTTGGTGAAAGTACAAATTGAACATGATATTTAATTTGTAATATAAAAAATACTAAAACTTTAAAACTCAATTTGATATAAAACTTTTAGAATTTTAATATAAAACGTCAACACAATTACAAAATTGAACATTCAATTTGATTTAAGACTTTTATAAATTAAGCATTAATTTCATTTGAAACTACATGGTAAATAATAAATAACTATAATTATAATTATATATTAGTTAAATTTTGTAGCATAATAAACTACGAATTCCATTATGACAAGCAAAAGAATTTGACCCAAACACAACTGATTGTTAAACTGAAATGCCCAAAATGAAAAGCCCTACAGTAACCACAAAAGCAGCTGCAATTCTTAGGAATCGTATTATATACCCTGGATAAAAAATAATAGGAGTCCTAAGTATAGTATGGGTATAAAACCAGGCTACACAATGTACACATGTGCACCCAGCAGTAGTGGAACTGTAATAACAACTGAGGTAACATTGCTGCATCAGCAAGAACCATCATGACAAAAGCCAACATTGACAAAAACTGAGGCCGAAATGGTATAATCTATAATGGAATGTAACAGATACAGCACAAGAACCCATGCCATAACAAAAGCTACTATGTCCATGTTAACTTTAAATACAAAAAAAATTAATGAATTTTTACATTCACCAGCCAGGCATATAAACACAAAATCATTGTTTTTGTAATTTATTTAGGTAATTTTCTACATCCTAAGTTAAATTAAGTATTCCTATACTTGGACATAGACAATCTTAGGTATATATTCCATTTGATTAACTGCCATTTGTACTTGATAGCGGTGTGTCTATCAGTTATTGTTAGCAACTAAACTAATATAATAATAATAATAATAATAGTAATAACAACAACAACAACAACAACAATAATAATAATAATAATAATAATAATAATAATAATAATAATAATAATAATAATAATAATAATAATAATAATAATAATAATAATAATAGTGCATCAACAAGAGCAAATAAACTCCAATGCAATGAATCAACAGCATGGTATTCGCAAGAAACTGTTCTGATTAGTCTAGAGTTTTGAGGATCTTTCAGCGCAAAATGTCTTTCAAAATAAAAAAATACAGAGAACAGCCGAATAGAAAACTCAAACGATTACAACATAAGAAATGTACACGTTGTGGTTACAACTACCACATAAAATTAAATCACATTGTCCCCTAATTACATTGCACTGCATTGCAGAAAATTGCCGATTATCTCTCTGGAATGCTGGTAGAAATCAGATTTAATCATTTGGAAATTTATATTGCGCCCCTTCAAGAAAAAACTACTCAGAGGCGCTCCCGACTACAGCGCGCTCTAAAAGAAGTCTTAAGTTTAGTAAAGAAGGATCCTGATAGAGTAGGGTGTAGGCGTTGCTCAAAAGGAAGGCCATTCCAGACCAGATATGAAATGTACACAGGCAGATTTCAGCTATCAGCCTCATCTCGGATCCTAAAGAAGCAATCAAGACCAGCACTTACAATCCGCTCCTTGTCACGAAATTAAGGCCAGGAAAAAACTGACAGACGAAACTGAATCAAGCGAAAACAGAACATTTTTCCGTGGAGAACCCAGTTGTCTGGAATGCCCCCCCCCCACACCCAAGGAGCTACGTCTGCTTGCTGGGGCTCTTACTGACGCATTTGTTTTATTTAACTCAAAACTGCACTTTTTGCCATGCTAGAGCTGGGAGCGCCTCTGAGTAGTCCCCCTTGAAGAGGCGCTATAGAAATTCTTGGATGAAGAAATAGTGCTAACACACAAATTGATGACTGCAGCAAGAGACTTTGAAATTGCGAGAGAAAACTCTGGAGCAGGCAGAATATAGTTACAAGCACCAAGATCACATTACCAATTATTATTCTGCATGAAAAATAATTGTATACACAGCAATGTATAGTCTCGGATCAGAAGCATATCTTAATAATCATCTAGAACTGGTACGGTATAAATAAACTAAAAATTCATTGTAGCTTTACCGGTACTACAATATTATTATCACAAAACAACTTTCATTCAGTGATCTCTAATACGGTGTGATCTTATTAACATGAGAAAACACAGGACCAACCGTTTATACATTTCTCACTACACGAACTTCCTGTACGACACCTTAAGCAGTGTTAAGTTAATTGCTTCGAGGATTATAACACCAATTCGCATTAGAGGTCGTTCATGAATGACGTCACGCAACACTGGACGATTTTTTACCGCCCGCCTACACCTCGTCATATGATATCTAGTATGGAGCCATCATTATCGTCATAAAACAATGTTTGACCCGTACCCCTAGGTACGTGACGTCATTTATGGACGGTCCCTTGTTTAGAATGGTGCACAGATCGGGAGTGTGTAAATGAGTCCACTCACTGTAGGGTACTTAAAATCTTCAACAACACCGGGTGCGTATCAGTATGCTATAATAATTATCTATCACCAACTAGTATTGTGCGCCACATCTGGCTATCTCAAACAGGATTTCATTGGGACAAACTAACAAATCATCTGTCAATGAATCTACCAAATATCATGCTGGTTATTTTGATCGACCAAATACAATTCACAAAAAATGATAGAATGTTGAGCAATTAGCAACCTCATACGGGGCCGCCATGCACTCCATTTCTGCCAAACAATTAGGCCTAATGCGCATAATTACAGTTTGAAGTAAAGTCGGTTTGCCAAAAGATCTGGTGACATATAAAAATTTGACATGACATCAACAAAAGACCTAAGAGCTGCAATAAATAAGCGAAACAAATTTCTGGCGACGGCAACGATCTTTGTTTTCAAAAGTTGATTTTGTAAAACTATGGATCCGCCACCAACAAAAAAACCCCTGCTGATCAGAAATACTTTGACACCGTATATTGTATAAAAACGTTGCTGAAAAATAACAAACGTGGAAGAGTTGACTGACTGGATTAATCATCTGCGTATACCTACTGAACTCTTTCTAATCTCGGCACTGCACACTCATCCTGTATCACTGACGACTTCCAATCAGAGCTCTGCGCCGGCCGCACCGACATTTCGTGGGCGCCGCCGCCGACACTCTCAAGTCGGCGCAGAGCTCTGCAAGTTCTAATAATAGCACAGAACGTAATATGAACGTTGCATACAAAAAGTCGACAAGATCACAAAATGACGTCAGAACTGAAGATAACGGAGCACAGGACATTTTTTGTTTTCACGAGACAGACGTCGGAGTCGAAGTCAGAGTCTGAGCCGAAGTCAGAGTCTGAGTCTGAGCCGATTGTCAGTGTCGGCCAACAGTGAGCAGAGCCATCATTCTGCTGAGTCATGAGTCGTTGAATCGTCGTCAGTCTTCTTTATATGCACCATCGTAGGTCGTCATCGGAGCTCAATTCTGCAAACGAGAAACAATCCATCTTAGATGAATTATTCATTATATAAAGATGAATATTCATCAATGCGTAATAAATATTTATGTGCATGCAGATTATTTTATATATATTTATATGTGAATGTTTTCACGAACGTGCTTATATATTATATACATAGGCTACATGTATATATAATATATTATATATATTATATATAATATATATATTATATATATATATTATGCTATGTTAGGTTATCAGGAACGTGTTTATGTATAATGTATAATGTACGTAGGCTACATATAGATAATATACATCCTATATATTATGTATTATATATATTATATATATCATATATATCATATATATTTTATATATATATTATATACATGTAGCCTATGTATATTATACATGTTCGTTAAAACATTCATATATATATATACATGTAAATGTAGAACGTTTACACACATACATAAATACATACATGCATACATACATACATACATACATACATACATACATACATACATACATACATACATACATACATACATACATACATACATACATACATACATACATACATACATACATACATACATACATGCATACATACATGCAAACATACATACATACATACATACATACATACATACATACATACATACATACATACATACATACATACATACATACATACATACATACATACATACATACATACATACATACATACATACATACATACATACATAATTACATAATTACATAATCTGCATGCATACCAGCCTGCATGCATGTATGTCATGTATATGGACAGTTATACAGCGCCCTACACGAACCCACAAAGTCGCTAAAAGTGGAGTGGGACCATCAAATCCCCATGAGCCGCAGAACCTATAGGGATCACCGACGACCTGGCTGAGAGGAGACGGGATGTATACTTTGGCCCGCAAAGCACATCGATAATCATCCCATGAGAATGATCTTCAATGAATTTACACTATACAGTTATACACGCACGACATGTATACATTGAAATGTGCGTACACACAGACATACACCTACACACACACACACACACACACACACACACACACACACACACACACACACACACACACACAACATAACACAACGTGAGGCGAGGTGGTGTGGTGGGTATGTTCGTTGCCTTGCAGCCAGATGGTCGCAGTGTTCGAATCCACCACAAGTCGCCGCGCAGGGACCTTGGGCAAGTCCTTCAATCGCAATTTAACTCCGCCACTGGTTGCACTCTGCCAGTGCCAGTCCCAAGCCTGGATCAAGGAGGAGGGCGTCGCTAATGGTCTTTGTTACCGCACAGTGACGTTAAACTGCAAATGCCGCCGCCAATCGCAATTGCTCAGCGCTTCGGCGTGAAACTCTGATACAGCGTCCGTGCTGTAGTCGGGAGGCGGGAGCGCTTCTGAGTAGCAACCTTAAGGTGCGCTATAACAAGTGCACATACATACATACATGCATACATACATACATGCATACATACATACATACATACATACATACATACATACACACATACACACACATACACACATACACACACATACACACATACACACATACACCTACATACAAACGCATGCACACGTTTATACAAAGTACACACCCGATAATTAATCCGATATACATGCAGTATATAATTTTCCAAGCAGAATTCATGCAACAGTTGTGCTCTCAGATACTTAGCAACATAATAGTATTCACAAAGGCGCACTGCCCCAGAGAACTATATTGACAGAAGATGCGTAGTATGGTATAGGAAAACTGATCGGCTGGTCAGTGGGGGTGGGTGGGGGGAACTGAATACAAAGAAGATACAATACATGTACCTTCTTGTTTTATATCGGATAACCAATGATTCCTTGTTGTTGGAGAAAGTACTGTTGCGCATGAGCCGTTCCAATTCCCACAGCGGGCCACTGGCCACCAGGGATGCCACTAAAACACAAAACAGAAGAGCAAAATAAATTGCAATTGTTATCATCGCCGACATCATCAACGTCATCTTCGTCGTCGTCGTCGTCATCAATATCATCGTCGTCGTCGTCGTGGTGATCATCGTCGTCGTCGTCGTCATCGTAGTCATCATCATCGTCGTCATCATCGTCGTCGTTATCATCATCGTTGTTGTCATCGTAGTCATCATCTTCGTCGTCATCATCGTCGTCGTTATCATCATCGCCGTCGTCATCATCATCATCGCCGTCGTCATCGTCGTCACCATCATCGTCGTTGTCATCGTTACATTCACATTACAGGGTACATAATTATTATGTCACAATCATATGCGCACTGAATCAGTCCAGATAAGTCTGATCGACGTTTAGTACAACAAATACTCCGTGTTGATCTGAGAAGTTGTATTAAGAAAACAAGACTTGCTGTTGATTAGCCTACCACTCACCCCAACCTTGAAGTCAACATCTACAGAGAATTGCAAAGACACGCAAGCAAACCGCTGAGCAGAAAGACAATTGAGCAGACAACAATGGAAACAGCGGAGCATAAGAGGAGGAGGAGGGAGGAGTGAGGCAGACCATCTCGCATCACGAAGATCTTATCAGTCTAGAGAAAGTACAAATGTAGTTCCGCTCTATAATCTTCGGGTTTTATTGTACGCATCCAACATTACGCCGTCCACGTTCAGCCACTGGAATTCTCTGGTCGGGTAACTGGACAGGAATCCACCATTAATCACCGGCTTATCAGCGGAGAACAAATAGGAAACGGCTGCTGCAGGAACATCTCGTCCGAAGATCTCCAGACATGCTTCGCCGGCTGCGAGACGTTACCAGTGCAGGGAGACGCAACAAGGGACTCCACTGCTCCGCCGCTGCCTTTCCGTGAATCTTAAGGTCCCTTCCGAGTCATTGATCCACGTGGTATTTTCCAGTTCATTAGAGTATTCAATGTCAACAAGCAATGCCTGCGAACCAATATGGCGCAAGTCTGATGCAAATGAGTTCGTTACGTCATTGTGCAAACCGTCTATAGCCTACAGCAATGCTCAGATCTCACAGATGAACTGGGTTTTACATTAACCTGTTGGTAGCAAAGGAGTGAAGTGAGTTGAGAAGGAGTGGAGAGGGCAAAGAGAGGACGAAAGATGGAACAATGCAATGAACCCTGGCTCAATTCTTACTTTAATTGACCCTCTTTTATTTTAGTCAAATATTTATGGGAATGAGCCAGACAGGTTTTCAGTTGTGTGCCGACATAATAAAACAAAAATAGCCTACAGTAGAAAGTGGGTGCAGCACTTAAGGTACTGTAATAAATAATCTTAAAATGATTTTATCAAGCGGTCGTGTATAAGAAATGCTACAACGGGAGATATTGAACTCTTCAATTCACTGTGCAATAAAAACACTCAAGACCATGTGAAACTCTGTACACAGTGGCGTAGCCAGGAATTTTTCATGGGGGGGGTTTTATGACCGGAAACCCTGTTTTTTGCTATTTTTTCTTACTTAAATGGAAAAATAACCTTAAAAAACCTTTTTTCGGAGCCAATGGGGGGGGGTTTTAACCCCCGAAACCCCCCCTTGCCTACGCCACTGTCTGTACACATAAGGGTTAGTACATTGAACACAACACAGAGTATAGAGTGTAATTCAAAGAGCAACATATAATAGCAATAACAGGCCTAATTGCGACAATTTATATGGCCCCGTAACGTGGCGAATCTGGCGATACGTTACACGACGTCCATAAGATGCAAAGCAGCTGAGGAAGCAAGAGAAAGTTGCAAATAACTTACAGAGCTATAGTATACGCAACATCTCGCAAGCGGCGCTCATTCATTCATTCATTCATTCAGACATTTATATAGCGCTCCTTCAAGAAAAACTACTCAGAAGCGCTCCCAACTCCAGCGCGCACAAAAAGAACAGTTTTAAGTTTAGTAAGGAAGGATCCTGGTAGAGTTCCAGGGTGTAGGCGTAGCTCAAAAGGAAGGCCATTCCAGACCACTGGTCCAACCACAGAAAAGGCTCGATCCTTCATGGTAGTAGTACGAGCAAAAGGAACTAAGAGGACTCCCCTATCAGCAGAGCGTAGCTGACGACGTCCTTGGGTACCCAATGTAGAGCTGCATAGCTCACGGAGGTAAGTTGGGGCAAGGCCCTGACAACATCGCCATACCAATGCAGCTACCCTGAACTCGATACGCTGGCGAATAGGGAGCCAGTGAAGTACCTCAAGCATGTATTTGAGACATGATCATATTTAGGGATTTTCCCAATTAGGCGTGCAGCAGAGCGCAACACCCGGTCAAGACAAGTCAATCTGCTGGAAGGGAGGCCAATGTAGAGCGAAGAGCAATAGTCGATGCGAGATGTAACGAAAGAATGCACTAAAGTAAGAGTAGCAGCAGACGTAAGAGAACGGATGACAGTGCGAAGCTGGCGCAGCTGATAATAGCAGTCTCGAGTAAGACGGTGAAGTTGAGGAGCAAAAGTTAGTTCTTGGTCAAGTTGGACACCGAGGTCATGAACCGTGGTTGCAAAGACAAAGCCAGGAAACTCAGATGCAAGAGAAAATAGATCAAGCTTGGCAAGCTGCTGCTCAGATGATATACAATTGGTACACATGGTACATATGGTACATACGGTACAGGTTAAAACAATACAGAGTTTTTCTTTATGCGGAAGCACATTCGACTATTCAGATGCAGCCTTTCGGGGCGGTTGTGGCCATTGTCGACTGCATCACCCGTTATTCGTTGTGAAAAGCAATAAAGCCACCTATTATGGTCCCATAACTAGCATCCCAGCCATGGTACAGGCACCCTATAGATCCTCAGGTTTTGACAGGCGCTATATATAGATGCACTGCTTTCCACAGAGAAGGTATTAACCCTTTGGATTCTTCTGTATAAACTGGTAGGTCTACTCGAAGCACATCTTTTCGCTGTCTTAAAACTACTTTCTTGTTTCTGGGTATTTTGCGCTGGGAGCAGCTCTGATAGCTGTGCATTATGAGAGGCACTTCATAAATTTACACATACAATACACTACAATACAAAGCAATGCAATACAATACAATTACCATACCCATACGTTGCAATCGTGTAGCCCTGCTGAAGAAGAGGTTGCAAGAAGCCAGGCTGTTGAAGATGCGCCAGTGGTGGATAGCTCTGCTGACCGGTGGGTGGCCAGTAATTCACCGACTGGCCCCCGCCTCCCCCACCACCGCAACCCCCATAACTGGCATTTCCGGGAAACGACGACGAACTGTAGTTCTGCTGATAAAAGAACATGAAAATGCAAAACTAAAGAGAAGTCTTGCAATAATCCTATAATTAATTAGCATCACTCTCATTCAACTCCTAGCAGCAGCGTCTAACCTAAATAATGAGCAGTGCTAATTGACGGACGGACAGCTTTAAACACACACACACACACACACACTCATGAGCATGCATACAAACGCACGCACTCACACGCACGCACACACGTAGGCACATGCACGCATACACACACAAACACACACACACACATACAAACACACAGAGACGATCGCAGACATACAAAGACACACGCATGCATCCAAACACACATCCATATCATCTATCTATTCTATGCACATCATCAAAACTTTCATTTATACTGCACCTATTAGATTTCCACAAGGTGCTATATAAATGCTAAGATACAAGCATCCACAGTGTGACAGTGGACAGTACAATACTATTCAACCAATAATCGTATAATTGTAATCTCTAGACTCCTAAAGTGCCATTTGAAAGCAAAATTGTTTTAATTTTCAGCTGCCTCTTTGAGACTGACCTGAAGAACCCAGGCAACTCAACCTACACATTACTTCCTCCATTCCCGTGCCTATATAATTCAGCCAACAGATTAGTGTGAAAAACTCCTTTAGGATGTTATATTATATACTTATATCTTATTATACTATGCTCATCAGAGATGTCTGTACACCAAAGTGCTAAATATATATTATATACACATTAAATATATGTATTAAGTATGTTAAACAATAAACACGAGCACACATGGCAAAAAAATCTAGTCTTGCATACTCAATTGCCATTATAGTCTTGTTTTTCTTATTAAGTCTGTTGTTACAGGTCTTCCAACAGCCAAACTTTGATCTCCCAACATCTTACAGGGATTATCTTGCACTAAGGGCCCCTACCAAGTGCTTCCCCCTGTTCAGCCTTCAGGGGTATATTCATTGTTTTCATGCACTACCTTTATCATTGGTCCGTTTCTGTTAACACATTTCGTTGTTTTCAACTGTCTGAAAATTGTTTTGTGTACGATTGTTTGTGAGCAATAGGCTAAGCAAAAATGATAAAATTATGACCCAGAGACTGTTTGCCTTAGTCGGAATTTAATGGTTCGGGAGTAGATCATCTTGAACAGGCGCTAGATAAATGAATGAATGAATGAATTCATAGCAGTGACTGTCGATATTATTTATTCATGCCTCCAGCATTACTACAGTTCAGCGGGATCTACTCTCTAAACCGTCCTAGATGAGACTCAGATATTGTGTTGACAAGTACAGTGCTCACAGGTGGCGCTACTGGTGTGACTGAGGGTAGCTGGTTGGGACTGGAGGCCGGTCCAGGGCTGTCGGAAGACTCCTTGCCCCACGAACACTTCACCGTGTGGCCGTTGATTTCGACACCGTTCATCGACACGATTGCTTGAGTGGCAACTTCTTTGGAATTAAATCTACAGACGTGCAGAAACATGCATGACGTATAATGCGGTGCGACTACACATTTATGCAGCGTATTTTCAGTCCAGTGGCGTAGCCAAGGGAGGGGGTTTCGGGGGTCATTGGCCTAAGAAAAGTTTTTCGAAAGGTTATTTATCCACTTAAATAAGAAAAACAAAACAATTGCTTGTAGTAACAATTGTTTTTCTTACTTTATTCCCTTTGTTACTTTATTCCCTTTTTATTTACTGTAATACTGTTGGGTTGGTTTCAGAAAGGGTATCCGGTCAGGAAAAAAACCGAAACGCCCCCCCCATGAAAAATTTCTGGCTACGCCACTGTTTCAGTCTACGATAATCGTTTGATTAAAATAGACTTTGCAACCTTCGCATCTACAAGTGAATAAAAATTACATGAAAATGAGAATGAATGAAAGACGGGATCCGAGTTTTGAATGTATCATATAGGAATTTGAGTTACGACAAAGCTTGCAAAATGAAACATCAGTTTAAGAGAGGAAAGTAGAGAGAGACAGACAGGCAGGCAGACAGACAGACAGACAGTCAGACAGACAGACAGACAGAGACAAAGAGAGAAAGAGAGCGAGAGAACAAAATTGGGAAAAGATAGATCGAAAGAGAGATGGACAAGAGAGACAAGCAGAGACACAGAGAACCAGTCAAACAGACATCCACAGAAACAGAAACAGGCAGAAACAGAGACAGAGACAGACAAAGAGACAATGTTAATTCCAGCAAAATACCTAAATCAGAATTTCTGGTCAGTTGCCCATCGCCTGTCATTCAGCCTCTGGCAATCGACCCACAAGGAAGGAGGGTCAGTTAAGCAATGACTTCAAGATCAAAGGTTAAATCAATCAATCAATTATCTAATCAACCAGTCATTTCTATTTATCAAAGTAAGCACTGAGAAATTAGAAGTAAGTAAGAAAGTTCAGTGCGTGGCTGGACTGATCGCACCTCTGAGCAGGTTGTTTGAAGGGGCGCTATATAAATTTTTCGGAATGAATGAACGAACGAAAGTGGTTGTAGTATACCGGATGAATGCATAGCCTTTCTCCTTGAAAACTCGAATCTCCTGAATTGGACCGAAAACACTGAATGACTGATGGATGACGTCATCTGCACAAGACAACAAAACCATCATCGATCATCATAGGTCAGCTGTGGTAATGAGGCAAGGCGAGAAGAGCAAGAAAGGGCGAGGCAAGCTAAATTGCCGTGAGGTAAGGAAAGTGAGGTAAACTGAGGTCATGGATAAATTACCATGAGGTAAGGAAAGTGATGTAAACTGAGGTCATGGATAAATTGCCATGAGGTAAGGAAAGTGAGGTAAACTGAGGTCATGGATAAATTGCCATGAGGTAAGGAAAGTGAGGTAAACTGAGGTCATGGATAAATCGCCATGAGGTAAGGAAAGTGAGGTAAACTGAGGTCATGGATACCTGCACATAAGGGTAAGAGGGGACATCTGCCACCCTTATAAAATTGACACCGATTTTTTAACTGCCACATTTTGGCATTTGATAAATTTCTTTGCACTAAACCACTAACGATGCTAACGATATAAGCACAACGTGAAACAGAAATTTACATCTAGAATTAACCTCTTTGAAATAATAATTTGACTCATGCTCCTCATTTCCTGCTTTGCATTTTTCTAGCTGTAAATAATCCAACCGTGGCCATTGTGTTTTGCCCCCTCCTGCAAAATTCTCTTCCATGGCAGCGTCCATGACTAAGGCAATGAAATTGAAGGAATGTGCGCCAAGTTATAACAAACCCATTACGCCACCACGCCCCACAAGGGTTTCAGCAAGTAAACCTATAGGAGACGATAACCTAGCAACACTTGTAGGAAGGAAACCTAAGCTAAGCTAAACTTGTACAAAAGATTAAATAAGGCTTACATCAGTCAACAGAAAGGTGTTAAGAGCGTCTGCGGAATCCTACCACCAGACGAGAGATCTTCTTGTTTAAATTTGCAGAATTCACTTTTAGAATTAGCAGACGTAAGCCTGCATGCAGAGCTTTATTTCGTCCTAGTTTTTCTGAGCCAAATCTGTCTGCAGTTTTCCTAAGCTTATCTCTGAATAGGGTTTCATCACCCAACATCGCCTCAGCCCCCCTCTGTCGTCCTCATCACTAAGCTACCACCATGTGACCGTAATACACAGCGCAACAATTGATGAGACCTTAAAATGCCGTGTTCCCATCTGAGCTGCATGTACTGGCTTCCTATCCAGAACAGACAAAGGCGTTCTTCTTCTTACCAGTCAGTGCAGTGAGAATGCCTCCACAGTAGACGGTGCAGTTGGTCTGACTGCTCTGGCTGTACACTTCTTCGAAACTCATTGGCTTTAAGGAAACTGCAAAGATGAAACCCAGAAACATATCGGTTGATCAGAAAAGGGTAAAGTAATTTCAGTCACGTTTTATACAATACAAAATTTCAGAAAGTGATTCGAGGCTTCTTTCAAGGATATAATGAAGTGTGTGCACGCATTTAAGGAATGCTGAAAAGAGAAAGCCCATCAAGTGCACTCGAGCAGATGACAAAGATATCAAGATAGGCCTATATCACGAGCAACAGATAGACAGACAACAGATGATCGCAAGATGACATTAAACATCAACGTAAAACAACAAATAAGAAGATGACAGAAGATGATAAAGAAACAAATCATCGTATACAGATGGATGACAGTCATCATCTATAGATGACCAGCAGATGGCAAAACTGCAATATCGACTGGCAAAAAAGAAAATGGGATTGCGCAGGTTTTGCACAACATGCTCTCCTTATTTTGATTTCGCAAAGAGTGCGGCATAAACCAGAGAGAGAGAGGAGCATTAACACTCCACCGGCCGCAAACTATATACGCTCCTTCGCCCACTCCATTAAGTCCTCCTCGCCAAACTGATACACACCACCGTCCGCACTGCAGGAGGCTGCAGGCTGCAGTAGCGACGACTAGCACATAAACCGTCGCAAATATCGGAGGTGGCTGTGACGAAAAAGTATCAATTAATAATAAAAGAAACATAAACCGGTTTTCGATGGAAAGAAAAAGAAAGAGAAAGCGACCGCTCTGAACCTAAAACGTGGCTGATTAGGTCGAGAAAATGGCGTCGCTTGCAAAGAAGGAGTCGCTCGAATTCACTGCACGGTCTGCAATCAATGACATTGCGATGGAAGTTTACGCTCAAGTGTTAAGAGAGTCGAGTGATCAAGTCGCTGAGGTACTTGGACGAGCTTTATGGAGCGCAGTAACAAATCTTCCCGCGCTACTTATGTGCCTCTCGTCTGCTCGTTTGGTCCGCGAGTAACTAAAGAATTAATGCCTCTATACGTTGGGATGGGATCATGGTTGGTCTTCTTGGAGTTAATGTCCTCTGCTGCAGTCCAGCGTATTTTTTATTTGATCCACTCTGCTTCAGGCACAGAGCAAGGAGCAAGGTCTCTCTCCGTCTGTTCCTCGACCGGAAAAAGTTTCATTCCTTCTTATCGGACCCAGGAGAGACTAGAACATGTTCTGTGCCTCTTCTTCTCTTAAAAGATATGTCTTCTCAAAATGGTCTTCTTTTGTATGAAACCGAGTCGCGTATTGCCGGCTATCAACTGGTCGAAAACCAGCATCGAATTAAGACGGTTTGCAAAGTGCATGAAGTGCACAAAAAGAAACGCACGAACGTTCCTGACCTTTCCGTGCCTAAATAAGTGGCAGGACTGCGTTCGGATTTGAAAATAAGTGCATGGACGCCGTCCAGTCACACTTTAACGCATGACTGTTTGCAACAAACAAACAAACAAACAAACACGTAGACATGTTTATGCTGAGATGAAGAACCGAACAGGAAAGGGTCAGACAGCTTTACACAGCTGTAGGATCAACCCAACAACTGTAAATCACTGCAGATCTAATTGACCACAAAAGTTACAGTACACACACACACACACACACACACACACACACTCGATCATCCTCTTAGATATTGATTGCTCAGAAAGGCAACTGACGTGGCTTAATTTAAAGGCATTGAGCAGCCTATAGTAAAGCAGGAAGATTTGATATACAGAACAGATGCAATTGGGTGGGGGGTACAAGAGACACAAGGCTGAAGGAAGGTCCTCCAGCTGTTCGCAGACCCCCCTTCCACAAAAGCACAGGTGGCCCGATGCCTTTCTGTTAAACTATGGTGTCTAGCGGTGACGATCTGTAGTGCAACAATATCTACTTTTAGCAGACAGTAACTCATACTTACACACAAGGCCACCTTTCCAACTGCAGGCGGTCATGACATCTGATGTCATTGCTATTATTATTAGTATCATGAATTTTATTCTGCATTTATTACTATTAGTGCCACTATCTAATCATCAATACACCTCAGCAGACGAATTATTTGTGGGGTGCGGTGGAGTAGTGGGTATGTTCGTTGCCTTGCAGATGGAGGGTTGTAGGCTCGAATCCGCCTCAGGCCGCCGCGTAAGGACCTTGACCATTCACTCGCAATTGTTCAAGCGCTTCAGGTGAAACTTCGATTCAGTGTCCGCGCTGTTGTCGGGAGCGTCTCTGAGCAGCATCTTTAAGGGGCGCTATAACAAGTGCGCATACATATCATGTAGACATGAATGCAACGATAACCAATCGAATCCGTGACGATGCAGAAGTATTGTAATCGTATTATACTCAAGATTCACGAAGTGTAACTCAGCGGCTATGCGCAGGGCACCAGCTTATTCACGAGCGTTGCGTCTGTCATAGGGCTGCTCAGAAGTAAAAGGTCAACGAAACGACGATCACAATCAATCAGACCATATAGCCCCCCGTCTATCCCCCATTTGTTTCACTGAGCGCCGCCAGAGTCGTAGTGAATTGACAGCAGCAGCAGTAGCAGCTGGTGTGCTCAAGCCGTGGGATCAAAGCAGAGTGTATAGCAGAAGCCGAGTAGGAGTCGTTCATTGAGGCCTTGACCGATGAAGCGTGGGTACCAGATGCACCATTACCTTTTCCTCACCTCATCAGCCGCCGCCGGGCAGTTAACGTCCGAGTAATAGCTTCTCGTCTCCTACCATCCTTCTCCGAACTACACCGAGCAGCCATGCGCAAAACACCACACGCTCCGTGGATGCGTATAGTGTGTCCACCGATAAAATGTCTAGTGTGTTTATTCAATGCGTTGTTATAGTCTGCAGTGCAACAGTAATGGTTGCATTGATTGTGGACTGTTGTTGTGTTTGTTAATTAGACAATTAATGTCTGTGTGCTCAACATATAACTGGCATCGGAAGGGAAATCTGCTAACCACATCAAAGATACTGATGACCACTACGTTCTGTAATCAGTATTCCAACTACATTTCCGCACAAGAGGGACTTATTGCTCTCCGTGGCTGGCCCTGCATGCGACCTGGAATTGCTCCCTAAAACTGTTGTCAAATGCCTATTGGTCTCTACGTCTCACTTTGAACTCAGTGTTCTTAAGAATATCTTATTCGACCAGGTTGGACGAGTCAACAACCTGGAATGGACTTCCCTTGACTATGCGACACCTCCCAAGCTGTTCTCAATTTCACAAACTGTTGAAGACTGTTTTTTCGCTTGATCTCGGTCGGGAGCGCCTCTGAGTAGGTACCTTGAAGGGGCGCTATATAAATTACGATTGATTGATTGATTGAGTAGCACTTCTGAGTAGACGCTATATCAAATTACGGTGGTAAAAATATTTAAACAAGCATCATTTACTTTCCGATTTTTATTTCCACATAAAAATAACCAATACCCCTCTTCTTCTTCCCAGGGTTCACCTCCTCTCCGTTCCATCAGAACTTTGTTGAAGACTGTCTCATCCCTCTTGTCTGGTCTGCTTAGAAATGCTGAAGCGGCGCAATATGAATTCCCACTGATTTATCATTGACCATTGACTTTTCTGTACATCTTAGAATTCCTGAAAAACTTTGACTTATGGGTCACTTTCAGGAAATGGATGAAAGAGAGAGAGAGAGAGAGAGAGAGAGAGAGAGAGAGAGAGAGAGAGAGAGAGAGAGAGAGAGAGAGAGAGAGAGAGAGAGAGAGAGGAACAGAGAGAGAGAGAGACCGACAGGCAACCGAACAGACAGCTGGAAGGCAGTATAACACAGAAAGCAGATCGGCTACATGCATGCTATGTATGCGTTGGCCTATAGGCGAAAAGTGAAAAAAGTGTGTTGCTTAATGTTTAGCAAGGCGTTAAGGAACCTTACTTGTGGTCAGCTTGGCCACACAGAATGGCTAAAAATACGATGTGGTCAGATGAAATGGTATATAAATGACTCCACAGTAGCAGAGGGTCGTCGTCGACTGGTTTTCATTTAGTCAGTGTCGCTGTCAACGTGTAATATTAAAGAAACCTCAAAACATCTGAACTTTCTGTTCCTGTGTTTTACTCGATCGATAAACTCGTGATTATCCGGCTATCGACGAGCGCTACACATTGTACATAGAATTCAGCAGAAAGTTCACTGAAACACTGCTTGTCCTAAAGTTTCTAAAATCATCAGTTAGTCTACTACAGATTTTCTACAATGTTTCTAAATTTACTAACGAGTAAGCTTACAGGATTTCTGCAACATTATTTCTAAATAATTAATTACAACAGGATATTTTTATAAGCAATAATCTGCATGCAGCGACAATGGTGTCTGCTGATGGCAGAGCTGATCTTACGTGTCAATTAGAGCATCATGTAAGTATCCTACTCACCGTCTTTTTGACCGAACGCAGGTGGCTTCCTCATCGCCCAGTTGGTACGTATTGCACGACAGCCTATCCGCTGCCCATTCATATGCGTTATCGCGTTCTCCGCATCCTGGGAAAAGTAAAATAATGCTCGCCCACTCACACTGGGAAAAGTAAAATAATGCTCGTCCACTTACACTGGGAAAAGTAAAATAATGTTCGTCCACTTACACTGGGAAAAGTAAAATAATACTCGTCCACTCACACTGGGAAAAGTAAAATAATGCTCGTCCACTTACACTGGGAAAAGTAAAATAATGCTCGTCCACTTACACTGGGAAAAGTAAAATAATACTCGTCCACTTACACTGGGAAAAGTAAAATAATGCTCGCCCACTTACACTGGGAAAAGTAAAATAATGCTCGTCCACTTACACTAACCCTGTCATAGTTAGTTAGCTGCATCTATTTTCTCGCAGGAGCAAGTATACAAACTGGCAGCACAGAAAAAGAACGCGACAGGATTATGAATTATAATTAGCCATGCAGGTCGGTCAGAGCAGGGGCGGATCCAGGGTGGCCAATCTGGCCATACCCATAGGCGCAATCACGTCCTAAAAGTTGGGGGACCATAATGATAAAGTCAATGGGACCACTCAAAAGTTGGGGGGACGCGTCCCGTGGGTCCCATAGGGTGGTTGCGCCTATGGCCATGCCCCCCCTCATTCAGAGATTTAGGTTTTTAATCAATGCAGCGGGAAAGGATGAGAGAGAAAAAGTAGAATTTGTTAGAAAGACCAAAAAGGAGCGACAGCTTGATGCTGCACATTGTACACTAACACACACGAAGTCAGTACAGAGAATTAGGATTAACTCCGGTTTCAAGACAATATATGTCATAACAAAGGTAGGATAATAAGCGTTGCCCTCCTTCTTTGTACAGCATAGGGACTGGCACTACGAAGACATACGAGTAGCTGTGGCGTTCCTAGACTTGTGGAAATGAAGAAAGAGACTTTCTAATGAAGCCTTAATGATGTCATTTTGATGCCCTACTCCTCGTTGCCTCGATGCAAAACTCGCATCATTCTCCAAAAACTCGCATCATTCTCCAGTTGCCTGCCTTCAGCCTTCCCTTTGTGCCACCGGCCCACTGCATGGCCTGTCCCAATTCGGAGTTGAATAGCAAAGCCGGAAAGAAGCCATTACGGGCTGGTCAGTGGTCATTGTCCAGCGTCTTTCCTGCAGCTTATAAAGGATCTCTTTCCAATGCAATCAAAGTTAACGATGATGTCCAGCTTGCATGTCGAACAACAGAGTCCATGCAAACGGAGGACAGCCTATACCACCATCCAGCGCAAAACGCAGAGACGGTCCATCCATTCCTAGATTCCCCAATCGATAAGCAGCAAACGACTTTGGAAGAAACCCTCTTCGTGCGACGCGACCGTTTCTATAAGTTCAACAAATTACAGCGAAATAAACCATTACACAGAGGCAGCAGCACTGCATGCGTGTGTGACAATGACGGTGTTTAATGGCTTTTCTCAAACAACGTTCACAGAGGGCACCTGAAATGTTGCTCTGATCGTCGTCCGTGCCTTAAATGCAGAGACCGAGTAGGCTACTGTTCTCTCCAGACCCTCTCAAGCAGCTAATCAAAGACTGCGTGCATGCTGTAGATGCCCCACTTCGGTAACGAACCCACGCAACGCTGCAATGAATTCTTCTTCTTCTCAGTTCACGCAGTGTATACGGCTTCAATGCCATTAAGCTTGATCTATAGAGCAACTAGATATATAGTCAGCTGTCATTAAACTGGATATCCCAATTTGGACGCGCTTTTTTGTTCCGCAGTGTCGGGAATTTCATTGGCTGCTGCTTGTCGGTCAGTCACTCAGTGCTTGGAAACTTTCAAGGCTTCCTTATGGGTTGGAGATGTCCAACAGCTGCTGAATATATAATAGCTGCCAGCTGTTTATTAACCTATCCACCTCTTATATAGGTACTTCAAATCAAATCAAATTTTTTGTCCCCCAAAATGTACAAGATAATTATCACTGCATAATATAATAACACGTTCAATTCATGCCCGATTCATTCAGTCATGCAACAAGAAAAATTTAAGAGATTAAGGTTGGTGATCCAATAAATTTATCCAATTAGTATAACCTAGCACAGAACCGTTCACACAAACACGGAACTGGTCTCCCAAGCAAAGAACCGTTCTCCCAAGCAAAGAACCGTTCTCCCAAGCAAAGAACCGTTCTCCGAAACAAAGAACCGTTCACCCAAACAAAGAACCGTTCTCCGAAACAAAGAACCGTTCACCCAAACAAAGAACCGTTCTCCCAAACACGCAAACATTCTCCCAAACAAAGAACCGTTCTCACAAACAAAGACCCGTTCACCCAAACACGAAGCAAGAGCAGGAGGAGAATGAGCGACCCTCAACTTTTAGCAACTCAGAGGTCAAATCGGGGAACATGAATCAAGCGATATATATACGACCATACATATACGACCACAAAAGCCAACGTTGCTGACTGTAGATGAGTGATAATGCCAAGCAACGACGACGACGACGACGACGACGCCGACAACCAACCGACAGCATCGCCATCACCATGGACACCAGACCAGCGACACTCAGCTGCAGCAGCAGCAGCAGTATCCAGGCCTCGAGACGATGACGATGACGACGATGTTCCTGTACGACGGTCAGAGCATCATTGTCAAGGACATAGATCACGAAGGGAAGGACGGACGGATGGATGGATGAACGGGTATATGGAAAGGACGAGTATTGATCGTCGATTGCAAGGGTGGGGGATATCGGGTGTGAGGAGGGTTGGTGGGAGAAAGAGCAGAGGCTGAAGAGGCAGCAAATTACGTAATGGGGCTAAAGCATTGTTGGAGGAGAAGCAGCAGTAGCAGCAGCAGCAGCAGCGGCGCATGCTCTCTTCTCCCAATCGACTGCTGGAGGGAGGGAGGGATGGAGGGAGGGAGGGAGGGATGGAGGGAGCGGAGTTGCAGCGGCAGCAGCCGGAGCATGCAGCTGATCACCAGATGGATGTCATTGGCTTTATCGACTGAATCTCAAGTATCGGCTGCAGATACATTTCACCTCTGCGCACCCAGGGAGAGAGAGAAAGAGAGAGAGACAGAAAGACGGACAGACAGACACAGAGACAGAGACAGAGAGAGCAAGTATAAGACGGTGCACCTTGCCGACCAGTTTGTTACACAGCAAATCAAATTCTGTTCTGCCCCACGGTCAACTGTTCACAATTCTGCAGCACACATTCAATCTCACATAATTACATGTATATCCATCCATTCATCCGTCAGTCCGACCATCCAACCATTCATTCATCCATCAAACCACAAACCAACCCATCCACCCCACCAACTCAAGACCCACAAACAACAACCACAACAACCACAACATCACCCAGATAGTCATTCAGTCAGCTCAGAGTGCCTCCCTCTCGCAATTCTACGTTGGTCACTTGTTTACTCACAAATCACAATAGAAACCTATTTTTAGAATTCTATGAGCACTGCTTCGGAATCAGCCAATAAGTCAATCAACTAATCAATCAGTCAAGCGGTCAATCAGTCAATCAGTCAGTCAATCAATCAGTCAGTCAATTAGTCAATCAGTCAATCAGTCAATCAATCAATCAGTCAGTCAATCAATTAATCAATCAGTCAAGCGGTCAATCAGTCAATCAGTCAATCAGTCAGTCAATCAATCAGTCAGTCAATCAATTAATCAATCAGTCAAGCGGTCAATCAGTCAATCAGTCAATCAGTCAGTCAATCAATCAGTCAGTCAATCAATTAATCAATCAGTCAAGCGGTCAATCAGTCAATCAGTCAGTCAATCAATCAGTCAGTCAATCAATTAATCAATCAGTCAAGCGGTCAATCAGTCAATCAGTCAATCAGCCAGGTTAGACCCGGAAAAGTCCTCTTCCAGCAGACTCCGACGTATGTTCTGACTACCATAATGGATAGAATCATTCATATACGCCAATTAGAACAACACTCAGAACATCATTCCCAGTATACGAGTTCCGATTAGACTGTAATGACAGTAATAACCTTATAGCAATAAAAGATAGATTTAGATTATCAATTGGTCTAGAATTCATTCATTCATTATATGCATTTATATAGCGCCTCTTCAAGGGGACTACTCAGAGGCACTCCCAACCTCAGCGCGGCCAAATAAAACTGTCTTAAGATGAGAGAGGAAAGTCTGAGAAGGATTTTTACAAAGAGAGCGGAGGGTAAGAGGAAGGCCATTCCATGTAGAAGGTAAAATGGCCTTGCTATACGGAGCCGTTTGTCTTCAGTCTTTCCTAAAAAGTGTGCCGGGTATACATTTACACATTGAGACAAATAAACACATGCAAACATTTCCACAAGGTCATCGAGGTCAGTCATGATCAGTTATGTCCAGTCTTGTATTTCTGAAAAGTAATCTCTGTCTGCTCTTTTCTTTAACCACATAGGCTAATTAGTATGTGTGCACTTGCAGTTGGCCTATACTTAATATAGGCTATTACGAAATATCTTCTCAATGCTGCGGTGCATTACTCTCCCTTTTCCGCCTCCATCTCTCCCTCTCTCCATCTCTCCCTCTCTCCATCTCTCCCTCCTCTCCATCTCTCCCTCTCTCCCTCTCTCTTTCTCTCTTTCTCTTCCTGTCTCCCTTTCTCTCTCTCTCGGTCCCTCCTCCCTCCACTCCCTCCCTCCCTCCGTCCCTCCCTCCTTCCGTCCGTCCGTCCGTCCCTCCCTCCCTTCCTCCCTCCATTCCTCCCTCCCTGCCTCCCTCCCTTTTTCCTTCACCCCTCCCTCCCTCTTTCCATCCCTCCCTCACGCTCTTTCTCTGTCTGTATGTATGTCTGTCTGTCTGTCTGTCTGTCTGTCTGTCTCTCTCCCCACTGCTATTCCCTTTCTCTTTTGCTATGTGAATGCTTGTCTCTTTGTCACAAATTCCTGGCATCTTCCTCAGATCTGTGAATGAAGTAAAACCCTGACCATCAGCGGGGGGGGGGGGGGGGGGGCAGCGCGCGGCCGGCGCCTGCCTTATATCCATGCATTTATTCCCAATAAGCCCCAACACCATCTGGTCATCATCATCATCATCATCGGAAGAATCATTGAAGACTGCAGGGTTAAGGTTCAAGCACTCTCCATCCTTACCATGCATGCTTCCAAAGGCAACATCCATCAACCATTATCACATCCATCTTCCATATTCTATCAGAATATTGAAGACTAATTTAGATGACAAATCCATCCATCCACCCATTCTCAATCAATCAATCCATCAACCTACCTCCTCACACTTGCACCCAACTATCCATCCATCCATCCATCCATCCATCTATCTATCCATTTATCCACCCATCCATCCATTCATCCATCCATTCATCCATCAATACACCCACCAATCCCACGGCTAGGCTTGAACAGAATACTATCCATGCATGCCACATTAAGCCAGTGTTCAAGCAATCTGAAACACCTAATATCCACTACGCACATACCACATCTTTTCGTGCAAACATACATTACTCTCTTATCTAACTATTATAGACGAGACCTGAGGACGACATAAAAAGACGTTTCTTGCACCTATTCCTCCCTTTCCAGCTGCAGTGACGGTGGCGGGGAGGCGGTGGTGGTAGAGGTGGCTCGAGATTCCATGGGGTTCAATAGCTCTGACCAGAATAGTAATCAGTTGAAACCATGTGTACAAGTAGACACCTCAATCAATAATGGATGAGATGAAATTAGCCTCACCAAACACGTGTAATTAATGCGTCGCTTTTTTTCTACAAGGTTCTGGCTGCTTGAGTGGTATTATACTGGTCATCCTGTACTAGTCAGTCGAGAGATTGCGTCTGAAATCTCCTTCCCGCATTGCTTGTGTGAAGGAATTTTTAGAACTGCACAACCTTCAGTAGACACACCGACCACACCTTTTTCTGACGATCTTTTTTAGACCTTGTGTGATTTTTTCCGCGAGACATGCTAAATTCTGTATTTTCAACTTTGACTACTTTTTTATTCTTCCGAAGAACATACTAGATTCTGTACTTTAAAATCTGACGACCTTTTTATTCTTCCGAAAAACATACTAGATTCTGTAACTTTAAAATCTGACGACCTTTTTATTCTTTCTGTTAACAATTCTAGAAAATAATTATAAGTTAAGCCAATGACCCATGGACGGTATAGTTAACTATTACATTGACCCATAGGCCTATATAGGCTACAGTTGCTGGGCATTCAAATGACCCATTTACATTACCCTTGAATTGACCGATATCTTAACCCTAATAGGCAGGTCATAATTTTCTTATTATGATTGTTAATACCAGGTTTCAACTCAGACAGAATATATATATAAGTATGTATATATAAGTATGTATATATAAGCATGTATATATATACATACTTATGTATAATTATATATGGCTTACTTCTCTTTTTGTGAACGAGACAAATCCGTATCCTTTCGATTTTAAGGTCTGTGGGTCACGAATGATTTTGCAGTCCCTACAAACAACAATAACAACAACAACAACATGGACAACGGTTGCATATACAAACACAAAATAATAATTGTGGTGTAGTGGTGGCGTCGTTGCCTTGAAGCCGGAAGGTTCGAGGTTCGAATCCACCTCAAGTCGCCGCGCACAGGGACCTTGAGCATTACATTAATCTGGCATCATGTCGCCCACAGTCTATTCAGTGCTAGTGAATAACCTGGGACCCTGTGAATGGCTGTCAAGTAACATCGCAGAAGCTTCCAGCTTACTAATATTCATACTAAAAATTACTAAAACTAAAAAGGATATGCAATAGGCCTATAATATATATGTCTACTCACGAAGTTTTAGAAATAAATGAAATAAATATTAAACATAATGAACAAAGGCATTCGCGGAAAACTCTGAACTAAATAGTAATGTTAAATAACAACATAAAATCTGTAAATCTACCTGACAAAAACACACGACACGAAACCCAAAAAAAGGTCAGAAACACAATAAAAACTCTATATTGAAATGGCCGCATAACTGAAATTCCTTTCTCAGGTCTGTGACTTATTTTTGTGGAAAAACACGTTATAAAACAGCAGGGGCAGATACAGAAATTTTCAAGAAGAGCCAAAATTTTCGGTGATCTCTGCCGGAAAAAACTGATGACTTTTTCAGTCATCAGTGATCTGGTCGACGTAATCTCTGCAAGCAATAATATACTATGGCCTCTCTAGTCGTCGTATCCTACTTTTCTCTCCCGCTGCATTGATTTAATGCTTGTTGAAACCAACTCGGGGGCCACGTCCTATGCACTTTTGGAATGGGGGGCCATGGCCGGATTGGTCCCCTGGATCCGCCCCTGCGGAACAGAATATCATGCACTATATATAGTCAACGCACAGAACTCGGCAAAAATGAACGCCGCCAAGCGGGACATAGAAGCTCGGTTTATACGGCTCCTCATGAAATATGGAGACGCTGACCGCGTTGGTCGGCATGATAAAATATTCCACGAAATTCTCTCGCTTGCTAACGGTCTTGTAGGAATGCCAGTAATTGACAAATTGCCCCTGCAGCAGCGTCGAGGCGCAGTGCACCTTTTATGGAGGTTTCCATCAACAGTACAACAGGCAGGTTCGGCTTAGAGGCATCCAACACGCTTGTTTCGCACTCGGCGCAGGGCGCTGGCTAAAAATGGCACTCTCAATTTCTCGCGAAAGGTGCGAAATTTTGATGTAGGGAAAAGATTAGTATCTGGTCGCTTATGTCGCCAAACGATGGGCTGTTGGAATTCCTTCATCTAAATAAGGCTATATGCTTACTTATTTATACACTGTACTGACCAAAGAAAATATTTTCGGAATTGTTCAGCTTCCATCAAGGATAAGGAGTTAGCCTATTTTTGTTTTAAATGTCATTCTAGGATTTGCAGGCTATAGCTGTGTATTGCATCAAGTTTATTATCAGATACAATACAAACAAAAGTTGAGCCAAAAATTGCTCAGTTTTAACCCAAATCCATATAATATTATGCATTGGCCAAGACATTTATTCATAAGACATCATCTGTCACAGCAACCACTAATATGGTTCTAATCAACGGGGAAAGTTGTATCCCAGCCAGGCTCCCATACATGTTGAGACAATGGTACCGGTGTCACGAAATAGAGTATCCCCCGTATTAATTGTATCCCCCGAATTAAAAAAAGTCGAAAAAACCGCCTCCGCGTTTATTTTTTTGGGCAAATTAATTTTCATCTGCTTTATTTTGAACAATGACACTAACAGGTATGTTTATTCCTACTAGATAATTTGTTTTGTCCTGTTTTTAGAGCACTTAAAACATTTAAAACACTTAAGAACACTCAGAGTCACTAAATACATTCGAGTTGCCTTTATCTGAGCATTGCTTAGGACACTTAAAACAATTAGAGTCACTTAAAATTTTGATTACAGCCTAAAAAAATTTATTGTGCGCATTTTTCAAAAAAGGGAATAGAATTGTTTATCCCACCGGATAGTATAGACCGGTTAATTCCATCCGGGGGGATAGATTAATTCATCCCCCCCGGATAGCTTTCAGGGGGATACTCCGTTTCATGACACCGGTACAGCATTCTACAAATGTTGCAAAATTGCTAAACACCGCAGGGACTGTTTTTTTTTATTTCACGCACATGCTATATCGCCACTTCAAGTGCTCTACTCATAGGTGCAACCGTGCAAGGTGTTGTACGATGTTGGGGAAAATTTTACATTTGCTGGAGAGTTTCATGTAGAAGTGAAACAGCTTTACGAACTAAAACTCAGGCAACTGATCCGACTGTATATCGCCTACAGCTTGGCTCTGGTGTGTTCGTTTGTTGATGCCTCACACATTAGACACCGTTGCGATAAACGATATAAAGTTTTTCAATGAC
>OX457052.1:28159638-28172138 GCA_949752735.1 Lumbricus terrestris | reverse complement strand
GCAGGCATTTGAGAGCGCCTCTGAGTAGTTTCTTGAAGGGGGGCTATATAAATGCTATGAATGAATGAATGAATGAATGAATGAATGAATGAATGAATGAATGAATGAATGAATGAATGAATGAATGAATGAATGAAAACATAGAACATATAGTAACTATGATTTATTTCTTTCAATCCTAAAACAAGTCCTGTTAAAACGCCATACAATCCGACAAATTCAATAAATAATGTATGTCGAATGATAATTATGTACAATTTTAAAAATGGAGGTGGGATACCTAAACAATTTTGAATTTTTATGCTTTTTGATCAGGTATATATTGGAGATAAAAGGAACATTTTAAGCCTAGGGACAATGCATTTTGATAACTTTGGGGCGTTTGATGCACCCTAGTGTCTGTGTGTCTGTGTGTGTTGATGTGGAGGGCAAGAAGAGTCCTGCCAGCGATTGTGAAAATGACGAATTAGGAGACGAATGCGAGATGGCAGAAATCTCAGCTGAACGTCTGAAACAACGATTGAGCAGAGGAGGAGGAGAAGGAGGAGGAGAGGAGAAGGAGGAGCAGGAGGAGAGAGGAGGAGAAGGAGAAGAGGAGAAGTATGAGTAGGAGCAAGAGGAACAGGAGGAGTAGGAGGAGCAGGAGGAGATGAGAGGAAAAGGAGTGGAGGGCAGAGGAGGAGGAGAGGAGAATGAGGAGAAGGAGGAGAGAGGAGGAGTAGGAGAGATGGATAAGTATGAGCAGGAGCAAGAGGAACAGGAGGAGTAGGAGGGGCAGGAGGAGATGAGAGGAAAAGGAGTGGAGGGCAGAGGAGGAGGAGAGGAGGAGGAGGAGGAGGAGGAGGAGGAGAGGAGGAGGAGAAAGAGGAGGAGAGGAGGAAGAGAGGAGGAGCGGAAGGAAGACAGGGGGATGAGTAGGAGTAGGAAAGGGGGAACAGGAGAAGTAGGAGGAGCAGGATGAGAAGGATGAAAAGGAGAGGAGGCGGAGAGGAGGAGTGGAGAAGGTGTAGAGGAGGATGAGTAGGAGTAGAAGCAGGAGGAGCAGAAGGAGAAAATGGAGCAGGAGGAGAAGGAGGAGAAAAAGAGGAGGAGAGGAGGAAGAGAGAAGGAGGGGAAGGAAGAGAGGAGGATGAGTAGGAGTAGGAGCAGGAGGAACGGGAGGAGCATGAGGAACACGAGAGGAGGAAAAGGAGGAAACGAATCAACACTAAAGAAAGTAAATTCTAATCGATAAACCCAATTATTGTCAAATTGTTCCAGAATCGTTATAAGCCATCGCCACAACCTTCATCTACAAGGTCACAGAAGGAAAGGAGAGAGGTCACCGAACCAGCTTTAATCAACCTTTATATATGTAAATATATATATATATATATATATATATATGCAGTAGCGGCGCTAGGGGGCTAAGCCCCCTAAAAAAGGCCATCCATTTTTCCCATGTAAAAATGAAATATTTGGGCGATTTTCCCCCTTTAGCCCCCCCCCCCAAAAGTAAGCGTAAGGCACGCACGAGATCTGCCCCAGGCAGTTTGCGGATATGAAAAAGGACCGTTTTAGAAGATTTCGACCAAACAAATGACTATTAAAAAAGGTCGTCAGAAATTTTGACGGCAGAAAATGGAAAATTTTCACCCGCGAATTCAGCCCCCAGAAACTGAAATCCTGGCGCCGCCACTGTATATATAGTATATGCATAATTATAATAGAGTCCATATATTTATAATGAATATATCTCCTCCTCTTTTTCTGCAACACAATCAATCAATCAATCAATCAAACACGCAACACACACCCACACTCACAAACACACACACACACGCACGCATACACACATACATGTACATAATATATATATTATATATATATATATAGCAAGCATTCGTTTTACATTATGATGTAAGCTTATGCATCTAGTGATTCTAGTCTATACAGAGATTGTTTATAGTATCGCGAGTTGATTAGTTACAAACACGCATTTTCAGCGCGATACCTAACATTGTTCAATTACAGTGCATGCAAACATCATTGCATTCTAAAGCAAGATCTCGTGTTTTTATGAACACCTATCACGCAATAATATTATCGTTAATTATCATTAATCAGTAATTTTTCTGATGTGCAGAGCTTCGAACGATGGCGCATCAAGATATCGACCCATGAACGCCTGAATATCCAGATGATCGATAGTCAGAGAGACAGACAGACAGACAGACAAACAGACAAGCAAACAAACAGGCAAGCAGGCAGACAGACAGACGGACGGACGGATGGATGGATGGACGGGCGGATAGACAGACAGACAGATAGATAGACATTTATTAGACAGACATACAAACAGAAAACAGACAAGCAAACAAACAGGCAGGCAGACAGACAGACGGACGAACGGAAGAACAGACAGACAGTCAGACAGGCAGACAGACAGACAGACACCACAGACAGACACCACAGACAGACACAACAGACAGACAGACAGACAGAGAGACAGACAGACAGAGAGACAGAGAGACAGACAGACCGACAGACATACAGACAGACAGAAAGACAGAGAGACAGACA
This sequence comes from Lumbricus terrestris, assembly GCA_949752735.1. NCBI lineage: Eukaryota > Metazoa > Annelida > Clitellata > Crassiclitellata > Lumbricidae > Lumbricus > Lumbricus terrestris. The sequence goes on along the minus strand of OX457052.1, from coordinate 28,169,576 downwards.
GTCATACATACATACATACATACATACATACAGACAGACAGACAGACAGACAGACAGACAAATAGATAGATAGATAGATAGATAGATAGATAGATAGATAGATAGATAGATAGATAGATAGATAGATAGATAGATAGATAGATAGATAGATAGATAGATAGATAGATAGATAGATAGATAGATAGATAGATAGATAGATAGATAGATAGATAGATAGATAGATAGATAGATAGATAGATAGATAGATAGATAGATAGATAGATAGATAGATAGATAGATAGATAGATAGATAGATAGATAGATAGATAGATAGATAGATAGATAGATAGATAGATAGATAGATAGATAGATAGATAGATAGACAGAGAGACAGACGCTGCCATAATTATCTCTTTATCCATTAGCAATTTGGAAAAGGAGAGAAGAGAATGACTTATGCATCGGCCCTGACAGCAATTATTCATTTGCTTGGGCAAAGCAATTAATTGTTTCAAGAGGCAAACGTCATCGGAGGTATAGTATAGACTCAGTTGACCTGAGTGCCAGGTTAAAATCTTCGTGTATTTTATAACGAGAAACCATCGTTACACTTTCAATCATGAATGTAACTCACAAACGTTGCTAATACAGTTTTCAAAAGCTGCCACGAGGGTATAGGCTATAATGCAAGATGACGCAATTCTAATGCCTTGCCTTTGATCAATGTCAACATGGCGATCGTAAGTCAAAATCACAGTTCTGCATTACCAATCGAAATCATAATCCGACATTTCTAGACTTCTATGCCGTTCTAAAACGCAAAGTCGCGGGGACAGACTAACACAAGCACTCAATCGAAACAAACTTAACAGACAGCTATTATAATAATTACGCAATCAATGTCGGTTCCTTGTCAAATTGTGCTCATAAATGTCACATGATGCGGCAGATGCAAGTATCTTGCAGTGCAATGTAGGCTATTATTAGTCATGTGTACTAGGACGAGACTTGAGGAATGAAGGTGGATACCTTGCACCTCGTCTGCCATCAACGCTGGTCCAATCTGCGATCGGTTTAACCAATATGCGTCTAATGACTTTTATTATAGCGCGTGAACTGCGACGGTGTAGACGAAGTAAACGACGAATCCGAAGCAAAGCTTAGCAATCTATTAAATGCATGATGGAACTTAGCGGGCAACTCTAACCTGTCCTTCCCTTCTGTCTATGTCTCTGTCTTTGTCTCTGTCTCTGTCTCTGTATCTGTCTCAGTCTCTGTCTCTTTCTCTGTCTTTATCTCTGTCTCTGTCTTTGTCTCTGTCTCAGTCTTTATCTCTGTCTTTGGCTCTGTCTTTGTCTCTGTCTCTGTCTCTGTCTTTATCTCTGTCTTTATCTCTGTCTCTGTCTCTCTGTCTCTGTCTCTGTCTACGGGTCTTTACCTCTGTGTATGCATCATATGCCATATTTCTCGCCGCCATCTCTGTTTACTCTTTCGACGAATGTGCAAATGCTTGAAGGAGTAGATGCTCCTGCGTTAGACCAACAGAAGCATAAATTATGAGATGGCGTTCATTATTGTCCTCATCGTCATTGTCATCGTTATCATCATCTCTATCCCCCATCACAAATCACAATCATCCATCCATCCACCAACCCATCCATCCATCCTTTAAATCATCCATACACTCATCCATCCACCCACTGATTCATCCACCTATCCACCCACCCATCCACTCATTCAATCATTCATCCATCCATCCACACTCCCTTCCGTCCATCTATTCATCCACCCACCAAACACTCATTCACCTATCCATCCACTCATCCATCCATTCATCTATCCATTCATCCTTCTATCCATTCATCCATCCATTAATTCATCCACCACTCATCCTTTCATTCATTCATTAATCCATCCACACTCTCATTCATGCATCCATTCACCCATTCATCCATCCATCCATCCATTCATCCATCCATCCACCCATTCATCAACCTAGCCACCCATCCATTCAATCATCCATTCATCCATTCATTAATTCACCCACCCACCCATCCATCCACCCTCCCACCCACCAACCCACCAACCCACCCACAAACCGATCTGCTCGTTGAGATTCTGGGCCAAATATATAGAACGCCATGAAATATGAAAGCACCTTTCATCTGGAATGCTTTCGTAAAGCATCTCAGAATGAATGAGGTCGCGGTGCAATAAATGTCATCAGGATTTATAAAACTTCGGTTCCGAGACATTATGTTGAGATCATCTTCTCATCAGGGTAATTTACACAACGCTAATCAAATAGAGAGGAGCACTCCTAGACAACTTACATGTTATTTATTATCTTGGTCCAGACACTAGACATTTCGTGTTGTCAGCTTTGAATGGGAATCCACTTCGACTGTGCTCTACGTGTTTGCGTGTGCAACCACTGGCGACACTTCCAGTTCATGCACACTGCTTTTGCCTACTGATGATATTTTTCTTCTTCGTAAATGACATTTTTAAAGATCATCTAGAATCGCGCAGAGAGTACTCCTCTTTATTTGATTAGAGTTTATAGCTACCTGTCCAGATAAGAGGCAAAGGCTAGCTGTCGCGTTGTATTGTATTAAAGCATTTGTAGATTACAGTCTAATGCACGGGCGGAGTTTATCAGGGGCTAAGGGGGCTAGGCCCCCCAAGAAGACCCAGATTAATTTTTTCACCATGTAAATGGTATCTTTTCCCGGGCTTAGCCCCCCCCCCAAGAAGGCTTAAGCCCCTCCAAGAACGGAAACCAAACTCCGCCCATGGTCTAATGTAATGTAAAGGTTAGTTCGAAAACAAGAAGAAATCCATTCTAGAATTATAACTTCAATTTAATTAATTATATTCATATATCTAAATTCGAATCTGATTCAATATCTTCATTCCTTCCATTGTTTTCATTATCTTATCCTGATCTATTTGAATCTAACCGAAAATCTTCATTAATTTATTATCTCCATTTGTCTTAATCCATCTGAATCCAGTCTATTAAAAATTGTCTTCATTTAATCCATTAGCTTCCTTTCCATTAATCCACCTGAATCTAATCTAATCATGATTTCTGTTTATTCGTCTTTCTTTCCACGCGGATACTTGATTCATGCAGAAAAATCATCCCCCTCCGGAAACGTTTGACCCCTCCGGTTTTCCACTCTCCCCCCCCCCCCCCACCCCACCCCACACTCCACCGACGACTCTGAGCAACGGACGGAGTCGCTCATCAGTGTCAGAATTGCCAGAGGAAGAATTGCCACCGCGGTGGGGTGGGGGAGTGTGGGGCAAAGGCAGAGAAGCGAGCAGAACGGAGCCAATCTTTCACGAAGATGGATTGGCTAATTCTTCACGCGAGTCTCGGCCGTCTCGACTCATTTCGTCTTAATTTATCTTCGAAGGCTTCAATAATTCAAGAGGTTTCGACAGATGCACTGAAAATGATGATGGTGCTTCCTTACACCGCTCTTCTTCGCTTCCTCGTGCTCGCTAATAAATCGCTAACAGCCCTCGAGAGCTCAGAGAGGCATCTCATAAGCTTTCACCCTCTGGGTGGGTCGTGGGACAGGCGGCTTGGGTGGGGTGGGTGGGGTGGTGGGTGGGGTGGTGGGGCACGCTCTCGTGTTCTCTAATCGTAATCGTGACTCTAAATTTCTTAAGTGCCACTTGAAAGCTAAGCGCATGGAAACAGCTTTCCCCACAGATGCTGCGTAAAATCAGAGGGGCTGGACGGCCACGTCCGGTTGCCATAGAGACATGCAGAGAGATGAGGCTGGGGGCTGCTGAGGAAGAGGTCGAAAAAGATCAAGACAATGGACGATTGTTTCAATAAGGGGAGAGAATTAATTATTTTTGAAGTGAAAGAAGGAATTTTTGTCTTTTTCCAAGACCTAAAATCTTTTGATATGACATATACCAAAATCCTTCATTCATTCATTCGTTCATTCATTCATTCATTTATTCATTCATTCACTCATTCAAGTATTTAAATAGCACATCTTCAAGGAAACCACTCAGAGGTGCTCTCGACTCCAGCACGGCCAGAGAGAATAGTTTCAATTGCTAATAGAAAGTGTCAGAGAGGGATCTAGGGAACAGGGGCAGTTCAACAGAGAGAGACCATTCCATATACCGCCGGGTCAAACACAGAACCATAGGAGCCTTGCAATTGCTCATCGGAGGTTTTGTGGATTTAATATAATAACATGATAGAGCATGCAGCCATGCAGAAGCACGTGTGCCTTTTGTCCACGGTAGCCCGATTCGTGATTGAGATATAAGCGAGAGATATGATCTCGGCCGGGAGCGCCTCTGAGTAGATACCTTGAAGGTCGCTATATAAATTACGATTGATTGAATTGAATTGAATTGATTGAGTCAATAACGAGTGCCTCCTCTGTGGATTGTTTTAGAGCTGTCAGTGCTTTACTGTGTGGCTGAGGTGGGATTCAACCCCTATAGTTCTTCGTCTAACCCTCAGCTAAGTAAACTGAAAAGATATGTACATGTAGAAGCGAGGATATGAACTGAAGTATCTCGAGTCGACGTTTGTTCTCGTGTAAAATTAACAACATTAGAGTTCAACATGTCATTGTGTACTTTGGTTGTATATGTAAAGTTTTTGACCTTTAGTTTTCTGAAAGGTTCTTGCTGCATGATGCGCCTAACAAATGCTCAGATACAACGCAATACAATACAATACAATAATGTTCAACCTCTTTTCGACAGACAAAACACTTCGACGGAAACTTCTACAATTAGTATGAAAATATTAGCACCGACTATGAAAGTTCTAACTATGAAACCTATATTATAAAGTTAACTATTATAGCTGTGAACATTATTACCCAAAGGCCATAAAGGATTATTTACGGACCTCTGACTCTGTGCTAGTCCTGCCAAACAATGGGCCCACCAGGCCACCATAAGACTCTGATAAATTGCAACCAGGTTCATTTATAGGCCTAGATATAATCCAACAAGTAGGCCAGGGCATGTTGGCCTAGTCCATAATCTGAAGCAGCTCAACTTTAACAGTTGCCTTGGTGGAAATCAGTGCATGCGCCACATAAGTGACATGTATACAGTATAATAAACGCTGCGCTACAATAAACGTTAGCCTACACCAAAGACAAGTACGACTATAATATCTCTGGTTACACTACAATAAACGATACATTACAATAAACGATACATTACAATAAAAGATACATTACAATAAACGATACACTACAATAAACGATAGGCTACACTACAATAAACGATATACTACAATAGACGATACACTATAAACGATAGGCTACACTACAATAAACGATAGCCTATACTACAATAGACGATAGCCTACACTACAATAAACGATAGGCTACACTACAATAAACGATATACTACAATAAACGATGCACTACAATAAACGATACACTACAATAAACGATACATTACAATAAACAATACACTACAATAAACGATACACTACTGTAACAATAGACGATATACTGCAAAAACGACAGCGGCGTATTAATGTATAGGCCTACAGACCAAAAACACGACGTATATACAAATTTATTTGGAGTGTGACCTCTTAACTTGCGCGTGCACTGGTTATTCGCTCTATAGAGCCCAATTCAGACAGACATCCGCCAGAATTGAGCCCAAATGGGACCTTGCTCTCGCATGGGACCCATGGAGTGCCCAAAATGGGTTCCATCTAATGCTGAAGGACATCCTGGCAAGGTCAGTCCTGACGGACTCATATACCCTGCATGGTTTAATCTACTCAGTGCTGCTCCGAAATAAAACCTCTTCACTGGCCCCGTCTTTTATACATATGATCTATATACATATATATATATTTATATCTATATCCTACATATATACTATATATATATATATATATATATATATATATAAACCCCAGAGTGCCTCTCATTGCGTTCAAAGACGCACCTTCCGCGCTAAATGCGCATAAAACGCACCCATAAAGCTGCGCAGACGACTTCGTCACCACCCACGTCATACTAACGAATGGGTCGAATGGGCTTAGACGAAAGGACGGACGGAGGATGGAGAAAGATAGGGAGGGAGGAATGGAGGGAGGGAGCAATGGAGGGAGGGAGGAATGTAGGGAGGGAGGAAAGAAGGGAGGGAGGAAAGAAGGAAGGGAGGGAGACTGGACGCTGCCCTGAGAGGACGCACGAAGGATATGGACTGATAAAGAATTGAAGCAGTCCACTGATCAGTCTGATGCAAAGAACAAAGGATAAGCAAATGCACAAAAAACACACAAACACACACCTACAAACACGCAAAGATGTAGGCCTAAACACACCCGCACCACTTGCCCGCGCTGATCACTATAATTAGCAACAAATCAAATCAAATCAAATCAAATCAAATCAAAATCAAATCAAATCAAATCAATTTATTTGGCAACCAAAGCAAAGCAACAAAATAGATCAAGTGAAACATCATAGAAACAAAGTTAACAAAATAAAATAAAACAGTACATAAGTAATGATGTTGATATTTTACAATTGGTTGCACAGGGGACTCAGAAGGGGTCTTGCAACCCCGCTAGGTGAGCCCCCTGGGCGGAAATACCATGATGATGAAGGCCATTAGGTTGCCATAAAGTGGTCTCAATATATGGTATAACAGGACAAAACGACAATGAGAAAGAAAATGTTCTGAAAAACCTTAACTAAACAGTAAACACCTTAACTAATAGCACGGTTACACATTCAAAGGTCATAGGGCCTAGAAGGAAAAAAAATTTGAGGCAAAAAAAAATTACTGAACGGTGGGATACTGCACAATAAGTTGAAATTGGATATAACCTAAGTCTTCAACAAATTAATTCAGAAAGAGTGAAGGGAGGTAATTTAATAGTTAGACTATTTAACGACTAAGTGGCTAGCAACAATGAATGCCCAAGGTGTGATAAGATAATTTATTGGTTTTTATCGAGTATCAGGGCTCTCAATCTTAGCTTAAAGAGAGAAAGATTAGGTTGCAGTCTGATGGGAAGCGGAATTTCATTCCATGTTTGAGCTCCATTGTATTTAACAGAGAAGCGACGGATATTGGTGTGGGCATAAGGTAGATGGTAAGAGTTAGCCTGTCTGGTATGATATGAATGTACCTCAGTAGTAGGGAGGAAAAAATTATTAAACACAGAAGGTAATAAACCATGAAAGTATTTAAACATGAACTCGCCTATCTGCACATGCCTAATTTGAAAAACATTGAGAAGGTTATATTCCCGGAATTTAGATTTGGTCGAAGTCCCATAGGGCAAGTATCCAATATATCGAATTGCTCGCTTTTGGAGCTTGAGTAAATTCAGTATACTAGATTTATATGTAGAAGCCCAAATTATGTTGCAGTATGTGAGGTAAGGGTAAATGAGTGAATAATATAATGTGAGACGAATATGAGGAGGTACTAGCTGGGAGGTACGGGATAATATTCCAAGGTTTTTAGCGATTTTATTAGATACAATTCTTATGTGGTCTTTCCAGGTTAGGTGTTGATCAATATACACTCCTAAGAATTTAGTAGATATAACCTGAGTGAGCGGGACCCCTTCAATGCATACCCTCAGATTTCCTGTTGGACAATTCTTTCTATGAGATTTAAAGATTATGTAATTGGTTTTGTCAAGATTTAAGGACAGTTTATTTACTTGGAACCATTCAGCTATGTTTTTCAATTCAGAGTTAACGTCGAGAATTAGAGCATCAAGCGATGAGTTAGAGTAGAATACATTAGTGTCATCAGCAAAGAGTATAAAGTACAACAGAGGGGATGCATTAGGAAGATCATTGACGTAGATTAGAAATAACAAGGGACCGAGAATAGATCCTTGGGGGACTCCAAAGTTAATTTCCCGTAGATTAGATAAAGTGCCATTGCAGGAGACCAATTGAGATCGGGCAGTAAAATAACTAGAAAACCAACTTAATTGGGTACCCCGGATCCCATAAATGCTTAATTTTTTTAGTAGGATATTATGATTGACGGTGTCGAAGGCCTTTGCCAGGTCGAAAAAGATTCCTATTGCATACTGGTTATTTTCAATTGCATTGGAAATTTTGTCCTGCATACTCATCAAGGGCATGTAGGTAGAGTGTCCAGATTGGAATCCATGCTGAGAAGGGAAGAGGACATTACCTTTAGAAAAGAAATTATCGAGACGTTCATACATGGCTTTTTCAAAAAATTTAGAGAAAAATGGTAATACTGAAATGGGTCTATAATTTGTAACATCATCTTTAGTCCCTTTTTTATAAACTGGAACTACTTTAGCGATTTTTAATGATTGAGGAAATACCCCGGTGCTAAAAGAACAGTTAATTATATCAGATAAGAGGTGAGCAATAGAGGGCAGGGATAGAAGTGCAATGCTGGGATCAATGTCATCAACTCCTTTGCCGTGTGAACAGTTAATGGAGTGCCCAAGACGGATAACTTCCTCGGGAGAGGTTTCGCTGAGTCCAAAAGATTCGATATGTGGCGAGGGCATGAATTTATCAAACGAAGTCATGGTAGCAGGGATTTTAGATGCAAGTGACTGGGCTATCTCCGTAAAGTAAGCATTAAATTTATTAGCAACAGATCTAGGATCAGAAATCTTCACCCCATCGACTGTTAGCGATAAAACATTTTTATCAAGACTATCGTTCGTCCCCATAAGAGTTCGCAGTAGGCTCCAAGTTTTCTTCAAGTTATTACTATGCTTACAAAATTCTGAGGCATAATAATTTTTTTCAGCTTGAATTCTTAAGGATTTAAATTTGTTTCTATAAGAAATAAACTTCAGCTTATTACTATCATTAGGTTTTTTTATATACTTCAGATATAATGCAGATTTTTTTCTACAGGATTTAAGGAGACCCTTTGTCATCCAAGGTTTAATTGGGGTGGAATTTCGTCCACAATTATTTTGGGTGAGAGGAAAAAATTCATCGTAGGTCTCCGTGTATTTGGATTGGAAAGAATCATACGCCCCATTAACATCCTGGTTGGCACAGGCTTCCAAGACAGGGGACCAGTCGATTAGGGCAAGGGTTTCGTTAAAAGCAGCTTTTTTAGGCCCCGTGATTAGACGATGAGTACCAACAGAAGGTTTGTTGTAAGGCAGAGTACCATAATCAAACTGAGCTAGGATAGGCAGATGGTCAGAGATATCGGTGGCTAGGATAAATGACTTAGTTAGTCTTGGCCATGTGTTAGTGAATATGTTATCTATAAGTGTGGAGGTATTACAAGTAATTCTCGTTGGTCTGGTGATGGCAGGTAACAGATGATGGGAGGTCATACAACTGTAGAATAGTGCAGTACTTCTATGTTCAGCGATTTTTAACAAGTCCACATTGAAGTCCCCCATCAAAAGCAAATCCTTAGATTTTTTAAAGAGTTTGGCTATCAAGCAATCTAAATCTTTCACAAAATCGTCAAGGTTATGGCCGGGCGGTCTGTAGATAATTCCCGTTGTAATGAACCCTACTTTTAGGTGAATTTTCAGGAAGTATCTTTCAAAGGTTTGGGGTGAGGTCATGGAGCCCTGAACTGAATCTTCAATAATTTCGTAAGAAATTCCATCTTTAATCAGGAAGCCCACCCCTCCGCCCCCCTTAGAAGTACCTCTTGATTTGTGGATAAATTTGTAACCAGGTATGTTGATCAAGTCAACTTGATTTTCATCTAACCAAGTTTCAGAGAGTCCCAAGATGGACACTGGCAGAATATCTAGGAGGTCTCGAATTTCAGATAATTTTGGTAATAAGCTTCGACAGTTAACATGCATCACTGTTAGAGAATGGGGGGAAATGGAGAAATTAGGTTGCAGAGAGTGTGGAGCACTATATGCACTTACATATGTTATATCGTTAAAGTAGTTACTATCAGGGTCAAGATCAGGACAGTTTAATAAA
>OX457052.1:28124638-28154638 GCA_949752735.1 Lumbricus terrestris | reverse complement strand
TCCTGGCACGTGCGTTATTTGCTGACCTTGCCCAAAGACACAAAGTCATATGAATCGATACGAATATAAATCCCAATTGGCAGAGGTCAGTCTGTGGGACTGGTGGGTCAGTCTGTGGGACGGGTGGGTCAGTCTGTGGGACGGGTGGGTCAGTCTGTGGGACTGGTGAGTCAGTCTGTGGGACGGGTGGGTCAGTCTGTGGGACGGGTGGGTCAGTCTGTGGGACGGGTGGGTCAGTCCGTGGGACGGGTGGGTCAGTCCGTGGGACTGGTGGGTCAGTCTGTGGAACGGGTGGGTCAGTCCGTGGGACGAGAGGTCAGTCCGTGGGACGGGTGGCTCAGTCCGTGGGACTGGTGGGTCGCCACTAAGATCTGCCAGACGACTGGAATAAGGAAGTTAATTTTCAATAAATCCAACAATATTGAAAAATTGGCAAACACGACCGCCACAGCTGAGGTGCAATAATGAAGATCACGTTCCGGAGAACGCCGGAGAATGCCGACCGCGACAGACGAGAGTGACCCAGCTACAAGTTCGCAATAAATGAATAGGATCAAGCGTCGAGCACAGGGTAATTCGCGGCTGCTGCAAGGCCCATTGCCATCACATATCGGCATGCACCATGATCATGACAGACCAGGGCGACAATACATACTGACGCTTCCAGGATAATGAACATCTGCTGAGAAATTACCTCACGTTCATTCGCATTCATTACATACATGTGACGCACTCGGTTCAGTTCCAAAACAGTGTTGAAAATTATCATACTTAGTCTGGGTTTTTTCATCACATTATATTGTTATCGTAAAGAGACAGTAAGCTAAATGCTTGAGAAATACCTCATAAATTTTCTACTGCTCAAATGAAAAATTTAAATAATGCATTTTCATGTCAAATGGAAGAAAGAGGAGGAGAGAGAGGCAGAGGGAGGGAGAGGAGAGAGGGAGAGGAAGAGAGCTAGGGACAGATAGGGGAGAGAGGTAGAGGGAGAGAGGGAGAGGAGAATGAGAAGAAGAGGAAGGAAGGGGGAGGTAGAGACAGAGGGATAGGGAGAGGCAGAGGGAGAGAGAGAGGAGAGGGAGAGAGAGAGGAGAGGGAGAGAAAGAGATATAGGGATGGAGTGGGAGAGGGAGGGGAGAATGAGAAGAAGAGGGAGGAAGGGGGAGGTAGAGGCAGAGGAAGACGGAGACGAAGAGGTAGAGGCAGAGGGAGATGGAGACGGAGACGAAGAGGGAGACGGAAAGGGAGACGGAGAGGGAGACGGAGACGGAGACGGAGAGGGAGGGAGAGGAAGAGGAAGAGGGACAGGGACAGGGAGATCCATGAGAAAAGGTAACTCAGAAATGGAGTGATCCCGCTAAACCTGGGCACCCACTAAGATTTATAGTAGGCCTAGTCGTAAACCAGAATAGGCTCACTAGTCACTCACTGACAAAATTAATCTAATTATTGTGTAGTCTACTTCACAGGTAGAGCACCACCGTCTGTGGTTTACTTCAAAGCAACACTCTTGGGCACAGGTGTCTCTGCTTACGATATTCCTCTCTCATATACAGGAACATTGTTAAGCAGTTCCTTAAATCAGTTCCTTAATCCTAAATACAGTTCCTTCTTATCGTGCATTTGATGGTAGGATCACACAGCGAGAATGCGTTCAAATTGCATTGTAAATTATGCAGCGTCGCCATGTTCAGTGGATCGTACGACATCAGACGGATTGGCATCGTGTACTGAACCATTTATTTACTTCACCTTTAACCTTTCATCGTCTTTTTCCGGATGGCAACTTAATGTGCGAATTCTCACAGCAGAGTGATCGTCTGATACGGTGCTATTTCGATACCACTATAACGAGATCCACCGCCACCTCGTTTCGGAATATTTTAACAAACCTTTAACAGTGTCTTAGTGGGTTGGATAGAAGATATAATGGTTGATATCATCTTTCTACCTACTTGAAATGAAGGAAAACGACGGGGGCAGGGCTGTTTTAAAGAAATTTTGAGAACTGCACAACTCCTTCTTTTCCTTCCCATCCTCCATGGTAAATTACTTCCAATTGGAGGACAATGACCATTTTTTGCTAGTTTTAACTGTAAAGAAGTGCTTCTACAACTGCACAAATTCATTTAGAACTGCACATTTTGTGTACAACTGCACGTTAAAAAGCCCTGAAACGGGGGGGGCTTCCTGGCAGCGGAATATTCTTGCTCCTTTTTGGATAACCATTTGACACCAAGAAACATGCTTTAGTCTATGGTAAAACCCGGTAGATAATGTGGCGTCACGCCATCTATTTGGCTAATAAGGGACTGAAACGAACATGTGTAGCCTACTGCTCGAATTTGTTGATGTTATGATGCTCGGTGTCAATAAAAAAAACCTCGTGTCTTGAAGATTCAACACCTAGAGATTGAAAATTCACCAACACTTAGAGATTGAAAATTCACCTGCCCATGCATCATCGACTGTCACAGTACAAGTGTTCCGTTTTAGCGATGTAGCTTCCTATTTAGCCTACTATCCACCTAAACTCACTATTATGAAAATCGATAAAGTATTGATTTGCTTCAATTTTTTTCTCTTGCAGCCAGAAGTTGGTCAGTTTTGAATCTTTTGAGCCGATTTCTCTGAGGAAGCCATTTTGAAGCAATGAGCCGTTGTCACCGTTGCATGAAAAGCATTGCAGTATTGCAAGAAAAACCACATGTTAAGAGGATGGCTCATGGCATCTTCGGACAACCCCTCTGACGTGATGCAGCGCTCAAGAAAAATTTGGAATCCTTCACTCAGCATTGAAGCAGTGCTATAAATATTATAAAGATCGAGTCTGTAAAATTATATGTAATTAATAATAATTTTGGAGTTTATAGAAATATTGTAAATAATTATGATCACGATAATATATATAGGCTATATATATAGGCCTATATCAAGTGAATAGGATAGCAGATCAACAGCCTACTTCTTATCTGTTCACCTGCTTACTTACTTGCTTCACAATTAAGCAGACGGTCAAGTAATTGGTATTCGTCGTTTCAACATTCTAGTCATCCGCGTTCATTAATTCTTCGTTAAATACCTCAGACGATACACGTCCTACGTTTCATCCCGTCTCCCTGATCTCGGAACAGTCATCCTTGTGCGTCGGGAAAGTACGAAGAGAAGCGGTGACCCCCCAATAATCAATATAAACGCTCTGACAAGTTGGCAATAACCATGCAACTATTGTTGCGGCCAGAGGCGCAGCCGAAATTCCTTGTAGCGGCGGCCGGTCACCAGGCAGGCGAACCGATGCGATCAGACATCAACCAACGACGCAGCGGCGGCGGCGGTGCATGGTGGCTGGGGCGGCGGCGGCGCTAGCGTCTCCGGCAGGTCCCAGGATGCTTATTCAAAAGTCTTATGGCGTTTTTCAATCATAAATCCTGGCGTTCTTGTTATCTGCCGGCATCGCGGTGGTCCGAGAGCTGTTTGCATCGACGACCGTCCGTCCCGAGGCACATTTTCCATTCAAAATAAAATTGGGCATAAAACGGTAATTGCAGTTTTGGCCTTTATCAGCATCGGTACAATGATTGTCATCAATAAAAAATGATGTACGTCGACTTGTCCGGCGGTAGCGGAGGGGGAGGGGGGGATCCACCAGCGCCACCCGCGGGGTGGTGTATAGCTACATCGATGGAAGAGACCTGCGTTCGGCAACCATCGTTTTTCCAGATCGTGTCTTAGCCAGACGGAAACGCCGACGACCCAGACGCATAAAAACTTTGACTCTCAGTGGTACATATATAGAGCGACTGTACACTGTACAATATTATACATACGAAAGACAGTCACCAGAGGCACCTGTACCCGTTCGTTTACCCGGAGACACAACCTTTTCCAGGGTGAGAATCGCCGTGGGGGTTAATGGGTTTCAACCTCCCTGGCAGAGGTTTTTAAAGGAAATTTTCGAACTGCACAACCTCTCCCACTTCCCGCCCTCCATGGTAAATTACTTCCAATCGGGTGACAATGACCTTTTTACTATTTCTAGCTGCACACAAGTAGACTACTTCTACAACTGCATAAATAGATTTAGAACCATTGCACATTTTGTCAAGAACTGCACGCTTAAAAGACCTGCTCCCTATAGTCTTTCTTAGGGGCCATAGCAAAGTCTTCCCTTCACACTCCAAGACTACGTGGATCATAGTCTGACCCCTTCAGCTATTTTTCTACAATTCTCGTACCACCCTTTTCTGACACCGCAGCCAAACGAGCTTTGTGCCTGCTTTGCAATGCGGAGTGTAAGGGTGCAGGCCCCCTTGAGATGGCTACTGCGTATAGGCATATTAAACAGATTCTCTTTGGTGACATGGTAGCCGAATGCTTTAAGAATTTGCCTTGCATTGCGGAGTGCAAAGGTTCAAACCCTCCCGAGTGACTGTCACTGTCTTGGCACCTCACGCAAGTCCCTCATCAAATATTTCTGAGCGTCAATGATGGATTGCACTTAATGAACACAGAATTTATAGCGAAAAATAATAATTCTCTTGCGGTCCGTTTTAATCTGGAATTTACAAATTGCTGTTCCGTAAAACCTCTCAGAAGAAAAGTATTAAACAGATGGAACAATTGTGAGATCATTCTCTGCGGTCCACTCACAAACAGGATGGAAACGGCGCAATCCCTGTTTGACAGTCGTTCACTTGGGCATCATTTTTATGCAGATGATGCTCAACTTTACATGTGGTCTGACAGCTTATTTTGTAATTCATCTTCACGGCTGTTGTCCCGCGTGGCTTTGAGGAGAAACATATTGGATGGCAGGCAATGCACTCTCTCTTCTTAACCAATGCAGACATGGCATGATCTTACACTGAGTGTAGAATGCTATAGAGATTAATTTCGTCAGTATTGTAGCTGTCTATCAAAGCTCTATTATTATAAGTAAGGTTTGTTTCGGAGACAATGAGCAAGCGCCTTTTAAAACCTGATGCCTCTGATAAAACGGTAGGCGTAACCCAACTGGTTTAATTTGATTAAATAAATATAAAAAAATCCACATTAATTTGGGCGTTTCTGTGGTGTAGAAAGTGTGGCACCAAACTGCGCATAACTTCCCATGTGCGAATTTAAAATATTAGATTACAGTGAAATCTACGTGCCATGTCTAATAAAATTAAATGCTGATTATATTAATAACGAGAAAGATGACAATGATGATGGTGATGGTGATGATGATGATGATGACGATGATGATGATGATGATGATGATGATGATGATGATGATGATGATGATGATGATGATGATGATGATGATGATGATGATGATGATGATGATGATGATGATGATGATGATGATGACGACGACGACGACGACGACGATGATGATGATGATGATGATGATGATGATGACGATGATGATGGTGATGGTGATGATGATGATGACAATGATGATGGTGATAAAGATGATGATGGCAACGATGACGAAGATGCTTAGTAAGTGCTTGAGTCTTGAAGGTTCAGATGAAGGCCTTCCTCCAAAAAAATAACAACTGGAATAGTATCTTCTGGATCTTCTTGTAAGGCATGGTGCTCTCCAATCCAAAAAGTGGGGCATGGGTACCCCTAGTTGTGTCCGAGTAATACGACTATGAATATGGGAAAACACCGGTTTTGGGGGGGACAAGGCGATACGATTACAGCACGAAGTCAATTTCCAATTCGCTGCGGGTCCTTCCTCCTACTCAATTTGGAACAATGTGTGTACGTACTCAGACCGGAAATTGACGGGTCAGCGGTGCAGCCAAAGTCGGTCAATCGTGCAAGGGAAGTGCACATACATGATGTAGCCGATATGTCACCAGTTTTCGCTTTCCAGTTAATATTCTTTGCTTCGACAATTTTCCTACGATCAGGGCTAAGAAAGGAAGACGCAAATTAGGGTTATATGCCGTATATTCGCTTAGTATTCGGTTCGTGGCCGAATAGCGGGCCAAATAACTTAGGCCTAGCGCTAGGACCGAACACGAACATTGGTCATATGATATCTGTTTCTGCAGTATGCGGCTGTTTATACATTACACACACTCGCAGAAGAATGTAAAAATTACATGTACATGACTGTTTACTTGTAGACTATATTATTATCTTAAATTTGCTGAGCTAAAACGTTTTTGCTTAGGGCCTACATTTGAAATTCTTAATGTCGTCTGTAAACCTATTTTGTACACCTTCCTTATTCATATTTGGCCGAATAGTCGGTCTAATTTTATTTTTTTAAATTTTTTTTCCTCAACCAAAACAACAAACAAACATGATACAATTATGGCATTGAATAATACATTAACATGAATTTGGTGAAGAAGGGGAGACCCAGAAGGGATGGGAAATCCCGCTAATAGGGCCACCCATAATTCATGTAAAATATAAAAGAAAAACATGACAGAACATTCAATTGTAGGAATAAAAAAAATTATGAGGGAGAGAAAAAAATATTATAATTATAATTATTCGTATTCGTATGCGGCCGAATAGTCGGTTTAATTATCCGTATTTGTATACTCGGCCGAATAATCGGTCCAATTATTCGTATTCGGCCGAATAGTGATAATCATTAATCACCTATTGGGTATACAGCTCTAATACAAACACTTCAAACCCATTGCTGCCGACTGCATGGCTTAACCTAGCTTAAGGGCCGTTCTTACTTTTTCTTCTTCTAGATAGGCCTAAAGCGTGTCTTTTTCTTCTATCAACAACGCTTTCTTCTTATATTGAGCAATCAAATTTATCTGCAACTTCATGTTTCAGCTTTCTCTCGCTGTGCGAAGCGTGTTAGTCGGTTTGCAATGCAGTAAAGACCAACACTGCCGACAACACGTCTTGATATCATTGGTATGTTCACGACTGTATAATACACCACCACTGGACGGGTGTGCTGCGAATGAGAGCGTGTTGTTTCCTTGTCTTTCTGAACACACAATGCACTGCATCACTGAGCAACAGGAGACCAGCGCATGTAGCGTCGTCGACCAAAAACCGGTCAAACTGCGCAGCATGGAACCAGAAATTGCAAATGGCGTCCGTTGGGAGTTCTGCTGACGGACAGAAACGATGTTCGATCAGTGTATTGAGGAGTCAGTGATGGAGGGCAGATGGGAGACATGTGCAGGGAGGAGAATAGGGAAGAAGAGAAATAGAAGAGACGTCATAGTCTAACACTGATTAACGCAGAGAAAGGAGAAGGGGAGAAGTATAGTGTATTGAAAATTTGAGAATCCAGAGATGCATAGTAGAGATGGGCAGGAAGGAGAATATGAAAGAAAATAAGACGTAGTCGTAATAGTCTTACGCTGATTAGCGTAACAGGGTGAAGAAACGAAAACGTAGAGTATGCCTATTGAGGATCAGAGATGGATAGAGATGAGAGATGGGAAGGCAGGAGAATAGGGAAGAAAATAAATGGACGTAGGCCTAACGGTGATTGTCTAACACTGATTAGCGTGAAAGCAGGAAGAAATGAAAAGGAGAAAAGAATATGCAATGATAAACGCAGGACTTTTTGAGTGCCAAGTTCTGCACAAAAGGTTAGTTCTAACTGAATTTGTGCAACTGTAAAGCATTTTGTGTAAGTCTTAGTTCAAAATCCTCATTGTCGTCCGATTGGGAATAATTCAAGGTGAGAATATTATTACTGCATGGGGAGCTGGAGCTGCCGGATGGTTTCAACCCCAGTCGTTCTTAGAGCCCATGGTAAAGTCCGCTTTTCACACCCCAATTCCAAGTGGATCATAGTCCAGCCCCCAGTTATTTTCCCCCAATTTTCACACAGGAGTAATTTACGATGGAGGATTGGAAGGGAGAGAAGGGGTTGTGCAGTTATAAAAATTGCTTAGAAGAGGCTCTGGCTAAAGACTAAGAACCGATTCAGCCGAGGGAGGAAGGAAGAGGGAAGAGGAGGAGGAGGAGAAGGAGATATGATGAGCAAAAGTGTCTTGGAAAAGAATAGTATAAAGAAATGGATTGGAGCAAAGAGCAGATATATCAGAGATTTAGAATGTTTGAAAGCAAACAGACATCTTTGTTATAAGAAGTAACACATTGGAAGAACAGGGAAGCAATGGCTCACCAGATGGATAAGAGTTTGTTTCACCCCAAGGTCAAACATGATCACTGCAAGTTGCAGCAACTCAACAACTGGAAAACTTGTTGAATTATAAACAGTTAAGAACAAGATAGCTTTAGTTGGAGTCCATTGACATCGTTTTATACGAGGTGACACGAAAATGTGCTCAAAGTAAGTCACCCATGGCAATACACGACAATGGGGTGGCGGGTAACGACTGTAACACAGTGTTCTGTCTATAAAAACAGAAAGTCCTGTTTCCAGGACCATCATCAGTGAAGCACCAGAGAGAATTAACTGAGTGCCTGCCATAATTCCACGGAACCGTGTCATAAGATACTTGCTCAAGTCGCAGTGTAAACCGATTTAAAAGAGTCAAAACACCAACAGTACTGCATGCCTCACCCATTCGACCTATTGAGCGTTAGAGCTACGGAATGACAAAGAATCTGAGATATGCAATGCAAGTAGGCTATTCGGCTATAAACCACATAGAAATATAACCATCTGTGTATTTAAGGGTGGGTCTTAC
The DNA here is from genome assembly GCA_949752735.1 of Lumbricus terrestris. Taxonomy (NCBI): domain Eukaryota; kingdom Metazoa; phylum Annelida; class Clitellata; order Crassiclitellata; family Lumbricidae; genus Lumbricus; species Lumbricus terrestris. Next base: position 28,145,987 of record OX457052.1, on the reverse strand, counting down.
GGGTACAAAACTTTCCAAAAATAAATAACGCTCAATCTTTTTAAAAGCTAATTCCGTGTAGTTGCAAGAATAAGCTATCTATTGCATGGAAGCAACTCTGAAATGGACACCACCTCGGAAATGTTTCCTGGCCTCACCCTTGAATTTAGCCAATACTGAAGACGAAATGCCACTTCATCAGGGTCGCATTAACATGCAAATCCAAGGCAGAGCCACGAAAGCAGAAAAGAATTTCCAAACGACCATGAAACACAAGTCCTCGTCTTCTCTCCATTGTCTTGAATTGTCGGCCAAATCGAGGAGATTTCTTTTTGCCGGACAGTTTATGGAGGTTCCTAATATCCTTCCTGCGGCACAGTTGGCCAACAGAAGCCGGGACAAGAATTGTTCTCTTGCATAATAGATCAGTCGCTTCTGGCTGCCACAGCGCAGCCAGTCCCCAACACAAGTACACACGCAAGTACACACACAAGTACACACACATACACACACACACACACACACACACACACACACGTACACACATACACACATGCTCACAAGCGCACGCGCAAATGTACATGCACACTGCACACGTGCAACGATATCGGACTCATACAAAAGCAACGCTCTCAGCAAATTAGTCTCAACAGCCTTTACAGATTTTATGATTTTCTTAGTGCCAACTACACATGTATAGGTCTATTTGCCATATTAAGCAGCCACTGCAACACCAGAAACCACCACAAACAACTCCATCTTCTTAGCATTGACAAACATTTACAAACACCAAAATCATATAATATAAGTACCCATCTCAGATAGTAAAGAAGTGGGATCTGACTTTCCAGTAACTTGATTGATTACACAAAATAAATAACAAAAATAAATAGAAAAAGTACATTTCCAGACATATATGGTATTATTGAACACAAACACAGGCATACAAAAAGAAACACGCACGCCACATTCACATAGGGACTGGACATAATTTATTAAATTCTGATCTGAGGACACAGACTAAGTGAAATCGCTTAAGAAAGCTGGAATAGAAAGTTGTGCACCCCATCCATCTGCATATGAATGCAGATGGATGGGGTGCACAACTAATCTCCGTCCATCCATCCATCCATCGATCCATTCACCAACCCAGGGGCGGATCCAGTGGAGGGCCAATCCGGCCATGCCCCCCCCCCATTTAGAAATTTCATTTTTTACCAGCTATTCCGGCTCGGAAAGTTGACGTGGCCCCCTCATGACGCCCACGAGGCCCGTATACGAGGTCCGTACGACTAAAAAAGGTCATCAACTATTTTGACGGATGAAATGGAATATTTTTCTTTGAAATTTGAGACAAATTTAATGACTAAAAAAGGTCATATGATTTTTCCGCGACCAAGACGAAAATTTTCCCTGTCCCAAGACCAAACAATTTGCCCCCACCCCTAAAAAATTTCTGTTTCCGCCCTTGCCCAAACGCAATTCACGAAGAACAATCACGGAATCTACCCAGAAATCGCACCTCCCCCACAACATGCACAGCACATCAGAAGGACGCCAGCAAAGATGCTAATAATAGCAATCGTGCTGATGAACAATACATGCAAAAGACGTTCATTGCAAATCCATCCTCCTTCTTCTACTCGTCTACCGCTGCTGCTGCTGCTGCGGCTTATTTGATCCGCTACGTTTCCTGATCTATTATGCATTGAGAAACTCTCCTTATTATCCGGCGCCAACCGACCGACCGTCTGTCTGGCAAAGCGGCGATATACGATAATATTTTGTGATGATCTTGAACTGCGCCAATTACCACGAATAGCTTTTCCACAGTTATAGTCCACTCGAGACGAACCACTGTCGTCTGAAAACAACTGTCACTGACATAATAAGCTGTGATTAAAACATCGTCTGCTAGAGACGACGGTCAATAAGCTGGTCTCAATGATCATCCATTGATCCATCCGTACGTCCGTCCGTCCGTACGTCCATCCTTGCATCCATCCATATACTCATTCATCCATTTATCCGTCCGTCCATCTATCCATCCCAGCATCCACCCATACATTCATCCATCCATCCATTCATCCATAAGAATACAGGAGAAGTGTGGGGTTTTGATAAATGTCGGTGACTTGCGATACATTATTGGACGTGCTTCTTGTCTTTTTAAAACCAACGATGACAAGTTGAATGAATAATTCTGGGCTTTGGTGTCTAGCAAAAAGTCATTCTGAACATGATGCAACGAATGGCCATGTTGATGATATTCATTCACTCATTCATTCATTCATTCATTCATTCATTCATTTATTCATCCATCCATTCAACCATAAGAATACAGGAGAAGTGTGGGGTATTGATAAATGACGGTGACTTGCAATACATTAATGGACGTGCTTCTTGTCTTTTTAAAACCAACGATGACAAGTTGAATAATTATATTATGGTCTTTGGTATCTTACAAAAAGTCATTCTGAACATGTTACAACGAATGGTCATGTTGATGATATTCATTCATTCATTCATTCATTCATTCATTCATTCATTACGATAATTTCTATAGCGCCTCTTCAAGGGGACTGCTCGGAGGCGCACCCATCTCCAGCTCAACCAAATAAAAGACTTAAGATGAGAGAGAGAGAGAGAGAGAGAGAGAGAGAGAGGGGGGGGGAGAGAGAGAGGGGGGAGAGAGAGAGAAAGAGAAAGAGAGAGAAGCCTGAGAAGGAGTTCTAGAAAAGGAGCGGAGCGTCGGTAGGAGGTCATTCCAGATCGAGAGTCAACCGCCAAGAAGACACGATATGGAGTGCAGTGAAGATCGGAAACATGGATCATGAGAGGAGAGGATATCAAATTTGCAACGAGCAGGTAACACAGTCACAACGAAGTAATGGTCCAACCGTCCAATGTAATGTGATTAGTGCCTTATATAGCGCCGCTCACGGCAGTGGCCATTATGTAGCGCCCACAGTGCGAGTCGGTACTCGAAGAGAAGAAATAGGTTTTGGAGAGAGAAAGATAGTGACAGAGAGAGAGACAGAGAGAGAGACATAGAGAGACAGAGATAGAGACAGAGACAGAGAGACAGAGATAGAGAGAGACAGAGACAGGCAGAGACAGAGAGACATAGAGAGACAGAGATAGAGACAGAGACAGAGAGACACAGAGAGAGGGTGAGAGACAGACAGAGACAAAGACAGAAACAGAGGCAGGTATAGAGGCAGAGGCAGAGACAGAGATATATAGAGAGACAAAAAGAATTGAAACACATAAAACGTGAATGGGAGAGCATTCCATAATAGGGCAGGTCTATTATGGCAAATGATCTATTTATTTATGCATGTATTTAATGCTTGTATTTATGTATACTGTACGTACATGCATGCATGTAAGTGCGTGCGTGTATCTAGCTGGAAATTGCAATGACACTCTTTAAGTGCCTCACAGAATCGCTGCCGACGCGCCAACCCTAATGACATCAAAATGATGAGAAAGAAAGAGTTAATCAATAGAAGTAGGAAGAGCGGCTCAGTTGTAGAATGAGGCATAGAAGCGCAGCATCAACGGAGCTAAGTAGAAACACATTTTATTAGCAATTATCACTATGAAATTATCATAAGCGCATTACTATGTCAATATCGCTTGGATATGGAAGTAGGTTATAATCAATATATGAAATCAATAGCCGTTAACGAGGAAGCCCGCTATGAGTCATGCCTATGGATGTACCGTATAATGCGTGTGTGTCACCGTAAATTAAGGAAAGGCTCAGGTCGTACAGTGCTTTGTAGGTATTGCTGTCATAGGGCAATGTGTGGGGCATGGTGGTTAGGGGCATGTTTGACGCCTTGGATCCAGAAGTTTGCGGGTTCGAATCCACCTCAAGTCGCCGCGAAGGTACCCCAGGCAAATCCTTCACTCGCAATTGCTTAGGCCCTTCGGCGTAAAACTACTGATTCAGTGTCCGCGCTGTAGTCGGGAGCGCCTCCGAGTAGCATCTTGAAGGAGCGCTAAAACAAGTGCTCATGTAGGCCTATACGTATACAAAATGTAGTCCAGCATGTTACAAAAGTCTGTAAGTACAGGCACATGTAGCCTACACTTAGCCTACAAACAGATATTGATGAGCAGGGTTTTTAGTGCGCATGCACTTCTACATGTCCACAAAAACGGCAGTTCTAAATTCTGAATTTTTGCAGCTGTGAAAGCATTTTTATGCCGTTTTCACTTAAAAATAGTTAGAAATCTTCATTTTCGTCCAATTTTGGAAAGAAATTACCATGGAGGATGCGTAGAGAACATCTGTATGTACATGTAGGTTACATGTATACGTGCACGTGTACTTGTATTATAGTTACAGACTTCAACATGCTGGACCACATTTTGTGTATGTATGAGCACTTGTTTTAGTTGCCCTGTAAGGCACCCTTGTAACAGCATGGTCGTGTTACGACGCCATATAAATTGTCGTTATTATTATTGTTATTATTATTATTTTTATTGTTATTTTTTTTTTGCCCCGAGGTATACAGGATCCCTCAGGGACTTCACTAACGCCTAATATAAAATCAAAAGTCTGGAAAGGCCCTACTCGTCTTCTAGAATAGTCTGTTGTTATTATTATTATTATTGTTATTATTATTATTATTATTATTATTATTATTATTATTATTATTATTATTATTATTATTATTATTATTATTATTATTATTATTATTATTATTATTAAGGAATAGAAGGGTTGTGAAGTTATAAAGAATTCCATAAACGAACCTTTGTTGATACAATTGGACTTACACGCACACAAGCTTATATAGATTATCACATGCAGGCTAGAGAACTTTAAAAAAAACACAAAAGCAAGTGCACAGTGCGCTGAGGTCATAAGCCATGTTACCCATCATCCATGGTTGCACAAAGCGTAATTTTCAGATCCTCCCTTTGATCCCCCTCCCCCACTGAAAAGTATGTTGTTCCAGGTGTTCATCACAGCTGCCGGTCCCTTCATCTCTAACCCTCATCTTATTTGCAACGCTCCCGAGAATATATCCTTCGCCCCATATAGACTATAGACTGAAAAAAACAGTCTCTTCTCGTTGCTTAATTTTGTGCTGATGTCCTGCTCATATATAGCGTGCACACGTGCACTTTGTATCCGGCATTGTCCAAGCAGTTGTCCTGCATTGCAGCTTACGATTGTGTTGCATGTCAATGTATGGAAGCACGAGATGTAAACAAGTATGCATGCATAAAACATGCGCTCCCTGTGGACTCACGAATGGCAATCGGCCATAAACAATACTTCAATACTCGCCGCCTTTTTACCTTAGTACCCATTCATCTGCCGTAAAGACAGGCTTTGCAGAGTGCCTCCGTGTTGACACTCTATAGATGCACGTGTGTGCAACATTGTGCATGCGTTAATACTGGTGGCTTGACAATGATGTCAAAATTTATCGTTTTCACCGCTTTTTGGATGAATAGATATTATCGCGATGGTCTGCAAAGTTCTAGACTTTAAAACCCAGTAATTCCTGAGATATATATGACGCTTACAACACGTTTGGGATTTCCACATATTCGTACTCTGGCATAAAACGTGTTTTGGTACATTTCAGTAGGCCTACTCTGATAATACATACAGGCATGTGCACCCAGTGAATACGACTGTCTACTCTATATATTTATTATCTATATTGAACACCCCTATTATCGATCATGATAATAATAATAATAATAATAGTAATAATAATAATAATAATAATAATAATAATAATAATAATAATAATAATAGTAATAATAATGATAATAATAATAATAATTAGCAGAGTTGGTATCCATGGCAATTCCTGTGGTTCAGGAGCTTCACTGGTGAGTTCTTCTTCAAGTGGTCAGCGGCGTAGCCAGGAATTCACGATGGCGGGGGGAGTTTCATGGCCTGGCCGGATGCCCTTCCTGACATCATTCCAACAGTATTACAGTAAATAAAAAGGGAATAAAGTAACAAAGGGAGCAAAATAAGAAAAACAATTGTTCCTACAAGCAATTGTTTTGTTTTTTCTTATTTAAGTGAATAAATAACCTTTTTTAAAAATTCCTAGACCAATGGGTGGGGTTTTAACCCCCGAAAATCCCCCTTGTCTACGCCACTGCAATTGGTGCTAATAAATGTCAGATGGCAATTACAACAATACCAATTAAAGCAATAATTGCAAAGATCGTCTGAACCCTTCCAATTATCGACGCATGACCATCATCCAGTTTCCGATCAGAAATTGACTTTACATGGATGACATGCAGGAGATGGTGTAGTCTGATGCTCTCAAGACTTGCAAAGTGGAGGCAGCAGCGACAGAGTCACAGTCTTATAATTATTAGCCGACATTTTGAGATACCGCGACACGTGATGATAATGGAACGCATGCGCAGATGCCAAATACCAGCTGCTGCTGCTGCTGCTGCCAGCAATCGGTCTCCAGCTTCTGAAGCTCTGATCTTTCATCCCACTATATAAAGTAAACAGAACTGCGTCGTATCATGCATGCTGCTCTTATGAAATCCTGTCTTTCACTGGTGGCGCCAAGAAGAAAGCGCATCTGTCATTGAAAGGGAAGAAGTGTGAAACAATTCTATAATGTCACAGGCTTGAAATGGTACAGATGATACAGATCGGGTCAGATAGGACAGCTGCATTTGCATCTGTCATGCGTATACAATCATGCAATGCATTAAATTTAATAGAATAACATAGCATAACATTTTATTCAGCAGCCAACTCGTTACAGGTCGTAATTACAACATAGTTGACGAATGTGTCGGATTAGAATAAACTGTACATAATTTTTTATCAGCTCTTACGAGGAAAGTCCTAGCAACACATCAACGACAACTATAGACTCCAATCTGATCCTTTAGCAGAAAATAACGTAATCGTAATCGTAATCTGCAAATTTCTAAAGCGCCACTCGAATGCGAAGCGCAGGGCACTCGCTTATTCACGAGCGTTGAATCCGTTGCGTCCGAAAAGCAAGCGATCGTTGAGGCGGAAATTCTTAAATCCATTCTCTGATGTAATGTAGATCAATTGAAGGTCAGTGGATATATGCCCACGAAAGAAGGTCTGAAGGTCGTTGGAAGGTCGCGAGAAGCACAGTCGTTCGTCACCAGACTTTTCCACCGAACCATGACGGAACAATGGCGCCATCAAGTGACAAGAAATTGCTGCGGTGGAATAATCATCCCGATGCGCCTGGGAAGTTCTTCCGCTGATCTAGCATCATCAGCCGTCGGGCCTCGATTCGAAGTCACTGGCTCCCCGTCGGCGGCGGCGGCGGCGGCGGCAGCGGCTCAGCGAATGGTGACGTTGTCTTCGAGGACCATTAGAGAGCCAATGATGTCTGACGAAAAGAACAGACAGCTGACCATGGCCCAGAATGACCCCTGTCCACCGAGACTGGTCAGAAACTGACCAGGCAAGTGTTATTTACCAGAAAAAGGATCGTGAAAGGCGCCATATAAATGTCTTTATACACAATATAATAAAGCACATATGTATAGCGAATTTTATATATATATATATATATGCATCTGTGTGTAATAATATTTTGCGTGGATAGGTCTATAATTATAATATCCATGTGTATTAATATATATATTCTTAAACACAAGTACATAATATGCTCACAAATATACAGACAGACATACACAACTACACACATATGCAGATAGATACATACACATAATCATATATATATACAAATATAAACATACACAAACGTACTATATGAACTACATACATACGTACATGCATACATACATACGGACTGCTATCCAACAGCATCGTTCATTCTCTGCTGCAGGTCCTACAGCATGGAATGGTCTCCCTGTTACACTGCGCTTAATTCCCAGGAGTCACTCTGCTCTGTTCCTTAAGAACCTAAAAACCGTTTTATTTAGACGTGGCTGGGCCGAGAGCGCTTCTGAGTAGCCTACCTCGAAGAGGCGCTATATAAATTTCTGAATTAAATAAATAAATAAAATACATATATACATACATACATACATTCATACATACTTACATACAAACATATATATATATTCTTAAATACATACATGCATACATACATACATACATAAATACATACATACATACATACATACATACATACATACATACATACATACATACATACATACATACATACATACATACATGTACATACATACATACATACATACATACATACATACATACATACATACATGCATACATACATACATACATACATACATACATACATACATACATACATACATACATACATACATACATACATACATACATACATACATACATACATACATACATACATACATACATACATACATACATACATACATACATACATACATACATGTATGCATGCATGCATGCATGCATGCAAACATAATGCAAGAAAACGCAAAGGCATATCTATAAAAATTTCTGTCAAGAGTCGAATATTAACATCATTTACAAAAAACATTCAGTCTTCCTATGAATTGTTTTTACTGCAAAACTGGTTGCAACATCACCATAGCCTACATTTTTTTCCTTTGCAAACGACATCGACATAAAGCCATTATTTTGCCCTGTTTTAGTACAAGTAGGCTACATGGCTGTAAACTGCATTCGCAGAAAAAACTATCATTCGGCAATAAACTTTCCCGAAAACACTTCTAGTTATGGAGATTTATTCCGCTTGTACATGGTCTATTGCTTCTAACGCAATTTATGGCTAAATGCATGGATCTTTTGGGGGCGAAATTAATGTCCATATGCCAACGACTTTTGGAAAATGCTGCCTGCACCGAAAAATGTTGACATGCCGCCATTAATTTTGCTCCAAAAGATAAGGACTTGTGATTACGCGTATAAATTTAACTATAAACGGGTGACGTATGGCGTCGCACAGCGAATACATGCTGACAACAATCGTAGATTCTGCTCCAACATACACATACATGTATACATGTAGAATTTGCTTCAATACATCTTTTGGGATTTCTGTCCAAAGGCCGTGCAGGGAGCGGTTATCCAACCCAGCAAACATGAAAGAGCGACCATAAAGGCAACATTGCATATAGTCAGAACACACATAAATAGGCCTACAGAAGACATGTATAGACGTGGATGCACGAATAAAGCAGCAGCCTCGGTTGGCCTCCAGTACCACGGACAATCGAGAATGACGATCTGATGAGAATAATTCTGGCCTTGGCTGTGGCTGAAACAGTCTAAAAGCCATAATATTATCTGACGGGGTTTTTCGGACGAATGCAAAAGTGCCTCCGTTTAATATTTCATGATGCAGCGAGGAGGACGACGCTTCCGCAGAGAGCTGTAACAATGAAGTCGTTATTTTACTGCAGCTATGAGAACGAAGCAACAAACACGCTGCTGCTCAGATCTTTGATTGCTTCTTGGAAGAGCTGCACTGCATTCCGCCGGTTACATTCCTAAAATAATGGAATATTTCGTCTCGATCATATCTTGATGGTTTGGGCCAGAGCTCTGCGCCGGCCGCGCCGCCGTCATTTCATGGGCGCCGCCGTCGCCGACACTCTCAAGTCGGCGCAGAGCTCTGGACCGTCTTGGGCTGGACATTTTGACGCGCAGAAACCATTTTTTGCCCACAGAAAAGCAATCTTCAGCATTGGTCTATTTTTCAATGCAACGCTGTGTTTGAACGGCAACTTCAAATAAAGAGGAAGAAACGCAACCCTTTACGCTAAATCCGAGCGCTAGCCATGACTGTGTATGAATTGCTAACGACCTCATTTTCTTGGCCTCGTCTTATGCGGGAGCATGGTGAGTCTTCTCCTTGAACAAGGGCGGATACAGAAGTTTTCGAAGACAGACAGACAAAGAGAGAGATACGGGGGGGGAGAGAGAAGTAGCATACGACTAAAAATGGTCATCATATTTATCGGTCAAGAAAAGACCAACGAAATTTTTTACTTTTTTCTGATCCAAGACGTTTTGCCCCCCCCCTCCCCCGTTTGAAAATGTCTGTATCCGTCCCGCCCCAGCAGCCTATAAAAACTGTCAGCTGTTACAGCTGCCATTGATGACAGTTACTAATCTAAAACTTGGCTCCGTGTGATCACATCTAGACAGTGAAGTCAAGCAGGAAAAGGTCAGAATGTAATACATGCAATTATCGAATGCAAATACAAAGAGCAAAACTTTTTGGCAAAAACTCTCGACATACCATCGGCTGCAGTGAATTGCTATTCAAAGACATGGTTCTCAAAGACATGGCCCTCAAAGACATGGCCCTCAAAGACATGGTCCTCAAAGACATGGCCCTCAAAGACATGGTCCTCAAAGACATGGCCCTCAAAGACATGGTCCTCAAAGGTTTGGTCCTCAAAGACATGGTCCTCAAAGACATGGCCCTCAAAGACATGGTCCTCAAAGACATGGTCCTCAAAGACATGGCCCTCAAAGGTTTGGTCCTCAAAGACATGGTCCTCAAAGACGTGGCCCTAAAAGGCTTGGTCCTCAAAGACATGGTCCTCAAAGACATGGTCCTCAAAGATTTTGGTTCTCAAAGAAATGGTCCTCAAAAGACATGGTCCACGGACCAAGCACAGGAGAAGACAACATTAATTTGAGGCAAGCAAGTTGAAGTTGACAACCTCACAACAGAAGCGTAAAAGAAGACAACGGTTGCACATGTACAGCTCGGGTCGATCGACAACACGTTGTATACATGTAAATGTCACGTGAAACTTGGGTATGAGAGATGTTGACGTTGAGAGGAGAAAGTCGGTCGCAATAAGGAAGACTACTCCTCGTTTTGTCGCTTTGTCTTAAGAGGTTGGCGTTAATAATAGATCATGTATTCTATGCCATGGATATCATAATAATAAAGATGATGAACGGGGACAAATACAAGGAAAGGGCGGACGTCCATAGGAACAGACCCATCTGGAAAATCTACTACCCAGCTCAGACCTAGTATCTCTCTCTGTCTCTGTCTCTGTCTGTCTGTCTGTCTCTATCTCGTGTCTGTCTCTCTGTTTCTCTATATGTCTGTCTGTCTGTGTCTCTCTGTCTCTTTCCTTCTGTGTCCCTGTGTCTCTGTTTTTGTCTCTGTCTCTCTTTGTCTCTCAGTCTCTTTCTGTCTCTCTCTGCCTCTCTCTCTCTGTCTATGTCTCTCTGTCTCTCTCTATCTCCCGGTCTCTCCATCTGTCTGTCTGTCTGTCTCTCTCTCTCTCTGTCTATCCTTCTGTGTCTCTCTGTCTCTGTCTCTGTCTTTGTCTCTATCTCTGTATTTCTGTCTCTATCTCTCTGTCTCTCTCCGTTTCTCTCTGTCTCTTTCTGTCTCTTGCTGTCTCTCTGCCTCTCTGTCTTCTCTCTCTGTTTCTATGTCTCTCTCTCTCTATCTCTGTTTCTCTCTCTCCACTTAATGACTTTCAGGTCATTCCCTCCTCCTCCTCCTCCTCCTCGTCCTCCTCCTTCTCCTCCATTCACTGGACAAAATCCAGCAGTTTCATTCCTCTGACGGAACCAATAAAAATGCCAAACTTGCATTTGGTTTCTTGTGCATTAGCACCAAAGACGACCATAAGCAGAATTATCTGTGTCCAATTATTAACCCAGTATACTTGCTCTCTGTCTCTGTCTCTCTTTCCGTCTCTGTCTTATAAATGACTGTATACCTTCCTCGTTATACTACCTTACAAATGACTTAATCACTTCCTTGTATGTGTTCTTGCAACCTTTTTACATTACCTAAATGACTGAGTCCCTTCCATGTTACAATACCAAACAAATGACTGAATCCCTTCCTTGTTACATTATCTAAATGACTGAATCCCTTGCTTGATAAACTGTCTTACAAATGACCAGTGGCGGATCCAGAACGTTTCGAAGGGGGGGGCCAAAACATTTTTGGGCTGGGGTCGGAAAATTTTTCGTTGATCTTTCGCTGAAAAATCTGATGAACCTTTTCAGTCGTTTTTGGCCGAAACCAGAGTTTAATTTAGCCCCACCTCTGGTGGAATTGAGGTTTCCGGAGGGGTAGATAATTGACCGTCTGAAGACAATCATGAGGCGCGCAGCGCCGAGAGTGGTAGGGGAGGGGTGTGGGGAGGGGATATGCCCCTCCCCACCAGAAACTTTTTGAATTTTCACATTGCAATTGTAGCATTTTAAGCTGTTGTCTTAACAAAATAGCTGTACTTTTCAGTGCTTATAAGAGTGCCATAAGTTCTCAATAAATATAGACTTTACTTAAAAACTTCTTTCCCGAAAACTAGATGTTCTTTTTTAAGTAATCCGCCGGAAATCTTCAAAAAGGGTGTTCAATTTTCCTTCCCAAAAAACTTATGACATTTGTTGGTCATCCGTAAGAAATATTAAAAAAGGTGTTTAATTTTTCGTCTAAAAAGAGTCATGACTTTTTAGTCTTCCGTGCGAAATTTTCAAAAAAGGTGTTTAATTTCGCATCCCAAAAAACTGATGACTTTTTGTAATTATCCGTGCTAAATCTTAAGAAAGGTGTTTTATTTTTCGTCTAAAAAGAGTGATGACTTTTTATTCTTCCGTGCGAAGTTTTCAAAAAAAGGTGTTCAATTTAGCATCCCAAAAAACTGATGAATTTTTGTAGTCATCCCTGCGAAATCTTAGAAAAGGTGTTTAATTTTTCGTCTAAAAGGAGTGATGTCTTTTTAGTCTTCCATGCAAAATTTTCAAAAAAGGTGTTTAATTACGCATCCCCCAAAAAATGACTTTTTGTAGTCATCCGTGCTAAATCTTAAAAAAGGTGTTTAATTTTTCATCTAAAAAGAGTGATGACTTTTTATTCTTCCGTGCGAAAATTTCAAAAAAAGGTGTTCAATTTAGCATCCCAAAAAACTAATGACTTTTTGTAGTCATCCGTGCTAAATCTTAAAAAAGGTGTTTAATTTTTCATCTAAAAAGAGTGATGACTTTTTATTTTTCCGTGCGAATTCTAAAAAAAGGTGTTCAATTTAGAATTAAAAAAAACTGATGACTTTTTGTTGTCATCCGTGCAAAATCTTAAAAAAGGTGTTTAATTTTTCGTCTAAAAGGAGTGATGACTTTTTAGTCTTCCGTGCTAAATTTTCAAAAAAGGTGTTTAATTTCGCATCCCAAAAAACTGATGACTTTTTGTAATTATCCGTGCGAAATCTTAAAAAGGGTGTTTAATTTTTCGTCTAAAAGGAGTGATGACTTTTTAGTCTTCCGTGCGAAATTTTCAAAAAGGTGTTTAATTTCGCATCCCAAAAAACTGATGACTTTTTGTTATCATCCGTGCTAAATCTTAAGAAAGGTGTTTAATTTTTCATCTAAAAAGAGTGATGACTTTTTATTCTTCCTTGCGAAATTTTCAAAAAAAGGTGTTCAATTTAGCATCCCAAAAAACTGATGGTTTTTTAGTCATCCGTGCGAAATCTTAAAAAGGGTGTTTAATTTTTCGTCTAAAACGAGCGACTTTTTATTCTTCCGTGCGAAATTTTTAAAAAATGTGTTCAATTTAGAATCCAAAAAAACTGATGACTTTTTTTGTTGTCATCCGTGCGAAATCTTAAAAAAGGTGCTTAATTTTTCGTCTAAAAAGAGTGTTGACTTTTTAGCACTAGAATGAATAAAATACTTCCCACTACTGAATGAAATATAGTAAGATATAAATAAAAACAAGGAATAAACATGTGTTATCATTCACTGCATTTTCTTGCACATATAGACTAAACTCAAAACTTAACATGTTTCGCCCTGAAATTTTTTGGCATCTGCAAAAAATAAATTACATCCCAAACACTGTTGTTAGTGTTAACTTGATTTGTAATTAATAGTTAGTTGTACTTAGTTATAATTGTGTTTATTGGTGTTAATGTTTTTACAATTTACTACGAATATATACACGAATAACATACATTGCATGCCATAGATCATAGTTGGATACTGTTGAAAGATTGTTTCATTTCGATGCTTTATATTAAGACAATGCAATTGCGTGAGAGACTTAGATTAGATTTTAATTACATTTATACATTATTTTTATTATAGATTTTAATTACATTTATACATTAATTATCCTCTGCATGACTGACACCCTGAATTTTTTTTCGGCCACCATGGATGGGGAGGCACGTCCCATGGTGATTTGAAATGGGGGGGCCATGGCCGGATTGGCCCCCCCTGGATCCGCCCCTGCAAATGACTGAATCCATTGCTTGTTACACTGTCTTACAAATGACAGAATCCCTTTCTTGCGTCTTTCTTACATTACCTTACAGACGACCGAATCCCAGACCAGCGCTATACATCGATCACACACTCTAAGCCTGCAGAGCTCACGGCAAGGTGCAGCAGCTGAACGACTCTCATTGTTCGACGGATATATATTCCGCATGCAATCGAACGGCGATCCCTTGGGTCCTCGGCGGCCCATCCACTGATGTGGGCCCCCAATCGGCCCATCGACTGATGTGGCCACGGGGGGTGGGTCACTAGGGACCAGCATTTTCTCTCAGTATGGACTCATCCATTATGCAGTCGCGAAGCCAACTGGAGACGTTCTTTTTAGGCGGGCATATCATCAATAACTATCTGCTGTGGCGGAGATGGAGGCGGAGGCAGAGGCGGAGGCGGAGGCAACTGTTTCCCGCGGACCCTTAAACACCAAAGCACCTTCTCTGCTGCGCCGCACGAGAAACCGACGATAGTATAACTGGGGACATTACTTAACGACCTTCTCTGTTTTGCACTAACAGCTTCTAAATCGCCAACAATCTACTATTCCTGCGTCCCACCATACATGTACTTCCTTAACTCCGCCACGGGTTGCACTCACTCTGCCAGTGCCAGTCCCAAGCCTCGTGGATAAAGGAGGAGGGCGACACTAACCATCTTTGATATGGCAGGTGTCGCTTAACAGTAAACAGCAATAAGCCATGTATTTCCCTTACGATTTATTGCTCTTTGCGTATTTATAATATATACGCTGTTCTCTATGCGGTGTTTAACGTTCAAGATTTAGTTAACCAGTTAAGCTCTTCAAATAATAATTATTGCCAACTTATTTTCCGTGACCAGTTGCTTTATTTCTCATGTACCTGGGTGAACATCCCCCCTATTAGCGGGACGATTGTCCCTTAAGGGTTTTTCTCCCCTTGCTTTTTGTTGACCAGTTCATAATTATAGTTTATTTGTAAAAACTGTGTTCGTGTGATGCTGAAAATAATATGTTTTTGTTATGGTCATGGTTATGGTTAAGCTTTGCTAGTTTAGGAATTATTTGGTTGTGCTCGCCAAAGCCAAGCAGCGGCGGAAAAACGGAAGTAGTCTTGCATCAAGTTGCATCAAGTCTGTGAATGCTACAACGAAATGAAATTCCATCTGCGCAATATCTTCATCTGAATTGCTTTCAATCCATCATCTTCGCTGTTGACGAATTACGACACCATCTAAGATTGATAGACAGCATCACTGCATGCGATTGAGCAATAGACCACGTATGTATCAAGACATTTAATAAATGCAATGTACCTATGTAGGCTACTTCTCGATAACCATATAGTACCTGCTTAATGCACTTCTCTTTCAATATAGTATCTTTTACGTCGCTCATAGTACTTTCGAGTATATAGCGCCTTTAAAATATTTCCCACCAAATATAAAGCATGGTCAGTATATAATCACCTTTCAAGTGGGCCTAGCTCCCTTTGAATTTTGTGGGGCGCGGTGGTGCATTGGTGGCGTCGTCGCCTTGAAGCCGGAAGGTTCGAGGTTCAAATCCACCCCGCCGCGTAAGGACCTTGGGCAAGTCCTTCACTCACAATTGCTCAGCGCTTCGGCGTGAAACTCCGATGCAGTGTCCGCTCTGCATTCGGGAGCGCCTCTGAGTAGGGAGAGCTTGAAGGGGCGCTATAGTTTAAAATCCAAATCCGTGCATACACATTAAACAATGTTAAATGAACTCCTTTATTTAACCAATGTTCATGCTTATTATTATGTTTTTGATATATGTTTTGAGGGAAAGTATCCCGTTGCTTCTGTTCATTTGCTTTCAAAGCTTTAATATCGCATCTGCTTTTTATCTTCTATTGTTACCCCAATGAATTTTCTGGTAAATAGGCCCCACTAGCGGGATCATTCCCTTCGGGTAGCCTATTGGTTCTGCCACACTCAGTATTGGTTGCTTACTTGTCCATATAATCGCAAATGTTAACTAGCAATCAATCACTGTGTGTACTATCCTGTAAGCAAAATTGTCTGCTTGTCTTTGCTTTTTGGTGGATCAATAAACCAATTGAATTGAATTGAATTGAATTGAATTGAATTGAATTGAATTGAATTGAATATAACAAGTGCACATACAAACAAAACAAACAAACAATATAAAACCTTTATGTAGGCCATGTAGAACCTTATACCGCTGTAGCTTTTTACTGACATCTCACATCTAAGCTAGAACCTTCTTATAGTATCTATAGCATCTTTTAAGTAACTCTCACCCAACATAGCGCCCTCGAATACCACCGAAGGCGCTTTGTTTATAGACGACCATTTAGCTGTGACACTGTGAACCTATGGCACCGAGTTAGCAAATCAAATTGAGAACGTTACATTTACGAATGCCATGGTCACGACGGAACGATCTATATAGGTCTATATACCCGACATAGAGCCTCTACAGTGCATTGGTAGCGTGATGAGATTTTTCCATCGACCTTCGCAAAGCAATAAAAGGAGGAGGAAGAGTAGGAGAAGGAGGAGAGGGCTAGCACGAGGAGAAGAAGGAGGAGGAAGAGGAGAAGGACGAGGAGGGGGAGGACGAGGAAGAGGACGAGGAGTGCGAGGAGGACGAGGAGGACAATTATGAGGACAATGAGGAGGAGGAGGAGGAGGAGAAGGAGAAGGAGAAGGAGAAGGAGAAGGAGAAGGAGAAGGAGGAGAAGGAGAAGGAGAAGGAGAAGGAGGAGGAGGAGGAGGAGGAGGAGGAGGATGAAGAGAATGGTTCGAATGAAAGCGCGAATAACTCGTAACGGCGTCGAACAGAGATCGACTCAGATGATAAAATTCTCGTTACTTCAGCGCTGCATATCTGCGATCAGCAACCGCATAAGCACATAACTCAAGTAAGTAAGTAAACGGATGAGCAATGCATGTGCATCACACTTCAGCAAAGGGTTTTCCGAACACCGTGTTTAATAAATGCAAGACAGAGTAACAGAATCGTTCTTGGAAAAAGTGGAGAACGGTGAGAAGCTTTTTAATAAATATGTGCATATATCTGTTGGAATGCAGAGCTTTATTCACGATTAAAGGAGATAACGATTGTCACATGTCATCTTAACTACTAGCACAAAACACGGAACGGAGAAGAAGGAGGAAGTGACGTGTAACATAGACTAAATTATATAGAGTCATCTACAGACATCTATGCTAGCGCCATCTAGAATGTGTATAATATCATTATTCCAACACTATCTGATTAAACCTCGCCTTCTTTGAACTGACCTTATAGGACACCTGGAAGGCCACACCACATCTGTAATACACTATATGTGGCCACACCGTTTAGGCTGCAGCCCAAAACTGTCTGACGATCATGGGCGGAGTTTGGTTTCCTTTTTTGGGGGGAAGGGGCTAAAAAAAACTTGGTCCAGAACGGGCGGCGCCGACAATATTTTTTGTGCCGGCCCAAAAAAGTTGATGACCTTTTTTAGTCGTCAAGTTCAAATCTCTATATATTTCCCGACCGAGAAAGTTGATGACTTTTTAGTCATTTGGTTGGAAGTTCTTGGGGGGCTAAGGCCGAAAAAGATACCATTTACACGGTACAATAAACATGAACCTGGGCTTCTTGGGGGGGTTTAGTCCCCCTTAGCCCCTGATAAACTCCGCCCATGTCGACGACTATTTAGAAATCTTATACAGCTAGACCTATAATTGTCATTCATTCGGTTTTGAGCTATGCAATGTATGCATGCCTCATTGCCTCAACCACACCCAGTTCTTCTCAGCATTATCATTTCCATCTAAACTAATCATCTGCTTCAAAAATTATTCTAACTTCATCTTTCTGGTCAGATGACATGCGCCGACTTGATATTAACCATATGAGATCCTTGGGTCTTACGTGCACTGCACACATTATCAATACAGTCGGGACCACAGTTTCATTAATTCAGAGAGCATAAGACTGCAGTACAGCCGCACAGCAGGCATTAGCCGAACACTTTCGGCGAACCATTGTCCATATTATATACAAAGACATGACATCACTCAACGAATACGGCCATTCCTAAGCGAAATCCTATTGGATGCGTCATAAAAGAATGGCGAATGGAAAGCAAAGCAGTACAGATGCATCTCTCCATCCACTGAAAACTCTCGATGGGAAACATTAGATTCTCTTTATTACTTGCAGAGAAGCGCTTAATTACTGGTGAACGTTTTCTTCTCAACATCTTCCTTTTAACGCCGTTCAATCCATTTATAGGACATGTACAAATGTAGGCATACACGTTTTTGTAAATGGATCATATCCGCGGTCTCGGCCTTACTCACTTTTAATTTTTTTAATGAATTCAGTTAGATTCTTTACCATTGTTTATGTTATTGCACTCACCATACAATGTCCTCGTGCTATACAGACCGAGAGTAAACTCTGAAATTATATCGCGATCTACAGTTCTACACACGCTCTAACACAGAGTTGTATGACGTGCAGCATATACATATACCCTCTAACCAATTAAGCTAACTGAGCAAATACAGTAATAGGTGCTACATAAGACCGCCATGGCAAAAACGCGAGCCTATGGCTCTCATTTATTGAGCGCCTGTGGATAAGCTGGTTCCCGCGACCTGGCTTTTATAGGAGCTGTAGAAATTTCGAGTTTACTATTACGATTTGCCGTGCACTGTGGAACCAGCGTCATTCCTCGACGCCTTCTTCCTTATTAGCTGGTTGGTCAATTGCCACTTTTTCTGGCCAACTTTTCTGTGAATAAGGCCACCCCCAGAATGGGGGTGGCCTTATTCACAGAGTAAAGGTTTACGCCTGACCCATGACTACTTGTCTCAAAACCACTTTCTCTCTCGCTTGGTCGAATGCAGCGAGTTTCGAGTCCCAAACCGACGCCATCTTAGGGAATAGAGACGTACACCTGCCCCAGAATGGGAGTGGCCTTATTCATAGAGTAAAGGTTTACGCCTGACCCATGACTACCGTTTTAAAATCGTTTTTTAAATCGTTATTCGAGTGCAGACCATATTTATGCTGGGAGTAAGAGATCCGCATTGGTCATGACTGCCGCCCCTAGGAGTGTACTGCGAGAGGGGTTATATAAATTTCTAGATATACAGTACAATACGATACAATAAAGTCTGCCGAACAGTGCAGATGCATACACTGATATACATAAAAGATGTCTGAAGCATAATCAGATGCTCAGGCAAGAATCCTATATTATGCCAATGTCTATAACTCTATATAGCCTATACCTGTTCTTCACCGAACCTGTGAAAAGCACCTCGTCCGCAATTCATCACGCCGACCAACCGAACAAACCGAACAGAATAAGAGAATCCTCTATCGGACAACGGACGAAGGTCACGTAGCTTAACGGAAGACGTTCCATGATTTATTGCTCACTCGCAACAGTTTTCAAAGGCGCAGACGTCGACGGTCGGTGTGGCTCGGCTGTCCATATTATAATAGAGCAGAAATATATATCAACCAGACAATCTAGTGAACTGATAAATCTTCCTCTGCAGCGGGCTGGCGGGGAAGGCTCAAAAGCACGCGTCGTAAGAAACACACAGCGACCTATAGACTACGATTCAAACCAACGGCAGCAATTTCAAGCCACATTTCAACGTACGTTGCAGACCCAAATTGTCTGATTGGAACACATAGAAAGATGCATGGAGACCAATCTAGACATGTGCATTCTCCTTGATTTAGAGATAGGTTAATGACAAGGCCCTTCCACTTTAAAATAGGCTAGCCTTGGATAAAGGTTTCCACAGAAATCGTAAAATGGAACAGCAGCAACAATGGTGCAGTGACAATGGTGAAAGTACAGAAAGACAAATTGAAATCTTGATGAAAAAGTTGTGAACAATGCGAGTAGTAGTAGCAGTAGTGGAAGTGGTAGTGGTAGTGGTAGCAGCAGCAGCAGCAGCAACAATAGCAGTAGCAGCAGCCGTAGCAGTAGGAGTAGTAGTTGTACTATAGTTTCAGTTTAACGACATTGTGTGATAACAAAGATAAAAGAGCGTCACCCTCCTCCTCCATCTATGCTTGGGACTGGCACTGGCGGAAGAACAATGCAAGAAACCGAAAGACAGTGAAAATCCAAGAGAAAAACTGGCAAGATGTGAGTAAATTGTGAAAACAGTCAATCGTTATAAAATTTTAGAACAGCAGCTGTCTATATAGGCTCGAAACAAGTGATTAAAAACTTTAGGCTTCCCGGGTTTTTACCCAACAGATTGATGACTAAGCTATAATGATCTGTTAGCAAATTGTAAAAAGTAGCAGCAAAATATAATGTTGACTCCACGCAACCTCTCAACTTGATCGGATTTGGCCCTCCCGTTTCTCAATTTCGTATATTTTTATGCAGCAAATATATATTGACATGTCCTCGTAATCAATTTTTAAAAAGTCCATGTCACAATGCTATAATTATATAGCATCTTAACAGCAAGTCAGCTAAATGTTAACAGACTAAGCTAATGACGTAACAATTGCGTCTGTAGAACATAGAGGGTTTTCATCATAACACGGAAGTAATATAATTATATGAGGCCGTTGCACGTAAGTATATCCGTTATCCTAACAACGTGACTAATGACGTCACAATAGTTTTGTAACCATGGAGATGTATGTCGTCACATGTCGTCACATGTTGGAAGGAAAGTCGAGTTTGGAAATAAGCAACAAGTTTCTTTAATCTTTGTACAAAAATTGTCATAGCAATAGCATCTATTGTCCATACACGAAGTTAGTGACGCAACAAAATTGCGTAGGAATGAGATGACGACACAACGATCACATTACGCAGACAATAGAACAAATTGATGACCTATTATAGCATCATCATGTCCATTTTTTTCAGTAGACGTAATAATAGTGACGTAAAAATAGTGTTTTAGAACAAACAGATGTCGTCACAATATGATGTCCATAGCACAAAGCTAATAGGGCGTATAAGACTGATGATATTTCCATTGTGATGATTCTGTGTGCTGGGAGTTCACAGTTTTACCGAAGAAGAGCAATCACATTTTGTTATTTTTTTGGTAATCCGGTCTTGACCATGGAGAGGGGGTGAT
>OX457052.1:27984638-28119638 GCA_949752735.1 Lumbricus terrestris | reverse complement strand
ACCGACCACAGTTCCCGTCTCAACCGACCACAGTCCCCCTCTCAACCGACCTTCCAGCAGATGATCCTGACACGACTTAAAAATCCGTCTCCACTCCTCTTGACCGTCGGCGGGTGGCCACGGCGGCGTCGTCGCCGGCGTCGACTTGATGGACTCTCGTCGCTCCTCTTCGGTCAGACCTTTCCGCCATCTCGCATGCAAATGTCGGCGTGCAAAAGAAGGAGGATCAAATGTATTCCACACGCTGTCGCACTCCTTCAATTAGCTCTGCAGCACATGTCGCTAATATACAGGGTGGCTCAAAAAAAAACGTACCACCGGGGAAAATGCGATATCTTCGCAGCCGATCGAACTTTTTCTGCGAAAATTTTCCAATTTGTAGGGGAATGAATTTCCAACAATACCTGAAAGTTTCATTTGAAACTTTTCATGTTTGCAAAAGTTACAGCTGTTCAAACTTAAAATTTCGTTTTTTCAATTATCCGCGGAAAATTGACGTCACTTGTAGATTTCCAAGTCAAATGATATCACTTTTCACTACGACCTCAGCATTCCGTTTTGCAGTTTATTGTAAGGTATAATGAGAGTGTCCACTCCCTGCCTTAACACAAGCTCAAATTCTTTTTGTGAAGCTCAGTATGGCCTTGTTGGTCGGGTCCTGCGGCAACTGACCCCACATTAGCATCAAGACTTGCTTCAGCTGGCCAATGTTCTCCAACTTGGGATTAAATGTCTTGCAGCGTTCCAGCATAGCTCCCCAGACGTGATAAACAAGAGGGTTAAGGTCTGGCGAGTTTGTAAATCATCTTTGCCAATGCATTTACTTCAGTTGATGTCAATAAGGTAGCGCCATCATAATCAACCTTGCCGTGCGAGCAAGCAGGCGCACTGTCCTGCTGCATAATAAAACCAGATGTTAGAGCATACCTGGTCTTCAATGAGTCTGGGTAAGCGAGTTCAATGATGAGTTTGACATCTAACCTACTGAATGGGATTAATTGCAGTCTTTTCTTGCAGCCGCAACACACGCCGGCATATCTGATGCCGAAACCACGATTTGCTTTGCAAACTTGACCTTTCGATTACCAAGCGAATTTCGTGAAAATCGCGCTTTTTCCGTCAGATCAAGCGACCACTTCCTGCCTCTCTTCCGACATCTGATCTTCGTTACATAAACACGTTTGCAGATAGTCTTCAATGTGCTCAGGCTCCACTTTTCACTGGGTATTTTGCTATGATCACGCGATGTCTCAGTCTCTGTTCATGCAAAGTCCGAGTTCCCATTTGATCTTTTGCAGAAACTTTGCCCATGACGTTCATTGTTTGGGTTCACCAATTGAGACCTTAATCTATAAAATATCACCAAATACCAGCAGATTGCTTCATAAACAGCTTCTTTACAGCTCATAGTGAGGTCGTATGACATCATCATCAATGTGTGTGTGTTGTAATTTGCCAAACATCCTAATGAAATCACTTGTATTGGAGCATGATTCTCCGGATAATTGAAAAAACGAAATTTTAAGTTTGAACAGCTGTAACTTTTGCAAACATGAAAAGTTTCAAATGAAACTTTCAGGGATTGTTGTATATTCATTCCCCTTCAAATTGTGAAATTTTCGCAGAAAAACCCCAATCGGCTGCGAAGATATCGCATTTTCCCCGGTGGTACGTTTTTTTTTGAGCCACCCTGTACAACGCAGTCTACGAATTGCATCTCATTCAAACCACGACCGTCTTTCGACGCCGCAGACGCTGCGCCAGCTGAACGCCACAGCGTAAATCTTTGCGGGGCGACCATCGACCCACCGCCGGACAGTGGACCGCCGTCCTGACCGGTCCGTCCGTCGATCGCGAGGCAGGGCCAGTGGGGGACACGTAGACGGACGGATCAGCAGGGAGGGAGAGACAGGTAGAAGGACGGAGGGAGGCGGTCGTCGCAAGGAACGCAGTGCCACCGGTGCCTCCGTCATTACGGTTATTGGCAAAGCGGTCTTTGGAGAAATCACGGGCATCTCATGCATGGCTAGTCGCCTCGCCATCGTCATCGATAGTCGCCGTATATATATATATATATATACAAATATATACATATATGTAATATATATATAAAATACATATATAAAATATATATAATACATATATAAATATATAAATATATATATAATACATATATATATATAATATATACATGTATAATACATATATATACATATATGTATTTATATATAATATGTATATGTATTTTTACATATAGCGGAGCAGCGGCCGTGCGCCAGAATAGCATTGGCTGTGTAATAGCGCTGCTATTTTTAGTAAATGATCAACGGACGAGCGGCGGAGGGAGGGAGGTTAGACGGCGGCGGCGGTGTCGCTCTGGCTGCCTTCTTCTCTGCAGTGCGGCGTTCGCGGGTCCGGTGACTTCGGTCGTCTGCCGAGAATTCGGTTTCTGTCAACTGGACAGCTTCCGTGGAATTAGGTTGGAAAGAGCTGATCTCAAATCAATCGCTTCCAAAGCCCAAACACCACCTCAGACAACGACTCTTCTCTATTGCGGGATTGGAATATCGCAAACGTTTCGTGTACTTTCATTTCACTCTCAAATCACTTATAATTACGTTTCTAATGCTATAACGATCATGCCTTGAATCTTCCGCAGCGATATATTTTACCCTGCAGATATAATTGTTCGTCAATCTGCCTTCATATAAATGTTATCAATTTAGTGTCTTTATCTTGTAAAAAAATGCAAAAATTTCAAAACAACTTGTAAAACGACGCTAAATGAGTCCTGTCTTAAAAACGATCCTTGAAGCAGGCCGGATCAGTGGTGGCGCCAGGATTTCAGTTTTGGGGGGGGGGCTGAATTTGCGGGAGAAAATTTTCCATTTTCAGCCGACAAAATTTCTTTCGACCTTTTTTCTAGTCATCGACCAAATATCTCAAGAAAAATTTTCCATTTTGGCCGTCAAAGTTTCTGACGACCTTTTTTTTAGTCATTTGATTGAAATCTTCGAAACTGGTCCTTTTCCATAACCGCAAACCTCGTGCGTTCCTTTACGGTTATTTGGTAAGGGGGCGAAAGAGGTTAATCGTCCAGATATTATATTTTACATGGGGAAAAAGGATGGTCTTTTTTTAGGGAGGGCTTAGCCCCGCTAGCCCTCCCTAGCTCCGCTACTGGTCCGGATTAAGGCATGTTCAACATGTTCGGCCGAACAGGGGTCACCACACTTTAGGAGGTGAAAAAAGATTAGGGAAAAAATTGGTAGGCTATATTGTGAGGAAATTTCGACCAAACGAATAAAAAAATGTCGTCAGCTATTTTTGCAGGGAAAATCTGTGTATTCTAAAGAAATTTGTTCCAAACGACTAGAAAGAGGTCATCAGATTTTTTGACCGAAGATTGCCAAAAAATTCCTAACAGGGCCCCACATTTCTTAATCCGGCCCTGCCTTCAAGTTCAGATAGCCTACGTGAGCGCAAAATTGCACGATAAAGCCAAATAGATTCGGAGTAATGACTTCTTTTTAATCGAAAATGGCGCTCGATAAAAAATTTATTTACCATGAAGAAGTCATGTATCACAATTTGTTGTTCGGTTCTTGAATTAATACTTCTTTTAAATGTATCAAAGTGTGCTGTAAATTCACCCGAGATTTATATTATTGCCAAAAGGCATCTTGGTCAATATACGCAAGACTGCAGAATGTCTTACTTGTAAGCTAAACCAAGTTGCAATTCAACCATGCATAGGCCTAATTCGGATAATGTTGCGATTCATATACCGCATATATTATAACTCAAGGGTGATTAAAGCATTCGCACGACCACTGTTTGTCCGCCAGCAAGACTTCATCTGACTGACCTGTAGTGCTGCATGCACTGCAGTGGCGGAGCCAGGATTTAAATTTGGGGGGCTGAATCCTCGCGGAAGAAATTTTCATCCGCCAAAATTTCTGACGACCTTTTTTTAAATTATCCGGTCGAAATCTCATGGGAATGTTCCATTTTCATCCGCCAAAACTTCAGTTTTACATGTAAAAAGACCGGATGGCCTTTTTTAGGGGTGGGCTTAGCCCCCTAGCCTCCCTGTCGCCGCCACTGATGCACTGCTGGTTAATATGTTGAGTAGAAACAAGATGGCCGCTTGCAAAAACACCGGCTCACAATAATAATTGTGGGTGCAAAGAACTTTAGCTCCAAAATGATTTCTGCAGACAGTCGGCCTATATCTGAGTCGAGTTCCTGGAATTATTTTGTTCAATACAATACAAATATATCTAATACAATACAAGAGGAAGACCACGACAGATGGTGTTGGACGCGATGATGACGAGGATTGGATACCAAAGACTAAAGGAGAAGGCCCAGCGGAGGGAAGAGTGGCGACATTGGACAGTCGAACCTGCCCAGGGGCAGAGAACAAGAAGAAGAAGAATACAATACAGCTGTGTTTTTTATATTGCTCATTTTCGAAGTTCCGCTGTGCACTGTGCACACGACCACATATAGACTAAGCTTATATAAAGTCTACATGCTTAGAGCAAGTGAAGAACTGGCTCAAGGTCTTCAAGCAGTGACCGCGTGAGTTTCGCAGCCAGGCAACGCCGAGGTTTCTCGGTTGTAGGCCTATAGGGAATGACCTCCATCCATTCAAAGCTGCGTTTATTACATCTGACCAATCACACTTTCATTCCGCAATCTCTCGTGTCTCTTTCTTTTGCAGTGGATGGGCTGGCAGCACCCCTGAGTAGGTTTCTTGAAGGTACGTTTACAAGTCCAAAGAATGAATAAATGAATGAATGAATGAATGAAAATGAATGAATGAATGAAAATGAATGAATGAATGAACGAATGAATGAATGAATGAACGAATGAATGAATGAATGAATGAATGAATGAATGAATGAATGAATGAATGAATGAAAATGAATGAATGAATGAAAATGAATGAATGAATGAATGAAAATGAATGAATGAATGAATGAATGAATGAATGAATGAATGAATGAATGAATGAATGAATGAATGAATGAATGAATGTAGGAAGATCAGCAAAGATGGGCGAGATTATCTAAATTGCCAATAATTGATTTGAATTCGAGTTAGCAAATCTTGAACCGAATCAATTGCAATTATAATTACCCTAATTGATGAAATTTCCTAATCGGTTAGAATTAGATCATTAGAATTGACAACATCATCGTGTAGTCAATCCAATAGAGTTTGTAGCACGCCTAGATATTTTTATAATCGATCATTAGAATACATTCCTACCCATGCATCTCAGCTCGTCGCAAGGGCGGATATACAGAAATTTCCGAAGGGGGGCCCAAAATTTTCGGTCCTGGGTTGGGACAGGGGAAAATTTTGTCTTGATGATGACCTTTTTTTAGTAGTCATTCGTCCAATTTCCGAGAAAAAGATACCGTTTTATCCGCCAAACTATAGTTGACTTTTTTTAGTCATCAGTCATCCTGGTCGGAGTAATGACCTCTCTAATGTCCTGCTTTAATGGCTTGTTGACTTGTTGAAACCAAGTGGGGGCACGTCCCATGCACTTTTTAAATGGGGCCATGGCCGGATTGCTCCCCTTGGATCCGCCTCTGGCTAGTCGTTAAATTGGTAATTAAATCTGAGTCTAAGCGAGTTGCAGACATGAGCTGGACCACTTGGAACTTACCAGCGGATACACCGGCGACTGGGCGATCGCAGGAATGCATGATGGTATCGGCGACGTGACTGCGTACCACACAACAGGCTCCGTACCAGAGAGAGGAAGCAAGCTAGTTGCCATCATTTCCAACTTCAGCAGCCCATGTAACAACAAAAACAGCAACTGCAGCTAACGAAAGTTACGCCCCAATCGCAGCAACACCAACAACAGCAGCAATTCTCCAGTTCGCAAGGTCACCGAAACTTTCCAAACGTCCGGTCAGAACGAACGACGAACTGGGTCGCTATTTCCTTACGGAAAGCCGCCACTCCGCCAGACCAACTTAAGGAAATCGGTCGTTGGCGAACTGCTTATCCTCGCTGATGCCCGGAATGCAGATAGATCTATCGCCGATGTTGTTGTCGTCCCCAGTCGCAGAACAGAAACCGGGCGAAAGGCGTGTAGCAGACTACAGACAGCGAGTGCGAGTGCGAGTGCGTGTGAGCGAGCGAGCGGGCGGCAGCAACCGCCGTCCAGTCAATATCTATGTCTATGAGAATGGCCGACGGTCGCCGAAAGAACGAGGGATGATGCAGCCAAGTTTTCTACGGCTGCCGAAGCGTCTTGGGACCGCGGGCGGGCGGTGGCGGCGTCGTCGGCAGCGGCGACTGAGTGAACGCAGGCCACTCGCTCTGCCACTTCGACCGCCGCTATCAACCATCCCTTGTCAGATTTCGGTCAAATGTTATGTCCGATCGGCAATCGGCGATAGGTGCAAAACGGTCGGCCGATCGGAGCCTACGGCGGTCCCCCCCGCCCCTCCCTACCCAACTCCCGGCCGCTTCTACAGCGGTGTAGGCTAGTCTACATGGGACGTGGTGGTGGTGCTCGTCGATAAAAAGAAGTTGTTGTGCGCAGTCGTTTAGATGGCCGATGCATCCATCATGGAAATGGAACGTTGTGCTGTCACAATTATATCTGCTTATTACTTCTGAGCAAACGCAGACCTCGTCCCGAGAGTTCTTCTTCTTCGGACTCTCAGATAAGCGAGGATGTCTTACAGAGGCGACGAATATGCTTCGAAAAGAAACGCAATTCTCGGTCGACCTGCTCAGTCTATATAGTGTGAAACATTTTTCATTTGTAGCGTTGCGTAAGATAAGGTTACCAGTTCGTCATCATTCATTCATTTTTCTACATAATATTATAAAGAACATTAATTTTGTTTCGAAAACAATGTCGTGTTTTTTGCTTGATAGCAAAACATTGGTGAAGATTTTTGCTATGAAATCCGAAAGATTGAGTATTTGTCCAAATTGACCATGCATCTTGCAGAGGCGTCATTTCGAGTAGCAAGTGGAGATATAACTGATGATGATGATGATGATGATGATGATGATGATGATGATGATGATGATGATGATGATGATGATGATGATGATGATGATGATGATGATGATGATGATGATGATGATGATGATGATGATGATGATGATGATGATGATGATGATGATGATGATGATGATGATGATGATGATGATGATGATGATGATGATGATGATGATGATGATGATGATGATGATGATGATGATGATGATGATGATGATGATGATGATGATGACGACGACGACGACGATGATGACGATGACGATGATGACGATGATGACGATGATGACGATGATGATGATGATGACGATGATGATGATGATGATGATGATGATGATGATGATGATGATGATGATGATGATGATGATGATGATGATGATGATGTGGCGTTTCAGCCACAAGACGGTAAACTCCGACCGGCGGCCTTGTCAAACTGAAGCTGGAGACAGGCAGGAGCCACGGTGACGCTCCTAAAGCAGCCCAACCGTGTAGTTAGACCCAATTTAGGTAAGGCATAATTTCCCCTAGCAGAAATGCGCTACGAAAATATGCGCTATTAGAGCGCGACCACTGCGCTATAAAGCGCGACCGTTAGTTAATGCCTGTGGAACACAGCTGGAAGCAGGCGAGAGCGAAGATGAGGCATTTATAGCCAAATCGCTATGGAACGCTCTTAGGTATTTTAGTACCCGTAGAATAATTAATTTTCTGGCCGTCCAATAATCTTAATTTAGGGCGTAGGTTACGTAGAAGTCGTTTGGGAAGCGATAGAAAGAAACCCGGTGACGATCCGATAATAAATGGATTTTTGGCGAATTATCCAAGATTTTTCACATGCTGAAAAATCGTGCTAAAACAGTGATATTCCGGTGGAATAAAGCCTGCCACACGGTGCTCTGCTATATATGTGGAGTAATGGCGATTACTCCATGGGCAATGAATATTAACTCTGTTCGTTTCATTGCTCTCTACGCAATCTTGGCACATTGAATTGACATTGCTACGTTGGTTTGTTGGTGTCCAAACGCTTTCTGGTGAATTTGACGAGAAATATTGTATCCGGATCGAATCCGCACCCGCGGAGGTTAAACGTTTACCTGCGGTGACGATCGAACGGCGGCCGACTGGGCATCGCCCCGCTACGACGCACCAGGGAGAGTTGGTGGTGGCTCATCCCGTCTCACTTGTAACTGTCTCCTGGCATAAAGTGCCTTGGTTACCTGTTCGAAGAGAAGTTTTCCTGACTGTTGGGGCAGTCTCGTTGAGTGCTTGTAACGTAAAATAAAGCAGTTTTACCGCCCTGATCGAGGCTCCGGCGTCGTACAGGCCTCGGCACCCTGTCCGCCACGAGCCCGTCAGCATCATACATATCGAATATTGTCACTCGTAAAACTCGTTAGTGTGCTAATCCTCGGTACAGGAAAGGCAAGTGGTTGTTTCAGTAACGATCGTCCCTTGTTGTCCATAATACGCCGTTCGCTTTCGGAGCGGCCGGAGGCTCGATAGGAAGTATTGCCTCGTGCAGTAACTGTTTCGTTCCTCCTGCGACAATTCTCTTTTCCATCGTCTGGTTAAACTTCCAGCGTTTGCGGCAGTGAATTGCCCTGTACGGTGACACAGAACCAAAATTGTCACTCAAGGCGAGCGCGCAACCGTCGGTGAACGGTAAGGCCTCGACCGAGTTAACCACCGCGCCAGGAGAGCGCAAGACTTGGACCTTCGCGGTCATCAGACCTACGACTCCTCGTTGGTGTCCATTGCATGTCAGCAAGACAAGATTTCTGAATAATTCATATAATATAGCGTATACATTCCGATCCAGCATCTGCTGCTGAGCGACGGGCCCGGTCTCGTAGGACTCAGCCCCCTACGGACCTCGGCCACGCCAGCGAGCGCCTCGCCGCCTGTGCGGTTAATTTACACGGGTTAGGGTGAAACCCGCCAAGCTACAGAGACGCTTCGGCTCTACGGTCCGGAGAAGAATACTCATAACATTCCCGCTTACGATTGGAAGGTACTGTTGGTGACTGCGGTGAAAGCTTCCACACCGTCTGGCGCATCTCGCTTGGGCACCGTCCGCCCCGGACGCGCCGTCAGCAGTGTCGCGGGCGCTGCCCGGACAATCGACGCCTCGTGCGCTCAGTGTATCTTTCGTCATTCCAGCTTGGCTGTGAACTTTGATTCGGATTTAGTGGCACCTTGAAAACAATACACCGGTTTCGTTGGTTGTTGGTTTGCCTCGGACCGCGCGTTGGATTGAGGGCTCAAAGTTCGTCGCGCCTTCTATTCCCCGCGTGGCCGACCGCCGGCAACGAGTCTTCGGGCGGCGCACATTCTGCCTCGGCGGATCGTGTAAAACCCATTGCCGTTGACTACGTCAGTGTTGAGTGAAATACCGAAGCAGAATACTACCAATCGAAAACTTGGGTGAAGTACGTCTCTCCGGGAGCTGTACCGATCCCTGGCCGAAGCGACATCGACTCCGAGTCCTGGTGTCCGTCAGTGGCCTACTCGGTAAAATTTGACTCTACAGTGGTGAAACCTGCATCAGATCGTGCGCCGCACACGATTTGCCCGTGAAAGTGTTGAGAGAACTGGTCTAGCTCGTCCCGTTCGAGAGTTAGAGCCGAAATAGTGAATTTGCCTTGAGAGTGGCGAAAGTGCGTTGCTGTTCTGTTCGCGTGCTATCCCCGCGGTCGCCCGGACGAAGTAGTTGCGCACTGAATAACTTTGTATCCTGTGGTCGGATCGGTTTGAACTAAGCGACAATCTAGTTCATCTCGACGAGTAGAAGACTTTCTCTGTTGCGAGTTTGTCATCATCTGTTACGGTTTCGACGGTATAGTCTGGAGGAAGCGCCTCGCGCGTGAAAAGGACTTAGCCGATTTTCTTGATCTTTCGCCTGACGCCGCGAAGGCCGACAGCGAGCGTCCCGGTCTCCGAGAAACTTTGCCATCTGTCGTCCGATTCGTTCAATCCTGGTGTCCTATTGTTCGTCTCGACGAGGAGAATACTTTACCTGTGAAGAGTTAGTCAGCGACGGTTACGGCTTCAACGGTAGAAGCGCGCAAACTTGTTTTCCCCGGCCTTCGCGTAGCGAGTACAGGCCAGCATCGGAAGGGAAAAATCCTTCGCCGATAGCCGCGCAACGGGCTGTCGGGCGACGGGAAAATTGTGTCAGTTCTGGTCCGATCCTTTCAATCTTGGTGTCAGATTGTTCGTCCTGCCTAGGTACATCCGTGCCTAACGAGAGATAGTAGCTGTGGGCTCTCAGTAAATCAGTAGAGGTTCGCAAAGCTCATCGCGGCCTGCTACCGTGCTACCGAGCGACCGACCGAGAACGGTCGAAGTTTACCGGGCAACTTTGTCAATCCTTGTCCGATCCACGTAAACTTGGTGTCAAACTGTTCGTCTGGTCTGCGCGAACATCTTACCTGTTGAGAGTTAACGAGTGTCGGTGAGAGTTTCGACGGTATAAGCTCGCGAAGAGTTTATTCCCGTCTTTGCCTTAGAGTTCGGTGACGCGGCGCCGCGGCCAAGCGAGCGACCGCAACCGACAGGTCTGTGTGGGCAACGCGCAGTGCCCTAGGTCTGCGAGTGTATTGCGATATTCTTTGACTACCGAATATCTTTCCTTTCACCTCTGGTCTTTGAATCGGCTAGTAGCAGAGCCGTTGATACGATCGCTTGGCTATATCAGCCGCCGTTGATCAGCGTTGGTTGAAGTCCAAGGTAGATACCGGCCACGATTGGTCGAGTGAGTGTAACTTTGTGAGTTGTTGTGCGAATAACGAAAAGTTGGTGTCAGATTGAACGTCACGCCGAGTTCTATCTTGTATACGTGTGAGTGTGTTACCTGTTCCTTGGGAAGGGCTTCGGAAAGCGATTCTTTGGCCGTCGCCCGTGTATTTCCCTCGTGTTACGTATCTTTGTCTGTTCTTGTCCGATCGGGTCGATCTTGGTGGCGTTCGGATCAGCGCGCCAAGGCGACCGTGACTGTAACGCCAGTGTGAGAGTATCCTTGGTGGATTAAACGGTGAAGACTTGACAAGCGTTACTTCGCCGAAACTACGGTTTTCCCCGCCAGGTCGAGGAATTCGTAGTTGCAAAGTCAGGGTTAAACGTAGCTGCCCTGACCGCTCCCTGTAATTTACGCAGCGTGTCCCGGTTCCATAAGTCATAAGTTAATTTAGTTAAGGAAGTTGTGTTTCCCTTAGCTAATTTTTAAGCCCCCAATACGGGAGCGATGCTGGTCTGTGGACAGTAGACGCGACCCAGAAGCGTTACGAAAGTCAGTTACCGTTGGCGCCTGTTGCGGCGAAGGAGTCGACAGTTCCGAGTACGAGTGTGCGCCTTTCTTTTGGGATAGCGCGGAGTTGAGAGAGAAACAAGTACGCGAGCGCCTGGCAAGCGCCGTATTCCTGGTTACGGTTAACTTCGCTGTTGCGCGAATTGTGAAATAGTTTCGCTTCCAGCGAACTATACGGGTGGTCTCCCTAAAGGCCTGGTACCAGAAAAACATATACGAAGAATTTTGACTGTCCTGTTGCGGACAAAGGACCATGGTTGTGTCTCAGTACAGAGTAGGGTTGAATCCCCTAGAGTGGAGTTGGTGTCGCCTTCTATGGCCGGCCTCATGGCAGCGCCAGGTATTACCTGTTAGAAGTGACGGCGCGTCGGCAACTCGCTGTAACATGGTGCGAAAGAACACAGAGCATGCGGAGGAGAAGGCGAAGTTGGCGGCCGTGAAAAGGAGTTCTAGGCGAGGGACCTCTGCCCGAAGAGTGAACCCTGTTTCGAGGATTGGCCATCCTGGAGCTCGGGATGTTACCCCCAAGGTGACCGCGGGCGGGGCAGCATCAGGATCCGACGCCACAGAGCTATATACCTTGTTCCGGGCCTCTTTGCCGAGACGTTCTTCTCCAGTGGTACAGATGAGAGTAGAGGAGATGACCGACGGGTCAGATCACGAGGCAAGGCACCGTGTTGCCGTCGAGCGGACCGATGGTGAGCGCCACATTGGTACCAGAAGTGGGGTCTTGGCAAACACTTCTGAGGTGGTACCTGCGGTTGAGTCCGGTCGAATCGAAGGTGATTCGGAGGCTGAGAGAGATGCCTATGGCGATCTTGGGCGTCTTGACTACCGGCCTGTTGACTATTTTGGTGCGCGTCCAAAGGTTCGGCCACAAGTCTCGACTGGTGATTTGATAACGCTTGATGGAGTTGTTTCGTCTGAATCTGTTGGTAGAGGTCCACGTTCTGCAACGTCTGGAGTTGAGAACTGGCTACGAACTGTCCCTGAAATCGGCGGCGGAAGTCGACCGAGATTATTACAAAACACAGTTACTTCTGGTTACGTACGTGAGACAATACAGTTACCGTTGCCCGGCGTGTCGGATGAGAATTTGGTTCGTGATCCGAGAGCGAGTCGTAGTCCTCGAGTACAGCGCTCGGAGGCAAGTGAACGTGCTTCAGCTGTGGGTGAAGCGGGTGGTGAATTTCGGTCTCGACGGAGAGACGCGGAGGTGATTGATGTGAAAGCGGAGCTGCTAGCCTTACGACAAGGTTTGGCGTGGATGATGAGGAAGTTGGAGGAACGGCCAGCGCCAGTGGCACGAGACAATGATTCGATGCGAGTGCAGCTGTCGAGAGCAGAGAGTTACCCCAAGTATCGAGAGGCCCGTGGAGAGACGGTGCCGATGGAAGTATGGTCTCGCGTGCAAGGACCGCCGGAGGTCCGACGCTTGACAGAAAGTTACCGTGAACAAGAGGGTACGAGAAGACCTGAACGGGTTCGTGACTCTACGGTCCCTATGGAAGTACGACCGAACGTTGAAACGGAATACCGTGAATTACCGAGTGTGGTTCCGAAACCGGTGAAAGCCAGGGCACGGATAATGTCGTCAGACGATGCATCTACCGAGGCTGATGTTAATTATCGGAGGATGACACCTGACAAGAAAAAGGTAAGCCGGCAAGCTTACAAGGCGGGTGAACGGCCGCGTACGTTGAGATTTGACGACGTAGATGGTAACAAAAAGGCAGCCGTGTTGGTGCCTAGGGGTAAAGAGGTACGAGAGTCTAGTCGCCCCGTTCGAGAAGAAGTGGAGCAGAGACCGCGTCGGTCTGCGAGGCTAACCAAGAAGCCTGATAAAGAGTCCTCGAGTGAAGAAGACAGTTCACCAGTAAGGCCTCCTGGTCGAACATACAAGAAAGCGACGGCGCTTGGGAGGAGCAAACCCAGCGGCCATCGCGGGAGTCCGAGCTCAGGAGATGACGACGACTCCGGTGACGACAGTGATCGCCCGCGACGAGGTCATCGCAGGGTGGGAGTACGACGGTCGCCTGTCGATCGTAAGAAAGGCACGACAGCGGCTGATCGTGGAATCCGTATCAAGTTAGAGAAATACGATGGGAAGACAGCGATCGCTGCCTTTCTGGCCAAGTTTGAGGTATGTGCACGGTGCAACAACTGGAGTGATCAGGAGAGGGCTGATCAGCTGATGTGCGCGTTGACAGGACCAGCTTCGCAGCTGTTATGGGACATGGGTGCCCAGAAGGATGTTACGTGGCAGTCGTTGGTAGACAAACTAAAGGCCAGATACGGTTCGGATGAACAGACGAGCTTGTATCGGGTAAAGCTTCGGGCTTACCGACAGGGCCCAGGCGAGTCATTGAGTGCCGTAGTGCAGGAGGTAAGACGCTTGATGGTCTTAGCCTACCCAGGACCCACGAATGAAGTTGTTGAAACGGTCGCCTGCGACGCGTTTATGGATGCGTTGTTGAACCAAGAGTTGGCTCAGAAGGTGAGGGAACGAGAACCCGTTAACCTAGAGTCAGCTTACAAACACGCAGTCCGGTTAGAAGCGTACGGTCGTCCGGCCACGTCTGGAGCGGAGGTCGACCGGAGACATGGCAGGGTAAAGACGACGAAAGAGGCCCCAGCGTCGAGTGAACAGCAGAGTCGTCGCGTGGAGGACCTCGAGAGGAAGTTAGAGAATCTGACAAGAGAACTGGGTCGGATGAACACGAGACAGGATTCTGGAGTACAGACAGGAAAACCGATGCAGTACGAGCGATGGAATAATCCGGGTAGGGCACCGGATGGGCCGTGGCGAGGCGAGCGGCCGGCGTTTCAACGTCGCGACGTTCAGCCGGATCGCTGGCGTAACTCGGAGATTGAATGTTTCCGGTGTCGACGTAAAGGGCATGTGGTCAGAGATTGCCCTCAACCTGCGCCTGAGCGAAGAGATGACACGAAAGGCCCGGAGGCCGTGAAGAGCGAATCTGTGAAGGAACCGTCGCAGAATCGACTGGTTTGTGGTAGCCGAATGGCTTACGTTGTTGCCCGCCTGGAGGGAACACGTCGAAACTGTCTCCTTGACTCTGGTAGTGAATTGTCCCTGGTTCCTCGGTCGTTTGTGTCTCCTGGTAAAGTGACGTTGTCCAGTCAGCGTTTACTGGCTGCGAACGGTAGTGAAATTCGCGTAGACGGTGAAGCTACGTTGAGACTTGGTATTGGTAAGCAATGGTATGCCTTACCTTGTCTGGTTACGGACCAAGTGACTGAGGTCATCTTGGGATTGTCATGGTTAGAGGTGAATAAGGCTCGTTGGGACTTCTCTGGTCGTTGCGTCTTTTTGGGCGACAGGAAGATTCCGCTAAAAGAGTTGTCTACCGAACTTATGTGTCGTAGGGTTATCGTACAGAGCGACATCATGGTTCCGGCTAGATGTGAACTGAACGTCCCGATGTCTGTTGTGTATCCCCATTTGCAAGCTGACACGGAAGCTTGGACGACTACGCCTACTGAAGTGTCCAGAGGCTTGGTGATTGGTCGAACTCTAGTGACAGGCAAAGAGTCGACAGTGTACATTCGAATGGTGAACGTTGGTGACAACGATGTGTTGGTTGGTAGTGGAACCGAATGTCGGTTGGAGCGAGTGGAGTTACTCGGTAGCACCAGCTCGTCTCTGGAAGCGTCGCGCCACAATGGGCGACCGCCGGCAAGAGTGTGTATGACAGCTAGTCAGTCGGTCGATACGGAGGCCGAGACAGTCTTGAAGCGACTATGGGAAGAGGTTCCTGACACGGTGTCTGTGAGTGAAAGAGCTCGGTTGCGTGAGCTCATCTTGAAGTATCGGAATACGTTTTCGCTTGGCGAAAAGGATCTCGGTTACACGGCCGTTATCCAGCACGAGATAGATACACAGCAGGAGAGGCCTGTTCGTCAGACACTGAGACGACAGCCCCTTGCGATGATACCTGAGATTGACCGCCAGGTTGAAGATATGTTGACCCAAGGGATTATCGAGCCCTCCATGTCGGAGTGGGCGTCGAATGTCGTGATGGTGAAGAAAAAGGACGGAAGCATGCGCTTTTGCATCGACTACCGCCAGTTGAATTTGAAGACCCGGAAAGACGCGCACCCGTTGCCGTTGATCCGCGAGAGTCTGGATACTCTCGGTGGTGCCCGTTGGTACAGCACGTTCGATCTCAGGGCAGGTTATCACCAGATGGCCTTGCATCCGCGAGATAAGCATAAGACTGGGTTTATTACGAGAAGAGGTAGCTTCCAATTCAAGGTTCTACCCTTCGGTCTCTGTAACAGTCCCGCCTCGTTTTGTCGACTCATGAATCTGGTGTTGACTGGTCTCAATTATGATATCTGTTTGGTCTACCTAGACGATATCATCGTGTTTTCCCGTGACGTCGAGACTCACATGAAACGTCTGGAGATGGTGTTCAAGAGGTTGCAGGAATACAATCTTAAACTGAAACCGTCTAAGTGCCACTTGATGCAGCAAGAGGTACTGTTCCTTGGTCATATCCTCAGTGAGGAAGGTGTCGCGACGGACCCGAGTAAAATCAGGGCCGTCGAGGACTGGAGTGTTCCGAGAAACCTGCGTGAAGTACGATCCTTCATCGGTTTGTGCTCCTATTATCGTCGATTCATTCATGACTTTGCGGTAGTAGCGCAGCCTTTGCACGTGTTGACTCGTAAGAATGTCCCGTTCCGATGGTCTGAAGAGTGCCAGACCGCATTTGTGGAATTGAAGCGGAGATTGGTGTCGTCTCCAATTCTAGCGTTACCTGAAGACGAAGGTCAGTATGTCCTAGATACGGATGCGTCGGCCTACGCGATAGGCGCGGTCTTATCTCAGGTACAGGAAGGCGAAGAAAGGGTTATCTGTTATGCTAGTCGGTTACTGTCAACGGCTGAGCGAAACTACAACGTCACGAGGCGTGAGTTGTTAGCGGTGATTTATTTCCTGAAGGAGTTTCGTCAGTATCTCCTGGGAAAGAAATTCTGTCTGCGAACAGACCATTCCGCGCTGCAATGGCTACGGAGAACTCCCGAACCCATTGGGCAGCAAGCCCGTTGGCTTGAAACGATTGAGGAGTTTGACTTTGAGATCGTGCATCGAGCGGGTACAAAACACGGTAACGCGGACGCGATGTCCAGAGGTCCAATGGGAGCAAGACCCGAAGACGAAGAGGTTGTGGAGGAGAGCGCAGTGTGGATCTGTCCCGTCACAGAGGCAAGGCCTGTTGCGGCCGCGCCTGCCGACGACGTGGGCCAGGATCTCGGTTGGACGAAGGAGTCGTTCCGAAAGGAGCAGCTAGACGACCGAAAGATTGGTCCGGTCTTAGCTTGGAAGGAGTCAGGTCGTCAGCCCACGGAACTGGAGGCGGCGGCGCTGAGCGAAGAAACGAAGACAGTGCTGAGTCAATGGGAACTGTTGGAAGTTCGCCAGGGTGTCCTGTTTCGAAAATGGTTAAAAGGGAGTACCGGTGAGACTGAGAGATACCAGTTGGTTGTACCATTCATGCTTCGGCATGAGATGTTTAAGGTAACGCACGGAAGTTTTGCTGGTGGGCATTTCGGGGTGCGAAAGAGCCTTGAAAAGTTGAAGCGCAGAGCGTATTGGCCGAGTTGGAAGAATGATGTACGACGTTGGTGTCAGCGTTGTGACAACTGTGCCCGGTATCGAAGAGAGAAGCCTCCGAGACAAGGTCTTCTACAGTGTCCCGTGATCGGTGAACCTATGGAGAGATTCGGAATTGATATTACCGGACCTCATCCTGTGTCGAATAAAGGCCACAAGTACATTTTGACTGCGATCGATTACTTTTCGAGATGGGCTGAGGCTCTGCCCATAAGGAACCAAGAAGCTGCTACGGTAGCAGAGACTCTTATGGTGCACGTCTTTTCACGTTTCGGGATGCCGCGTCAGATTCTGACTGACCAGGGCTCGTGCTTTGAATCGGCGTTGTTCCAGGAACTGTGTAAACGGATGGAGATTGACAAGGTGCGGACGACTCCGTACCATCCGTCCGGAAACGGTATGATCGAACGCTTCCACAGGACTTTGAATTCGTTGCTTGGGAAAGTGGTGTCTGTACGTCAGCGAGATTGGGATGTCCATCTTCCCTACGTGATGGCCGCTTATCGCTCGACTGAACATGATGCCACTCAGCGAACGCCGAATTTTCTGTTCCTTGGTCGTGAAAACCATACTCCGTTGGATTTGATTCTTGCCCAATTGGTAGACTGTGATCGACCGCCTGAGGTAGAGGTGGAGGAATATGTTGCGAAGCAACAGGAGACTATGGAAGTCGCCTATCAGCTGGTGAGAGAGCAGCTGGGGAGGGTAGCTGATCGTCGGAAGAAGGCTTACGACCTACGGGTCAAGCCGAGCCAGTTTTCCGTCGGAGACTGGGTGTACTACTACTACCCACGGTTACGGTGTGGCAGGAAGATCAAGTGGACGCGAGTCTACACTGGTCCGTTCCTGGTCACACAAGTCTTGAACCCGGTCCTGTATCGAATACAGAGGAGTGTCAGATCGCTGGCGATGGTAGTTCACGTAGATAAGTTGAAACCTTTTTACGGTGAGCACCCGCGCAGCTGGTTGTCGGAAGCGGTTGAGGAGTCCCCCGTGGACGCTGGCCCGTTTCCCGGAGACACCGAGTTGGTGGGATCCAGTGTAATCCCCGCGGAGTCCCCCGCGCCTGTTGAAGACAGCGTCGAAAGTCCCCGTCGACGCTCGACGCGGCGTACGTGCCGGTCGGACTAGCTTGAGAGCTAGCGGTGAGTGACCCGCCGCGTAATTGCGGGAGTTCGATGAAATGTGAGTGCCTCGGTTACTTTTTGATGACATATCTTTCGTTAGACGCTGCCAAGTGGTTCTTTGTAGGTCGAGAGACGCGAACTGGGTCTCTACACCGCTTAATCGCGGTGGTTTGTGAATCTGTCGGTGGACAGCGTACTTGGTTTCCTTTTGATGACATCGTTTCAGTTATACGCCTGTCATTTCAGTGGTACACAGAAGATGAGAGATGCGCTCTCAGCGTTTCTTGTCTTCGCGTAATGGCGTTGGTTTCCTGAGACTGGTGAAGTTTCGTTGAGTTCTTTTGAATCTGCTGACCGCTGATCACGGTGGGACTTTCAGTGCAGTTGCCTGAAGACTCAAAGTCTGAGTCACTTTACGTTTTGATCACCTGTTTCTTTTAATGGTAGGTGATGGGATGGACGGACATCCCAGGTGAAGAGATAGTGTGGCGACTTTTCTCTTCTTAAGGTCCCCTAGCCTACGGGTTAGGTGGAGCCTAGGTCTCGAGACAGAGGGGCTCCTAAGGTTGGTAGTCTAGGAGGGGAGACTAGATACCAGTAGAGTGGCGTGGAATTCTCGCACCGTAAATGCCAGGTAGTGCTTGGGGAGAATGTCCGGTGGTAGTTGGGATCGTCTTGCACCTGCCTAGCTGACGGACGTAGGTAACGTCGGGCGGGGTCTTAAGTCAAGCTTTCCTGTGTGTTGAGGTCTTGCGCCGTAAATGCCAGTCAGTGCTTGGTTGCGGATTCTCGTGAGGTAACGGATTGGAGTAATCGTCCGTGTACCCGGGTAAGCGTTTCAGTGGTGCCACTCTACAACTGTCTTTACGGTTCCTTGCACTCTAATCGAATCTGGGGTGAGGATGTTTCTGTCGCGTGTGATAAGCTCTGATCCTGAAGCCGGTGCGTAGCATCGATGAACGGCACGGAAAGATACTGTGGACAAAGGCCGATGGTTCGCTTAAGGCGAAGATTACTGAAATCGTCGGGTCGACGATAATTACGTTTCTTTTGATGATTCGTATATATGAAACGCCACTGTGCTAAGGGAGCGTTTCATTTGACTTGTGGTTCCGAGGACACAAGGGAAGCTGCTGGAACGGACAAACTGCTGCTGTCGTAGGTTCGATCCTTGAACGTTTTGGTTGGCCTATGTATTCGTGTTAGGTCCCACGCATGTTCGACCACGCGTTTCTTTTGTGTTAATAAAAACCCCACTTCTGGACCTGGCGGCTCGACAGCGCCCTGATCTGCAGATGTGAGGGATTACGGAAGTTTGCCATGTGACAGTCTGTGTTGGCTAAAGGCCATATCTACCCCACTTCTGGTTCTGGCGGCTTCCTGGCGCCTTGATTGCCTGGAGGTGTGGATAGATGCGAGGCAACGACGGAGAACGGAGTACCCCATCTCTGGTCTGGACGTCTCAACGGCGCCCTGACCGCACAGAGATGAGGGGAACGAAAAAGGAATTGACGGTGAAAACGGAGTACTCCACTTCTGGTCTCGGCGTCTCGTCAACGCTCTGACCGCGTAGAAGTGTGGGGAACGAAGAAGGAATGACGGTGAATGGTGTGAACGGAGAACCACACTTCTGACTCTGGTGGCTCGCAGCACCTCGGTCGATAGATTTGGTGGTCGTGGAAGTTCGGTAGTGCAGACCCTACCGCGAGAGAATAGTCGGTGAAACGACGTGAGTGAAAGGATACCCCACTTCTGATTCTGGCGGCACGCAGCGCCTTAGTCGTGTAGAAGTTGGCGGTGGCAGACAGTGGTAAACACGGCCCCACTTCTGATCCTGGCGTCTCGACAACGCCTTGATCACATAGATTTGGGTGAGCCAGACGTTTGGTAGCGCAGACCCTACCGGTGAGAGAGAACTGTAGTGCCATTAATGGTGGACTCCTGGGTGGAGTTGGTATAAGTAATTTAAGGGAACTCGACTTCTGGTGTTGGACAAACTCCTTAAGTTAGGCCCTGTGTGAGGAATTACTGGTGTGACTGTTTTGCGTTGTAGGTGAAGCCGAGGAACTGGAGCTGGATCGGCTAGAGTACGAGAGATCTCGGTGAGGATCGGAAGACGAAGGCGGATCTACGTATCGAATGACGCCTGGAATTGATACATTGCATAACATTGAAACTTTGCTGGAATTGTTATGTCTTTGTATGTGAATGTTGTCTGATCGGAGGACAGCGTGTTAGTGTTTTCCTCCGAGGGGCTTAAATCTAAGTAGATAAGTCCCGGGGACGGGAGGGTAAATATCTCGTGAAGAGATTGTAGAGTAGTTGACCCCGATGCTCCGCATCAGCCGGAGAGGTGGAGAGTGTGGCGTTTCAGCCACAAGACGGTAAACTCCGACCGGCGGCCTTGTCAAACTGAAGCTGGAGACAGGCAGGAGCCACGGTGACGCTCCTAAAGCAGCCCAACCGTGTAGTTAGACCCAATTTAGGTAAGGCATAATTTCCCCTAGCAGAAATGCGCTACGAAAATATGCGCTATTAGAGCGCGACCACTGCGCTATAAAGCGCGACCGTTAGTTAATGCCTGTGGAACACAGCTGGAAGCAGGCGAGAGCGAAGATGAGGCATTTATAGCCAAATCGCTATGGAACGCTCTTGGGTATTTTAGTACCCGTAGAATAATTAATTTTCTGGCCGTCCAATAATCTTAATTTAGGGCGTAGGTTACGTAGAAGTCGTTTGGGAAGCGATAGAAAGAAACCCGGTGACGATCCGATAATAAATGGATTTTTGGCGAATTATCCAAGATTTTTCACATGCTGAAAAATCGTGCTAAAACAGTGATATTCCGGTGGAATAAAGCCTGCCACACGGTGCTCTGCTATATATGTGGAGTAATGGCGATTACTCCATGGGCAATGAATATTAACTCTGTTCGTTTCATTGCTCTCTACGCAATCTTGGCACATTGAATTGACATTGCTACGTTGGTTTGTTGGTGTCCAAACGCTTTCTGGTGAATTTGACGAGAAATATTGTATCCGGATCGAATCCGCACCCGCGGAGGTTAAACGTTTACCTGCGGTGACGATCGAACGGCGGCCGACTGGGCATCGCCCCGCTACGACGCACCAGGGAGAGTTGGTGGTGGCTCATCCCGTCTCACTTGTAACTGTCTCCTGGCATAAAGTGCCTTGGTTACCTGTTCGAAGAGAAGTTTTCCTGACTGTTGGGGCAGTCTCGTTGAGTGCTTGTAACGTAAAATAAAGCAGTTTTACCGCCCTGATCGAGGCTCCGGCGTCGTACAGGCCTCGGCACCCTGTCCGCCACGAGCCCGTCAGCATCATACATATCGAATATTGTCACTCGTAAAACTCGTTAGTGTGCTAATCCTCGGTACAGGAAAGGCAAGTGGTTGTTTCAGTAACGATCGTCCCTTGTTGTCCATAATACGCCGTTCGCTTTCGGAGCGGCCGGAGGCTCGATAGGAAGTATTGCCTCGTGCAGTAACTGTTTCGTTCCTCCTGCGACAATTCTCTTTTCCATCGTCTGGTTAAACTTCCAGCGTTTGCGGCAGTGAATTGCCCTGTACGGTGACACAGAACCAAAATTGTCACTCAAGGCGAGCGCGCAACCGTCGGTGAACGGTAAGGCCTCGACCGAGTTAACCACCGCGCCAGGAGAGCGCAAGACTTGGACCTTCGCGGTCATCAGACCTACGACTCCTCGTTGGTGTCCATTGCATGTCAGCAAGACAAGATTTCTGAATAATTCATATAATATAGCGTATACATTCCGATCCAGCATCTGCTGCTGAGCGACGGGCCCGGTCTCGTAGGACTCAGCCCCCTACGGACCTCGGCCACGCCAGCGAGCGCCTCGCCGCCTGTGCGGTTAATTTACACGGGTTAGGGTGAAACCCGCCAAGCTACAGAGACGCTTCGGCTCTACGGTCCGGAGAAGAATACTCATAACATTCCCGCTTACGATTGGAAGGTACTGTTGGTGACTGCGGTGAAAGCTTCCACACCGTCTGGCGCATCTCGCTTGGGCACCGTCCGCCCCGGACGCGCCGTCAGCAGTGTCGCGGGCGCTGCCCGGACAATCGACGCCTCGTGCGCTCAGTGTATCTTTCGTCATTCCAGCTTGGCTGTGAACTTTGATTCGGATTTAGTGGCACCTTGAAAACAATACACCGGTTTCGTTGGTTGTTGGTTTGCCTCGGACCGCGCGTTGGATTGAGGGCTCAAAGTTCGTCGCGCCTTCTATTCCCCGCGTGGCCGACCGCCGGCAACGAGTCTTCGGGCGGCGCACATTCTGCCTCGGCGGATCGTGTAAAACCCATTGCCGTTGACTACGTCAGTGTTGAGTGAAATACCGAAGCAGAATACTACCAATCGAAAACTTGGGTGAAGTACGTCTCTCCGGGAGCTGTACCGATCCCTGGCCGAAGCGACATCGACTCCGAGTCCTGGTGTCCGTCAGTGGCCTACTCGGTAAAATTTGACTCTACAGTGGTGAAACCTGCATCAGATCGTGCGCCGCACACGATTTGCCCGTGAAAGTGTTGAGAGAACTGGTCTAGCTCGTCCCGTTCGAGAGTTAGAGCCGAAATAGTGAATTTGCCTTGAGAGTGGCGAAAGTGCGTTGCTGTTCTGTTCGCGTGCTATCCCCGCGGTCGCCCGGACGAAGTAGTTGCGCACTGAATAACTTTGTATCCTGTGGTCGGATCGGTTTGAACTAAGCGACAATCTAGTTCATCTCGACGAGTAGAAGACTTTCTCTGTTGCGAGTTTGTCATCATCTGTTACGGTTTCGACGGTATAGTCTGGAGGAAGCGCCTCGCGCGTGAAAAGGACTTAGCCGATTTTCTTGATCTTTCGCCTGACGCCGCGAAGGCCGACAGCGAGCGTCCCGGTCTCCGAGAAACTTTGCCATCTGTCGTCCGATTCGTTCAATCCTGGTGTCCTATTGTT
Organism: Lumbricus terrestris; assembly: GCA_949752735.1. Taxonomy (NCBI): domain Eukaryota; kingdom Metazoa; phylum Annelida; class Clitellata; order Crassiclitellata; family Lumbricidae; genus Lumbricus; species Lumbricus terrestris. The sequence continues at coordinate 28,096,543 of OX457052.1, read as the reverse complement.
CGTCTCGACGAGGAGAATACTTTACCTGTGAAGAGTTAGTCAGCGACGGTTACGGCTTCAACGGTAGAAGCGCGCAAACTTGTTTTCCCCGGCCTTCGCGTAGCGAGTACAGGCCAGCATCGGAAGGGAAAAATCCTTCGCCGATAGCCGCGCAACGGGCTGTCGGGCGACGGGAAAATTGTGTCAGTTCTGGTCCGATCCTTTCAATCTTGGTGTCAGATTGTTCGTCCTGCCTAGGTACATCCGTGCCTAACGAGAGATAGTAGCTGTGGGCTCTCAGTAAATCAGTAGAGGTTCGCAAAGCTCATCGCGGCCTGCTACCGTGCTACCGAGCGACCGACCGAGAACGGTCGAAGTTTACCGGGCAACTTTGTCAATCCTTGTCCGATCCACGTAAACTTGGTGTCAAACTGTTCGTCTGGTCTGCGCGAACATCTTACCTGTTGAGAGTTAACGAGTGTCGGTGAGAGTTTCGACGGTATAAGCTCGCGAAGAGTTTATTCCCGTCTTTGCCTTAGAGTTCGGTGACGCGGCGCCGCGGCCAAGCGAGCGACCGCAACCGACAGGTCTGTGTGGGCAACGCGCAGTGCCCTAGGTCTGCGAGTGTATTGCGATATTCTTTGACTACCGAATATCTTTCCTTTCACCTCTGGTCTTTGAATCGGCTAGTAGCAGAGCCGTTGATACGATCGCTTGGCTATATCAGCCGCCGTTGATCAGCGTTGGTTGAAGTCCAAGGTAGATACCGGCCACGATTGGTCGAGTGAGTGTAACTTTGTGAGTTGTTGTGCGAATAACGAAAAGTTGGTGTCAGATTGAACGTCACGCCGAGTTCTATCTTGTATACGTGTGAGTGTGTTACCTGTTCCTTGGGAAGGGCTTCGGAAAGCGATTCTTTGGCCGTCGCCCGTGTATTTCCCTCGTGTTACGTATCTTTGTCTGTTCTTGTCCGATCGGGTCGATCTTGGTGGCGTTCGGATCAGCGCGCCAAGGCGACCGTGACTGTAACGCCAGTGTGAGAGTATCCTTGGTGGATTAAACGGTGAAGACTTGACAAGCGTTACTTCGCCGAAACTACGGTTTTCCCCGCCAGGTCGAGGAATTCGTAGTTGCAAAGTCAGGGTTAAACGTAGCTGCCCTGACCGCTCCCTGTAATTTACGCAGCGTGTCCCGGTTCCATAAGTCATAAGTTAATTTAGTTAAGGAAGTTGTGTTTCCCTTAGCTAATTTTTAAGCCCCCAATACGGGAGCGATGCTGGTCTGTGGACAGTAGACGCGACCCAGAAGCGTTACGAAAGTCAGTTACCGTTGGCGCCTGTTGCGGCGAAGGAGTCGACAGTTCCGAGTACGAGTGTGCGCCTTTCTTTTGGGATAGCGCGGAGTTGAGAGAGAAACAAGTACGCGAGCGCCTGGCAAGCGCCGTATTCCTGGTTACGGTTAACTTCGCTGTTGCGCGAATTGTGAAATAGTTTCGCTTCCAGCGAACTATACGGGTGGTCTCCCTAAAGGCCTGGTACCAGAAAAACATATACGAAGAATTTTGACTGTCCTGTTGCGGACAAAGGACCATGGTTGTGTCTCAGTACAGAGTAGGGTTGAATCCCCTAGAGTGGAGTTGGTGTCGCCTTCTATGGCCGGCCTCATGGCAGCGCCAGGTATTACCTGTTAGAAGTGACGGCGCGTCGGCAACTCGCTGTAACATGGTGCGAAAGAACACAGAGCATGCGGAGGAGAAGGCGAAGTTGGCGGCCGTGAAAAGGAGTTCTAGGCGAGGGACCTCTGCCCGAAGAGTGAACCCTGTTTCGAGGATTGGCCATCCTGGAGCTCGGGATGTTACCCCCAAGGTGACCGCGGGCGGGGCAGCATCAGGATCCGACGCCACAGAGCTATATACCTTGTTCCGGGCCTCTTTGCCGAGACGTTCTTCTCCAGTGGTACAGATGAGAGTAGAGGAGATGACCGACGGGTCAGATCACGAGGCAAGGCACCGTGTTGCCGTCGAGCGGACCGATGGTGAGCGCCACAATGATGACGACGACGATGATGACGATGACGATGATGACGATGATGACGATGATGATGATGATGACGATGATGATGATGATGATGACGATGACGATGACGATAACGATGACGATGATCATCATGATCATCATGATCATCATGATCATCATCACGATCATGATAATGATGACGACGACAATGACGATTATAATGAATGTTACTGCCCTTATACACAGCAACTCTGCATGGCAATTATGGGTCTATAGTAGAGACAGGACTGTCGAACGCGATACGGAAGCTTTATCACCGCATATCGTGGTTAATCACGATGGAACATTTTGTCCCGATTATTATTATGAAACTGAGATGGGTCAGATGCAGTGCAGCACAGAGGCCAAGCCGGTTTATTTAGCGCTATCATATAAATATATATATTATATAATAACAATGCGGAAATCGTTAGTCACCGTCAGAAAATGTGCCTATTATCAGAATTATTTTTATTTTCGTGGACTTTTCTCATAGGAGCAACACTAGCAGAAGGTATGCAATGCATAGAGAGGATAAATATTTGAGACAAGGTTAAGCGGGAAGGAATCTGATGGGGGAAAATGGAAATGAGAAAATCAGAGTCATGAAAGAAGACACGCGGCAAGAGCTAATGAGACAGAAAACAGAACTGAGCACAAGTGGACATATATAGCCAATAATGGTTAGGACGCTCGCTTTGTACGCCTAATGAGCAGAATAACAGTTTCAAGTCAATGCATCTGAGATGGTCATTGTGTAGGCCTATTGTGAGCTTGTATTGTGTAAGTCGTTCACTCATTCAATTGTCCAGCGCCATTGATTGATTCTTGTTCATTAGACAATAATGCTAACGACAACAACAGCAACAATGACGTGCTTGGTGCCAATTTGGAATCGAGCATGCACGACATCTATACAAGGAAAATAATAATAATAACAATAATAATAATAATAATAATAATAATAATAATAATAATAATAATAATAATAATAATAATAATAATGATAATGATAATGATAATTTGATAATGATAATGATAATGATAATGATAACGATAACGAGAACGAGAACGATAACGACAACGACAACGACAGCGATAACGATAACGATGACGATAACCATAACGATAGGGATAATGATAATGATAAAAACAATGACAATGACAATAACAATAGCAATAATAACAATAATAATAATAATAATAATAATATTAATAATAAGTAAAAAATTTAAAAACAATTATAGTTAGGAGATAAGTCCCCGAGGGATCCTAAATACCTCGGGGCAATAAAATAAAATTTAAAAAATATATAATAATAATAATAATAATAATAATAATAATAATAATAATAATAATAATAATAATAATAACAACAACAATAATAATAATAATAAAGTCTCTATATTATAACACTGGATCTACATACATCATACATGTATAATTGTATATGCATCGTCTTAAAAATCGGATCCGTTAATGGAGGCAAGTCTTAAGAAGCAAAGTCTTCTACTCCTCGCCTGCAGTAGCGCAGCACATTAAGGCGACGTGCGGCAAATGCCATCAGAGATTCCGTTGTCGTAATTACATAAAATTCATTTCAAAGATCATTAATTCCATTCCGTGCGACCAACAGCAACAGCAACTACACTGGCTCTCAGCGTCGCAGCCCAACCAACCAGCGACGGTGGCGACTCTGGCGGCAGCGGTGGCTGACCATTCTTGCATTTAATTACATTTTGTGTTTCATCTGCGTTCGGCCATCAAGTCTAATTAAACCCTATCTGTCTCAGTCAGTGCGGACTAACAGCATTAAGCCATCGAGACCCAAACGCGAGATGTTAATAACATGTTCCCGAGGCTGTTGGCCGCTCACCCAGACGGATAGATGGACAGACGGACAGACGGACGGACACGACCACGGGCAAGCGGCGGCCGTTGACGCACCCTCTGCCTGCCGCCGCGCGGTGCCCCTCACTGATCACGCGAAGTCCTTCGCTGCTGCTGTGGTCGCATTCGAGTGCCGAGAATTTCGCGAAGGAGGAATCGAAGATGGCATTCGAAATATTCGTCGGACGTAGTCTTCTAATCGGGGCAACAATTTACTGATGCACACGTCAGAGGCCAAATCATTGACGGCGTTGGCAGTGGCGGGCGTAGACGACAGACACGCCGGTCTTTCTCCTTCACCGGGGTAGTGGGGGAGGTGGGTAGGGGAGGGTGGGTGGGGTTGAGGGGGTTAGGGATGCCACCGTCTGTCCGTTGGAGGTGAGGTGTATGGCAACACTCACACCGGTGGTGTCTCAAATCCAGCGGAGGATGAATCGCAGACGGTGTACGAATAAAGGCGGAAAGATATTCGGAGACGATTATCGTCTGCTTCTTATCTCGCTAGATGCCGTCTTCTTCATGTAGGGTTTGTGTGTGTGTGTGTGTGTGTGTGTCTGTCTGTATGTCTGTCTGTCTGTCTGTCCGTCCGTCTCTCTTGATGTCTGTTCTTGTGTTTGTTCGTCTATCTGTCTGTGCCTGTCTTTCTGTCTGTCTGTCTGGCTGGCTGGCTGGCTGTCTCTCCGTCTGTCTGTCTTTATGTCTGTCTAACTGGCTGTTTGGCTGTCTCTTCGTCTGTCTGTCGTTATGCCTGTCTGACTAGCTGTCTGTATGTCTGCCTGTCATTCTGGATGTCTGTCAATCCGTCCGTCTGTCCGTCTGTCTGCCTCTGTGTATGTGTATCCCACTCCCTCTACCGATAAATTCCGTATCGATCGGCGTCATAGACTACAAGGTCAGATATTTGGGCGTCCAGCTGACTCGCTGGCCGCCAGAGGGGCTGGCGGGGCGGGGCGAGGGGGTGTGCGGGTGGGGGCGGAAGCGGCCTCTGCATTCGGGCTAAACGTATTACGGCAATAGCCTCAACTGTCAGAGTCGCAAAGGCGTTCGTCTTATTCTTCTTCCTCGTCTCCTTCGGCCACTCGTCCTTCTGATTTTTAGAGGTCGTTTGGAAACCGTTGGAAACTCTTACCACATTCCTCGCCTAACGGGTTTCCAATTAGCAGGATCAAGCCACACACACGGTAGTTGAAAATAACACCAATTTTTACATTTTGTGCCACTCATTCTCGTCCAAAACAATATGTTGGTGTTACTGTTACATTGTTAGAGAGACTATACAGGGTTACAGAAGTTCGCATCTCGGGATAGGTTGTCTTTGTCCCGGATTAGAGCTGATCAGATATTATAATAGCCTACAGTCAGACTTCTTAGCTATAAAAGAAAGGTCTCCCACCCTACCCCATTGGGATCCTGACCGGGGAGGTGGTGGTGATTTTGTTCTTCCACGCCCTTCAGCTGGCAGAAGTCAATTCCCATGTTCCTACCAGCAGCCCACATCGCGCACATCATATGGGACCCGTATAATGTCTATGGACATATTATATTGGCAAGGGAGTCAGCGCATTTCGGCAGTTTTCTGTAGTCTTCCCAGCTGATGCCACGGTTGTTTTCAAGGCCAACGCCCATGCACTCTGCGGTACCAAGCGCCTAAGAAGCATGCATAGTGGATCATATAGGCATATGATACGTATAGGTCAGAGACCAGAAGGCTGAAGAAATTAAGTAAATCAACTTCACTGACAGGATTTCGCCTCTCGGGGTATAAGTTGTCTCAGTAACTCCCAGGACAACTATAGATACATATGATGCGCATTCTTGATTGATGGCCACGTTCCACATGGATTGAACTTCCATTGCAGATGCGCCTACTCTCTAGAAATAATGCCAATGCTTTTTACAAGTTGCTGAAATCTAATTTATATAGCCGTGGTTGGGCTGGGAGCGTCTCTGAGTGGGTGTTTTGATCTGGCGCTGTAATTTTTTAATTAATCAATGAATCAATATACACTGTGTCCCAATAAATCGGGCACCCTTTTTATAATGTGAATAAAGCAGGAAAATCTTAATCGATTTTCAAAATTTCAAAACTGTTTTTATCCTGAGATAATTATCTTACATTGATTCAAATATGAAGTTTCTGGCATGAATATTGACGTCACAATTACGTCATTTGCATCAGAGAATTCAAATGTTAAGTACCGAACACAACTTTTTCTCCGACGAACCGGTCAAATCAATTTTTCTTAGAAGCTTATTTAGACCGCTCACTGTACATCCCTTGTCCAGAAATTTTCGAATAAACTTCTTTGCGCCGTAATGTTTATTTGACCGTAAGAATTTTATTACAATTTTTGTCCTTCTTGGCTGAACGCCATTCTCTAACGATTTTTGTTGACATTTGGTTTCGATATGTAAATTAACGACTTCATTGTGACGTAACTTTTTAGTGAGGGCCGTTCATAAATTACCAATTTGTAGATAATTATCATAGGATCAAGCCTGTTTTGAAATTTTGACAATCGATGAATATTTACCACTTTTATTCACATTATAAAAAGGGTGCCCGATTTATTGGGACACAGTGTGTATATATATATATATATATATATATATATATATATATATATACACGTGTATGTAATTATAAGCCTATATCACCTGGTCACCTGGTGCCGTCAGCTCTTGGAGCTCTGGCGACATTCGTGATGTATCCTCTCCAGTGTCTATCTCTCTCTGTCGCCTCTCTCATCTCCTCCAGGCTCATGCCAGACATTTCCTGTACCTCATCCAACCATCTATTCCTCGGTCTTCCGCGTCTACTCCTTCCCTCACCGCATGCCGTCATCAGCTCCTTTTCCAAACCGTTAGATCTCATCACATGGCCGAAGTAGCTCAATTTCCTCCAAGTTGCTGTTTGCTGTAGTGTCTCCTCTCTCTCTATTCCGAGCTCCCCGCGCACCGATTCGTTAGTTCTCTTCTCCGTCCATGAAAACCTTAGCATTTTTCTCCAAATCCACATCTCGCACGCGTTGATTTTCTTTTCCATATCCCGTGTCTTTGTCCATGTCTCGCATCCATATATAGGACCACCGGGAAGATCAGTGCTCTTACCAGTCTTTTCTTTGTTTACCTGCTCACGTATTTATCTTTCCAAATATTTCCCAGACCGTTCATTGCCGTTTTTCCCATTGTTACCCTCCGCCTTATTTCCATATCACTTCTTCCCTCCTTCTCTAACATAGATCCCAGGAATGTGAAGCTCGATACTAACTCTATCGTTTCTCCATCCACCTCAAAGTTTTTCCATGTTGCAGTAGTCATAACTTTTGTTTTCTTTACATTGAAGTATAGTCCCGCCTTTTCGCTTTCCTTCCTGACTCTTCTTATTAACTCGGCCAGGTCGTCCCTCTTCCCCGCCAATAATGTCGTATCATCAGCGTACCTCAAATTATTCAGTATTTCCCCCGCTATAAGCATATATATTGGCCTATACATAGGCGGAGACCTGAGCCGAGAATTGGGGGGGATCGACGAAAAGACGCGAGATTTTCAGAAAAATTTCTGACGACCGGCGAAATCTCGAAATAAAAAGTTATTTTCGCCGCCAAAAAAGTTGACCTTTTTTTTAAGTCATCCGGACAAAATCTTGAGGAAATTTTCTATTTTCGCCGCCAAAAAAGTTGATGACCTTTTTTTTTAGTCATCCGGCCAAAATCTTGAGTGAATTTTCTATTTTGGCCGCCCAAAAAAGTTTTAACGCTCAAACATTGGGGGGGGACAAATGCATGGGCCGTCCCCCCAACACTTTCATTGGGGGGGACCGTTCCCCCTGTCCCCCCCTAGGTCTCCGCCCATGTGCCTATATAAATACATATATTTATTAACACCAATGTTTTTATGCAAATAATAATACATATATATATATATATGTTCATTAATTCATTTATCAAATGAATTTGTATAGCACCTCTTCGTGGGACTGCTCAGGGGCGCTCCCAACCCCTGCAGTGCGGCCAAATAAAACTGTCTTAAGATGAGAGAGGAATGCTGGAGAAGAAGGTCCATAAAGGAATCGGAGCGTCAATGGAAGGTCATTCAAGGTAGAGGATATATCCTCGATCTTGAATGACCTTCCATATGTATTTATCCTCGACCTTGATTGACCTTTCATTGACACTATATATATATATATATATATATATATATATATATATATATATATATACATATACATAACCACTTTGAAGGAGAAGGAAGACACACGAAAACAACTCCTTGCGCGTTATCCAGGATTTCTTCCGTGACTCAAACCCATATATCCGTGGAGTCTGAACAGTGGTCAGCCTGAAGAATCCAAAGATCCTTAACAAATGGCAAAAATGATTGATGCACAGCGACAAGGTCGGCATTTAACAATGCCAAGACGCATCTATAGTCGGCACTTCTCCGATTTATATAGCGCCCGTTCCAAACGACCACCTCGACGACTCTTTCCCGTTCAGTCTAGTTTTCCTTTATTTCCGCACTGCAATGCACTAATGGCCAATTTCCAGCGTCTCCACTTCCACGCACCATCTATCACACTCAACAGCAGTTAATTTCCCCCTCCCCAAACGTTACATAATTCCCCTCCCAAAACGTTACAACCTAACTTGGAAACGTAGGCTATACGCAGGCGCGTCAAACCGCGAGTTCCGGTGAAACGACACGCGAATGGAAATTCAGGCGAACGAATAGAGAGAATCATGATACGTGAAGATAAGTGATATTTGATTTATTTCGTTTCTTTCCAGCTGCAGTCTGTTCCAGCGCATGCGCATACAGATGTTGCTAACAATGTTTAACGCTCAGACGGTTCGCAAGAGCTTCGAGCATGAATCATAATCGCTGACGGTCCCAGCGCACAGCGGATCACAATGGTTCCAGCCGGAGTCTTTTCGCGAAGAAATACTGAGACGTCGCACATCGGGCATTGTACCATAGAGACCCGTCTTCCCCTACCCAAAAAACAAGACAATGAAGCAACGAAGATATTCCCGTTATGTCTCAAGTTTACGACCAGAGAACAGACGCATAAAGAAACGCACCCAGTCATGAAAGAAGACGATGAAGAAGAAGCGTGTAGCCTATCAGATCTTGTTACTGTCATCACGAGATTCTATGCAATTTTCTCAAGAAGACGTTTTATTTTATTCTGAATTAGAGATCTCCATAAAACTCAACTTTCTATTATTTTTATTTTATCCGACATTTATGTCCTTAACACGAACCGCATCGGTTTCCCAATCGCCATCAGTAGGCTACACCAGGGTTTCCTTAAACGAGTTTTTAGAACTGCACAACAGTGCACAAACCATTTTCCCCTTCCCATCTCCAAGTAGTAAATTATTCCCAATCGGACGACGACAATAAAGATTTTAAACTATTTTAGCTGCATAAAAATATTTTTACAGCTGTACAAATTCATTTAGGACTGCTGGACTTTTGTGTGGAGCTGCACAATGAAAAGGTCCTGTAGTACACTCTCGTGGTGGTCAGGGCTTTTAATAGGAATTTTTAGAACTGCACAACCCCTTCATTCTTGCCCGTCGTCTATAGCATATATAACGTGAGGAATCGGTGGCGATTAAAGAGAGAGCTTCGTGAAACTAGACAAAACATAGCCTACACAAGTGCATTGAACAGCCACAGAGCAGTAGATCACGTCCTCCCCCATCAGGTTCGTACAGGCTTTCAACAAAGCAGCGGGAAAAGGTAATAGAGCGGGAAAAGGTGATAGAGCGGGGAAAGGTGATAGAGCGGGAAAAGGTGATAGAGCGGGAAAAGGTGATAGAGCGGGGAAAGGGGATAGAGCGGGAAAAGGTGATAAAGCGGGAAAAGGTGATAGAGCGGGAAAAGGTGATAGAGCGGGAAAAGGTGATAAAGCGGGAAAAGGTGATAGAGCGGGAAAAGATGATAGAGCGGGGAAAGGTGATAGAGCGGGAAAAGGTGATACAGAGAAGAACAGAGTGGGAAAGGAGAAAAATGGCGTAGGCCTATGACTAAAAAAGGTCATCAACTTTTACGGCTGTCACAGCCATCAAAATCTAGGGTTTTAAATCTAGCTTTAATAGGGAACTTTATGCTCAGAGGCCATTGGGTGATCAATATTAGAATGAACTAGGACCTAAAACAAATGTAGCTGAGATTCGTTTAAAGATTATATTATAATAAAACAATATCAAACAGTAAAATACAATCAATAATCCTATCTACTTATTGTGGCGTATTATCTAATAATATTATAGCTTGTTTCTTATCTTCCACGTTGGACTTTTCCAGCGTAGATGTAGAAGTTCTTCAGTTCGTATGGATTGGAATGAAGGTTTGAAGAGGAAGGAAGGTCACCTTCTTCTTGCTTGCCGTCGTTTCCAATTCTCTTCCGTAGCTGCGTAGACGGAGAATGCTGTAGCTGGCACAGCACTCTGTAGTTTCGTCCACCTCGTTGTTTCTCCACAAGCAACGGTAGCTTCTCGTCGCTTGCTCGTCTTGTTGTAGTTTCGCCCCTTTCTTCTACCGTCGAACTCCAATCGCAATTGTAGTTCCGAATTCGATCTTCTCCGATGTCGATCGCAGTGCACTCGCAAGTGTCTCACCAAACTTCGCAAAGTTTCCGTACGACAAGCCCTGGTATCTCTATTCCCAAGGACTTATAGTCTCACCAGTGGGACAGGCCGACAACGTGTCGCCTTCCACACCCAATTCACCGTCAGATCTTCTGAATTACCGACAAGGAACGCCACAATCGTCAATGGCCGCCCTTGCTCAGAAATCTACGTCTTCTTCCTTCGCCATCTTTTCGCTGTCTAACTTTATCGTCTGCCGTTGTTGCCGTCTGCTCAAGTTTGACGCTGCTTTCTGCCCTTCGTTGTGTTTCGATAATTGATGTAGCGCGTATTCAAGAATTGTTATAGCGCTATTATTATTATCTAACTTAATGCCACAAGTAATATTAATTATAATCTACAATACGCCACATATTGTCTAGCTTAATTCTTACCTATTTAATACTTATACAATGCATCATTTAATAGGTTTGTTTGATAAGAATAGCATTCTACCGCTACAACTGCCCCTCCTTCAAAAGACTGTTTACAGGCTTTAACAAACTAACCTACTTAACAAACTAACCTAGTAAACTAATTCACTTACTATACACGACATGACAATTAATACACTTTACTCACTGGCTTACACTTCTTCATTTACTTTATCTCAACTTATACTACACAATCCCTCTACTTAAATAGTCAGACATAACATTTTCGGACCCTTTAATATATCTAATGTTAAAGGAATAGTTTTGGAGTGCCAAACTCCATCTCATCACCCTTGCATTTTTCATTCGACCCTCTTTCATATATTGCAATCCGCAATGGTCTGTCTCAATTGTAAATGTCTTTCCACAAAGATATCGGTCGAACCTGCTTATACCCCACATGATTGCTAAGCACTCTCTCTCTTCCACAGAATATCTTCTCTCTCGCTCTAACAGCTTCCTGCTCGCATACGCTATGGGATGATTCGTCCCCTCGTACTGCTGCATTATCACACATCCGATTCCACTCCCACTTGCATCAGTTTGTAGGATGAAATCCTTCTCTAAATTTGGAAGTCTCAGAATTGGTTCTTTCGCCAATTCGTTCTTCAACTTTGTAAAGCTAACCTCCAGCTCTTCATTCCATTCTACTATCCCAGGTGCTATCTTCTTCGTTAAGTCACTTAACGGTGCCATAATTTCCGCACAGTGTGGTATGAATTTCCGATAATAGTTTATCGCTCCAAGGAAACTCCTGACTTGTTTCTTTGTCTTTGGACGTGGCATGTCTATTATTTTATCCACTGATTTCTCCTTTGGACTTATGTCATCCTTGTTCAACGTATGTCCCAAAAAGTCAATCTTTCCATATCCTATTGAACACTTCTTCGGCTTCAATGTCAAATTCGCTTGTCTCACTCTTTCGAAAAATATCTCCAATGTCTTCAAATGTTCTCTCCATCCTTTATTATGTGCTAGAATGTCGTCGACATAACTTTGAAGATTTTCTGTTCCTTGAAGAATCTTCCTGATTAAACGGTTGTAACTTGACGCACTATTGATCAATCCAAAAGGCATCACATTGAACTTGTATATCCCGTTGGCACATACAAATGTAGTGTAGTCTTTCGATTCTGGACTCATAGGGATCTGCCAATAACCCTTGCAGAAATCGAACTTGCTGTAGATTTTACTACCACTCAACTTATTAAAAATATCCTCATTTGTCATCATAGGCTCAGGATCAAATATTGTAAGTTTGTTTAGCTGTTTGTAATTACAACACAGTCTATTGCTTCCGTCTGATTTCTTGACAACCACCAGCGGTGCTGCATAAGCTGCCTCTGATCTTTCTATCACCTTATTGTCTAACATCGTCTGGATCTCCTTATCTATTTCTTTTTGCAAATGGTATGGTGTTGGATAAGCTCTTTGTCTTACTGGCTCTTCACTCGTCAAATGTATTTCATGCTTCACTAAGTCTGTTCTCCCAGGCTTGTCTGTGAAAATGTCTTCATATTTCTTCAGTAGTTTCCTCATTTCTCCTTTTTGTTCTTCATCCAAATCAGGATTTATATCTACATCTTCATAGGTCTCTGTTTGTTCACTTACATATAAATCCAATATTTCTTCTTCTTCATCTTCACCCACTTTTCCGTCATATACTACTGCTGAAATGTACGCTACAGTCTCGGCATCTTCTCTTTCGTGATATTTCTTTAATATATTAATGTGATATGTCTTTATCTTTCCTTTCTCGATTTCAACTCTGTAATCATAGTCTCCAATCTTCTCTTTCACAACATATGGCCCTTGCCACTTTACTAACATCTTGTTCTTACAACTAGGCAATAGTAACAACACCTTATCACCTATTTCCAACTTCCGGTATCTCGCTTTCCTGTCATAATACTTCTTGTTTTTAGCGTTCGCTTTGTGTATCGCTTTCTGCGCCATATCACAAGTCTCCTCAATCCTTTCTCTCAAGTCCTGCATATACGTATATACGTCTTTCACTTCTTCTTCCACTGTCTCATTGGTCCATAACTCCTTCAGGATCTGCACTGGTCCCCTACACGATCTACCAAATATTAGTTCGAATGGTGTGAAACCGTGACTCTCATGTACTGTGTCTCTCAACGCAAACAGTAATGGAGCTATATAACGATCCCATTCTTTCGCTTGTTCACCAATCAACTTCCTCAACGTCGCTTTGATGGTTCCATTAAGTCTTTCTACACATCCATTGCCCATTGCATGGTATGGACTCGTCATGGTGTGTTTTATCAATAGCATCTTATTTACTTCAGCCATGAGTTCGGAAGTGAACTGGCTTCCACGATCAGTATGGATCTTCTGAGGCACTCCCATACGACAATAAAATCCGAACAAAGCTTCTGCAACTTCCTCAGTACTAATTCCTTTCAATGGAATAGCTTCTGGATACCTTGTACTCAAATCTATGATGGTCAATATGTATCGATAACCCCTTGCAGACATAGGGTTAACTTCTCCGATTATGTCTATGCATATGTGTTTGAATGGTACATCTAATACAGGTAGATGACCCATAGGCGCCTTGTGGTTCACCTTCTTGTCAACTGACTTTTGACAAATATCACAACTCAACACATATCTCCGTATATCTTGTCCTATTCCAGGCCAATAGAATTCATTTAGAATTTTATCATGTGTTTTCCTCATTCCTAAATGAGCCGACAACAATGAATTATGTGCTACTGCTAACACTTTATCCCTCAATGGTTTAGGTACCATTAGTTGCCATTTCACCTCATCCTTCTGTACTTCTTTGTATCTTTTATACAACAATCCCTTCTTTTTCACATATGGTTTATCTTCTATGTTGTCTTCGTTACCATCCCATTCAATTGCTCTTTCCATTTGTTTCGACATAGTTTCATCTTGACTCTGCAACTCCTGTATCTCTTTTACTGACACATTCAAGTTCGGCATCTCCGCCACTTTCAATGGTTTGTATTTTGCTACCTTTTTAGCTTCTGCCCTAGTCTCCACAACTGCTACTGTCATTAATTTTTCATCTTGATTCCTCATCACATTGTCAGAAAATCTTACTGTTTTCTTTGCACCAATAGGTCTTTCTTCATGTTCTGTTTTTCTAATCAATATTCCTTTGTTTTCCACTTCAGTACATTTCTCAATTATTTCTTTTGGCTCATGATTTGTCACACTCTCAGTTCTTTCATCCTTAACCATGTACTTCAATCCTTTGATTTTCCCAATTATTACTGGCTTTATTGGCTGTTCCATCACCATCGCTTGTACTTCACCATTAAAATGTTCACTCTCGATATACACCTTAGCCAATGGGAAACATCTTAAACTCCCATCAACTAATACACAATGTGTTTCTTCTCCAGTCAACGCTTCTTCATTTATCAAAGAACGTTTTACAATACAACAACTTGCGCCTGTGTCGTATAAGCATCCCACTGTGTTTCCATTAACTGTCACCTGGTATTCACTCTTATCTTCAAGGCTAATACATCCATCATTGTCTTTTATCACCATTGCACTAGCTGCCATGTACATTGGTGGTATTTTATTATGTTCACCCTGTTTCATCTGTTGTTCTCCTCTTGTAACTTCAACCACTCTCTGTATTTCACTTTCTGGCTTAACCAAGTGTGCTCGACTTTCGAATATTTGTACTGCTGCTGCAGTGTGTTTAAATGTACCCCTGTTTTTCTTTGGGCATTGATATGCCTTATGGTTCTGTTCTCCACAGAAAAAACAAGTAATCTTATGTCCAGTTGCAATTTCTCTTTCTCTACTGAACCCTCGGTTTTGATGTACACCCTGATTTATCTTCACATCACTTCTACTCCTGTTCAAATTGTACCCAGACTGTTCCTTGGGTCTGTGTTCAAACGGTCTACCGTTCAACCTGTCACCATGGAATTTCACGTCTGATTTTGCAGACTGCTCGCTGTATTTGTAACCGTGTGCTTCAATGTGTGATTCCGCACAAACCAACATGTCCTTCAAACTCATTTTACCTTTCTCTTTTATAAACATACGAAGTTCAGTACTGCATGTCAGGTAAAACTGGTCTTTCAACAAGAGATCTTCCACTCCTTCATAAGTTCTCTCAAATCCCGCTTGTGCTAACCACTGTTGCATATACCTTCTCAATCTATGCACAAAACTAGAAGGTGTCTCTCCTGATTCCATTTTACTGGTTTTGAACTTGTTTCGATAACCACCTTCAGTAAGTTGAAATCTCTTCAACAGCTGAGTCTTCAAACACTCATAATCTTGCACTTCATCTGCAGACAACCTTTGGTATACTTCTAGTGCTCTGCCTTCCAAATGTCTAGCTAGCGTCAGCGACCAAACTTCTTTTTTAACTTCGTACGCAACACAGGTTCTCTCGAATCTCAACAAGTAGGCATCTAAACAATCCTTTGACTCGTTGAATATAGGGAATTTGATATTTCTAATTCCTTTATTGTTTTCTCGGTGATCTCCCTGTTGTTGACCATCACCGATCCTCATGTAGTCACTCTCGTGCTCTCGGTTTTGTTCCCCTCTCGAATCAATTTCACGCATTCTCACCTGTGCTTCAAGTCTCTTTATCTCTAACTGGTGTTCGCGCTGTCCCCTCGCTTCAGTTTCAGCTGCTTCACGATTTAGTCTGGCTTCTGATTCAGCGCTCCTAATTACTTCCAATTCCAGTTCAGCCTTCTTTGCTTGCATTGCAGCCTCTGTTTCAGCTTTTCTTGTTTCTATTTCAGCTTTTCTCGTTTCTGCTTCTGCTTCAGCTTTTCTCATTTCTGCTGCTGCTTCAGCCTTTCTCATTTCTGCTGCTGCTTCAGCTTCCATCTCTGCTTTTCTCGTAGCAGCTTCTGTTTCAGCTTTCCTCGTTACTGCTTCTATCTCAAGTCTCTTGACTTCTGCTGCTGTTTCAGCTAATTTCATCTCTTTGGCGATCTCTCTCTCAGTCGCTCTATCTTGCCTCCACTCTGCCTGTCTTTCTTTGACAAAGGCACGTGTCTCGTCCCCTTCCATGTTCATCCGTTTGGCAATTTCTAACCAAGCTTCAAAATCGCTGACAGACATACTTACTGTCTTACTTGCTGACTAGCAACTTATGACAAAAATATTGGCAACTATGTGCGCTATTTAAATTTCTAACAAATAGAAATTGTTCAATTCTGCAAAGTGTCAATTCAGTTCCACAACAACAACTAATAGTTCATACACCTACTGCAGTATCTTCAATCTACAACTTCAGATTTAGTCTCTAACAATCTCCTAGCTATAATTGTTCAAAGCTTTTCTAATACTGTTCAAAAGACAGTTTTTTACTGACTCAAATCTTTACTGAATTAAATCTTTAATGACTTAAATCTTTACTTACTCAAATCTTTACTGACTTAAATCTTTACTGACTTTTATCCCGGGCACGGGCCCCCACTCGTGTCACAGCCATCAAAATCTAGGGTTTTAAATCTAGCTTTAATAGGGAACTTTATGCTCAGAGGCCATTGGGTGATCAATATTAGAATGAACTAGGACCTAAAACAAATGTAGCTGAGATTCGTTTAAAGATTATATTATAATAAAACAATATCAAACAGTAAAATACAATCAATAATCCTATCTACTTATTGTGGCGTATTATCTAATAATATTATAGCTTGTTTCTTATCTTCCACGTTGGACTTTTCCAGCGTAGATGTAGAAGTTCTTCAGTTCGTATGGATTGGAATGAAGGTTTGAAGAGGAAGGAAGGTCACCTTCTTCTTGCTTGCCGTCGTTTCCAATTCTCTTCCGTAGCTGCGTAGACGGAGAATGCTGTAGCTGGCACAGCACTCTGTAGTTTCGTCCACCTCGTTGTTTCTCCACAAGCAACGGTAGCTTCTCGTCGCTTGCTCGTCTTGTTGTAGTTTCGCCCCTTTCTTCTGCCGTCGAACTCCAATCGCAATTGTAGTTCCGAATTCGATCTTCTCCGATGTCGATCGCAGTGCACTCGCAAGTGTCTCACCAAACTTCGCAAAGTTTCCGTACGACAAGCCCTGGTATCTCTATTCCCAAGGACTTATAGTCTCACCAGTGGGACAGGCCGACAACGTGTCGCCTTCCACACCCAATTCACCGTCAGATCTTCTGAATTACCGACAAGGAACGCCACAATCGTCAATGGCCGCCCTTGCTCAGAAATCTACGTCTTCTTCCTTCGCCATCTTTTCGCTGTCTAACTTTATCGTCTGCCGTTGTTGCCGTCTGCTCAAGTTTGACGCTGCTTTCTGCCCTTCGTTGTGTTTCGATAATTGATGTAGCGCGTATTCAAGAATTGTTATAGCGCTATTATTATTATCTAACTTAATGCCACAAGTAATATTAATTATAATCTACAATACGCCACATATTGTCTAGCTTAATTCTTACCTATTTAATACTTATACAATGCATCATTTAATAGGTTTGTTTGATAAGAATAGCATTCTACCGCTACAACGGCCAAAGACCATCGGAAATTTTTTCACACCCAGGACCGAAAATTGCTGACCCCTCGAAAATTTCTGTATCCGCCCCTGCCACTGAGATAATTATATCAAGAATGGCTGTCAATAGGCCTGTAGTATAAATAACAAACAGTAGGCTACGTTGAACATGCGACTGATTTAAAAGTGAGGTTCTCCCATCCGCCATTTGCAGACTGTTCCATACCGACCAATCACAGGCGATTTCTCATATCGAATACTCGCAAGCGATTTCTCACACCGACCAATCACAGGTCAGGTTCTGTTGAAGGCTCATTTTCAAAATGGCGTTGTTCATCATTCATCAACGGGTAGCAATGCGATTCGATGTAGCCTACTGTTTGTTATTTATACTGCGCTGCTATCCACAGAGGTTCAACATGGCCGACCATCAACGTTGTTCAGCCGCAGATGATTGACAGCAAATGACCCGGAAACTCGGTCAGCATGGAAACAGGTGGTTTATGGCTGCATATAGGCTATAGCAATTGGGGAACGGACCCTCGTGAGTTACGACTCTCGCACGGATTTTCATCAGCCGAAGGAAAATAAGAAAGACAAGAGAAAAGAGATGGCTATATTAGCCTATAATTTTATATATACACCGTGTCTCAATAAAAAAGGTGCAGAATTGTTTTTGTCAGAACTTCGCCAAATTTCCACCAATCTTAATAACTTTTGGTAGGTAGACGGGAAAATGGCTGAAATTTCATACTATATATAAATTTTCCACCTCACCTGACTCATTTCACCACACTACCTTGTTAAACACAGATTACCAATTTTTCATATAACGCTTAAATTTTATTGCCTGCAGCAAACTTTCTGACAACTGAATTAGCACGCAGTAAAGTAAAATGTGGTTTACTTAGCAGAGTTTTTTAATTGCTATGACAGATCTGCTTAAAAGTGTTAGAGTTGGTGCACTAAATGCGCCCCGCATACACGGACACAAGCGCTTAGACGGCGGCGCAACTGGCCGATGCGGCATCGACGATCAACTGGTCAAAGCTCGCCCACTCGTCAAGCAAGAGCGTTTCGAGTTCGTCGACACTGGCTATTCTGGACCGGTAAACCTTCTCCTGCAGCACACTCCATTTGCTATTATAGTCGACTGTTGTCAAGATCAGCGAATTCGGTGGCCACAGTGTTGGAAGGATGAAGTCGGGCGTCTCTCGCTCCAGGAAAGAGACGGTGTCGCGCGCTTGATGCGCCATCCTGTGAAAGATAATAAACTCGCCCTGGGATATCCGGCGCATGTCTGGCGGTATCTTCTGGGCATGAAGGTTGTCGCGATATTAGGCCTATGCCCCATTCACTTCAGCACCCAGCTCGATGCAATGGATTTCAGTGCAGACAAGGCTCGAGACGCCGTTATATGAAAAATTGGTACATCTGCGTTTAACAAGGTAGTGTGGTGAAATGAGTCAGGTGAGGTGGAAAATTTATATATAGTATGAAATTTCAGCCATTTTCCCGTCTACCTACCAAAAGTTATTAAGATTGGTGGAAATTTGGCGAAGTTCTGACAAAAACAATTCTGCACCTTTTTTTATTGAGACACGGTGTATATATATCCTCTGGTTATATGTAGCCTATATATATATATATATATATATATATCCTCTGGTTACAATAAAATGCCTCTTTAATCTTTCCTAGTGGCTGATCTTCCAATGGTTCAAGCCAGGAATCACTTACGTAGCGCTATAAAGTTTCAGGATTCAATAAATCGCAACATCGAAATTGGGTTAATAGAGTTGATTGCACATCTGCTAAGCCAGTCATAAAACTGGACGCTATGCTTCAATAAGGAGGAGCAGGAAATGAACTTACTGCACTTAGCATATACTTACAACTGGCGTGTTTTCGCGATTGTATTGCTTCATTTGCAGAAACAGGTTTATTACCACGAATAACGGATCGATCTGACATTAACGGACCTCAGTCTTTGCTTCAATGCTGCAATGACGCAGTGAACTTGGCACGTTTCTAGCCTACTTAACATATTCTACTTAACAGTGGCGGCGCTAGGGGAGGCTAGGGGCTAAGCCCCCCTATAAGAGGCTCATCCCCCCTAAAAAAGGACCATCCGATTTTTTACATTTAAATATCCACGATTTTCGGCCGACGACTAAAAAAAGTCGTCAGAAATTTCGGCGGTGAAAATGGAAAATTTTCATGAGATTTCGGTCGATGACTAAAAAAAGGTCGTGAGAAATTTCAGCCCCCCCCAAACTGAAATCCTGGCGCCGCCGCTGGCACTTACACTGGGAGGAGGGGCCCGGTGGGTCGTGGATATTATTGGATAACACACTAGCATGGAGATCAGCGGACTCCAGTTCGATTCCCGAAGCCCCCGTAGGATAGATGTGCTTTGTAGGCTCCTATTAGTGTCCTTGTATTGTATTGCAGGCCGTCTGTTCTGCGAGTAATTAAGATTTTGTGATTTGTGTGAACTCTTGTGAATTGTTTCAATTTTGAATGCCTGTGCACTGTAACCGGCTTCGGTCTGTCAACCGGATCGCTGAATAAAGGAAATTATTATTATCATTATTTTACTTGGTATCTAGCTGTCTAAGCTTATAATATTATTTTTATAGAACGTAGGCCTGCCGCCTAAGTCAAGATAAATGGACGTAGTTAGGCCTACATCACGCAAAAGATTGAAGGAAAGACTGAGGTCCGTTAATGTCAGAACGATTCCTTCTTCGTGGTAATAAACCTGTTTCTATAAATGAAGTAATTCGATCGCGAAAACACGCCAGTTCTTACGACATGACTTTTTTATCGAAACAGCGACCCTAAACACCCTGCTCTTATAATACCAAACAACACAATCTATTATATTCGCTAGGTGGAAGACTGGTTTCATCAATGACCAAACTACGCTGTTGCTAGATGAGATAAATAATTTTTAGTCGCTAGGAGGCGAAGGACGAAGGTTGTATGCACAAAATTTAATGTGAAAGAATGCACACATCTTATCTTGCCGTTTGACAAGCACAAATTGCAACCAACATCTTCTGCACTCTTGTCTGTTTCAATAGGTGCCACAAAATTTTAAAGTTGACCACTTAGTTTTCTTAGACTTGCCTCTTAATTGAGCTTCTGATATTTCTTTGGAATTGCTATGATTTTAGTGCATTTAACTGAATTGCTTATGTACTGTTGTTACAGTATTGCTGTGGTACAGAGATATTACAAGTTTTAGTTTAAAAATTTTAAATGCATTTTCCAAATGTTGCTATGATTTGAGTTTCAGACATTTAGAGACAAGTGTTTTCATCCTTAAACTATCTTGATTTCATCTGTAAGCTATAATTCTAATTCATAATGCATCAAGTCTTCATGATCTATCAAATTTAAATTCTAAGATTAGCATAACAATAAGTGCAATTTTAATATTACTGAGCAATTGTTACTGCTACTGTGGTCAAGAAATGGCAGAATATTATATTATTAGTAACAGGGACAGCATGGATGTTCATCGTCATCATCACCATCATCGTTGTCATCATCACCATGCATCATCGTCATCATCATCATCATCATCATCATCATCATCATCATCATCATCATCATCATCATCATCATCATCATCATCATCATCATCATCATCATCATCATCAAACAATGCAGAATCAAGTTTTTTCAGTGGTGGGCCTAGTGGTCTGGAATCGATTTACGCCAGAAAGCTGTACCTGGTTCTCGGAACTCTTACTGAAGTATTTTTCATTCAACTCAAAATTGTACTTTTCTGCCGTGCTGGAGTGGGTGCACCTCTGAGTAGTTGCCTTGAAGTGGTGCTATAGAAATTCATGAATGAATAAATGAATGAGCATCATCATCATCGTCATTAGAATTATTTCAAAATGAATTATTTTACTAGGAATCAGCTTAAATCATCAACAGGTAGTTACATGTGCCCTCATTGCTACCAACATCAATAAGCATCACTTCAAATGGATGTAAAGCTTAAGAAGCATCCTTACGAATATTGCTATTACGTACAAGATTTCTGCGACGTTACTTTGCAATTTTAATGAGTAACTGCTATTACTCAGTGTCCTAATGCACAAGGCATAACGAAAAGCAGACCAGAACCAAAGCAGAATCAGGCTAATTCATATCCAGATGATCAGTACATACAACAGATATATAACGTGACTCAAATGTCCAACTGTGTACAGTGTACACATTTTAAGAATTAGTTGAAAGTTTGCTAAATTTATATGGGCTGCACTTTTAATATGTGCTTACTCAGAAAAAAGCAAATTTAGGTGCACTATATGAATGCCTCAAGAGATTCAATAATATTACAAAAATTACACCAGTCACAGGCAGAACGCAGCAGCAAATATATATCTTTCAATGACACGAAATATTTTTTTACATTACTCCGGGATAAAATAGTCTTATAATTCCACTGAAATTGTCTTATAGCATAACAGATTAGCCTCAAGGTCCTCCATTGCTTCAAAGTACAGCTGAACTTTAAAAGAGTGTCATATAATTGTCTAACCTATACATAAATATTGTACAGAAGTTGGCAAATGACAGAAGGAACATAACTGAAAACACCTCATTTAAAAACAAATATTTTTGTAAGTATCTCCATAGTAAAGCAGTCTCAGCACGCGACTGAAACATCTCACAGACTAAACACATAAGTATCGGGTTTAACTCAGGATCCCTGGATGACCTTTCGGATTTTCTCCGCATCATCCTGGAGCGTCTTCTCGTGTGGATTCAGTTTCAGAGCTGCCTCGTAGTCCTGAAGTGCTTCGACGAATAGCTCCAGGTGGCAATACGCTGTGCCTCGGCGCACATGTGCCTTCAGTCTACTGTCCAGGTTCTGCGCAACAGGTGGAGTGAGCAGTTCCAGGGCCTTTGAGCAGTCATCAATGCAGCGAGTGCAGTACTCGAGGCGAGCACTGTCGTTCGGATCACTGGTCTGCTCGTTAAGCTGAGCCAGATAGCAAAGAGCACGATTTGAGTAGAGCGATGCCATCTGACAGTCCATCTGGATGGCATGCGAGAATGCATTTATTGCGGATTTAAAGTCACCGGATTTGATGTAAGCGTTGCCTTTGTCTCGCAGCCAGACCGGATTTCGCTCTTCCTCTTTCAGATCTTTGTTCTGCAGCTCCCTGATGCGCTGACTCTCCGCAACTTTCCGCAACCACTCCTGCTCCTGCTGGTCAGTGGACTCGCGAGTTGGTGTCGGAAAACTGCGCGGTGTAAATGAAACGCTGATCTTCCCAGACTCACGAACTGAACTTTCCCCTGCCTGTTCATGAAATATATTGCCCTTCTTGATTCGTCTGTTGTGGCATTGTGGCTTTTCTGCAGTTGTGTTAGACCGATTTGTCACTTCTGCCATTTCAGAAATTGCTTTTGTAGCAACCTCGGCCAACTGTCTCTGGCTTTCCTTCCATTTTTCGAGTTCCTGCGTAGCCTTTTCCCGTTCACTTTCTTTCAGATCTTCAATTCTTTGTCTCTCTTCTTGCTCAAGCTTCATCTGCTGACTAACGCCATATCTTCCTAGTTCGTGTTTGACAGAGTTTCGTTCTTTCCTCTCTTCGATCGCCCTTTCTCCATAGCGCAAAATGGCTGCCTCGCGTAACACCTTCTGTGTCTCTTTGCTTTCAGCGTCCAGATTATGCAACTGAGGCCACAAACCTGGTTCAGTTTTACTAAGTTTCAAAACCGCCAGTCCGTTCCCAATCTCCATTGCACTCAAGCGATCTTGTACTTGTCCGAACAGAAAACATTCGAAAAAGTATGGCGTAAAATTAATTTTAACGTAATTCTCGGTAGACAGAATATCCACCTTATTCTTTACGATGCCTTTCAACGGAACCGATATGTAAACCATTTGCTCCGTTTGAGTCCAGGTGTAATCCTTCACAATAATCGGCATTTTAGACAAGAATAAAGACCGACGTGTAAAAACTTAATAAAAGTGGCTTTTAATCGTAACTGACACCGACGCTAATTTGGTTGCTACAACGCAGGGAACTCTGGGATAGAGAATGACGCTTTGTGTAGAACTAATTTATGTGCAACACACGAATAGAACTCGTCTGTCGTCAGCAGCTATACTAAATAACTTCGGAGCGTTATAAAAATTATTTATTTATTCTGCTTGGTTGGTGGTGGCTGTCTAAAAGATGGGAATATCGTAATTAAAAATGCAAGTCGCTGTTCCAGCTTTCAACGTGATTGTAGCAAAGACCTTATAGTCTAGTCGTAGACTAGAATATCTTTGATTGTCGTGTAACGTATTCTGATTCCTGGCCCTTTCTATCATAACAGGTGCCAGAACATAGTGCTTTGTACTGTGTAATGGCACAGTATAAATAATAAGATGCGGTAATCATTTTAAAGGATTATAACAGCATGTGTCCCTAAAGGGATCATGCTGTTTTATCCTTGGTTTGATCAGCCTTTTAATTCAAGATATGGAGAAGTTCACATAAGTGAACTGAACTCTTATTTTCCTCGTTGCTTTATCTGTTGATCGAGTAGCTTAACAAGAACGTTCAGTAATTTTGGTGTGATTTAAAAAAATATTTATGACGCTTCCAAGTAGTTTTACGTTCCGCTAGACGATGGCGCCAGTGGCGCATTGGCGATTTAGTTACGTCATTGAATATGTAATCTGAATGTTTGGCTGTGGTGAGAAGGAGGGAGGAGGAGGAGAATGTTTTCGTGGACCGTGACTAAAAAATCTAGAGATCAACTGCTTAGGAAGGAATTTAAATGGCTGACTTTGTAATTAAATGCTGTATTTCAGCTTTCAGCGCTCACCTCTTTGATTTGTTGTACTAGCGTTGTCAACGTCTCGTTTCAATTGAACGGTCTATTCTTAAGAGGCTTTGACGACCTTGAGCCGAGGTGAGTACCATACCAAGCAGTTCAGTTTCTACCTGACTTATGATCATGATCCAGAAGTGGGCCTTCGCGAAACGATTTGGCTATTTGTAAAGGCCCAGGTTATGATTCTCGACCTCTCCTGCTTAAGCTGGATTTTCAGCTGCCTGTTTCATTTCGAAGGCGAGTTCCTAGCCGGTATTGTCGGTGTTATTACGTGGTATAGCCGTAGGTTTCGTGAGCTTTGTGGAGAATGCCTGCATATTAGTTCAGCTGATTTCGTAATAATTTCACTAATGAATCACGCACATGCATTCAGTGACAAGCGTATGAAGTCCAGTATTGAGTTTGAGGCTGAGTTTTGTTGAAACTTATTTCGTCCACAGTAAACAACTAATTGAAAAGAAGTGCTGCGAAAAGAAAGTGAACATTGCAGGTGTTTTCTTCTTACGGCAAGCGATTGTGAATGAGTGCAGCAGTCTTCGAAAGATCTAGGATTTTTATGAAACAGTTATATTGGGATTTTATGCTGTGAAGTGGATAAAAGTGTTGGCCTTATGGCATTTTTTGATGTCTCCAGTGCTTAGCTGAAAATTCCGTGAGTGGTTTTGCTGTGTTTGATGTAGTAATTACTTTTGTGTGAATATTGACACCAATCTAAACAACAATTAGATACAGGGCTTAAAGTGTGACTAGACGGTCATGGATCGTGCTCATGCACTTATTTTAAAATCTGAATGCCGTCCAGCTACTTATTGGCCAGCACAGCCTGGAAAGTAAGTGGCATCCAGGCGCTTCTTTTTGAAAGGTAAGCGCGTCCAGGCACTTATTTTTCCACACTTTAAGCACTGGTTAGAACAGCTTGATTTCATTGTTTAAATGGATGATAACTGATATATTAAACTTAGGGAGTTTTATGCAATGCATTGGTTAAAAACTGCCTTTAAACAATTTGAGTTTAGATGCATTTAGCAAATGGTTCATGAATGTATGTCCTTTCTTGCTAAGTAAGTAGTACTGGTTGAGGTCACAAAGAGACGGCAAGAGCTGATGAATGCCGTGGTAAAAACCGTGTTATAGCTCTGTGAGTTACTGCTAATAATGCTGATAGAATTTCAAACCTGAGTCAATCAATCTGCACATCAAACAGCCTGTTAGTGGGATTGTACTGAAACAGCGCATAACACTGCAAATAATAAATAGGTTTTGGTAAACAAAGCACGGCCATTAGGAGTTGATTATTGCTGTAACTGCTGGCAGAAATTCAGTTGCTGCCAATGGTATTCGAACGTGTACTCTAGAAAGTCATGTCTGTTATCATTGGACTAAGGTCTGTCTGACAGGTCCAAATTATGCTGTAATATGGAATCTATAGTCTATGTGGCCCACAACCCAGCCACAATGTCTAGTGTGGTTGTTAATACTTTTCAGATAAAAGTGACAAGCTTGAAAGGCTACAATGATTGTGCTGTGCTGCCAGATGCTTTTAAATATGTCTGTATGCATTGTAGCCACATTTTCTCTATGCTTTTCACTAATATATTGAAAGACTTTTGTGGCCTGCAATTTCAAGCTGGAAGTAATTTCATGCTAGAATCTAATAGGCTACTGTCAATTGTGGGAAAGTGGAAATTCTCTGGTCTAATTTGTCGTTCAATGATGTTTTGTGTCTCGTTAAATTGTGTTTTGGCCTGGAACCGTTATTTACTGTATTTCTGACCTCTTCTCTTGTATTTGGTGCTTTACTCCTGAACCAAAAGATCTTTCAAGGTTGTCAGGTTCAAAACAACTGTTGATACAGTGTTAACTTCTCATTCTGTGCAAATAATTTAGAAATTAGGTACCATTCAAAACAATTTTGTCAGGCAAGTTAATTTTCTGATTTTCTTGCTTCAATGAAACAGCGTTCCTTGGACTCAATTGGTTCTGTAGGAATATGTAGTTTGTACGAGCAGTCCAATTCATTAGTTGTTATGAATATTTTAACAGTAATGATGCTATATAACATTTTTCATTTTCCATTTTTTTCTCAACTGAACCGGTTTTCCTGGAGTCCTGCTTCTGGTTCCGCATCGATTCGTAGTTTGTATGAGCCATCCAGTTAAATTGTCGTTATTTTTATGACTTATAAATCCTTTGGGAAATTGCCTCGTGGACACAATTTTGCGGTGAGGAAATTGGATTCAGGGACATTATAGATTAGTCATTAGTTAGCGTGTTGCCGTGGTTATCACCCTTTAATGCCGCATGGATGCTGCATTTTGCAATCAAATGCAGATGCATTAGCAGATTTTGCTAATACCATGTTGCGTATAGTGGTATATATATGTGTACTCTAGATTCTCTATGCTATGCAACCTGTAGGAAGCTGTATTACGATAACTGCTGCATTATAACAGGTTTTTTGTTATGATGAATTCAGGTCCTGAAGCTGTAATGATCCATTTTCAGCGCCCACTTTATATGAGAATCGAGGCTTGTTTTGATGAGGTTGTACTGTCTATGTGTTTGCAATCATGCCATCAGATGTGAATGCTTTAGCTGTCACACTTCAGTTGATCTGAATTTATTTGCAGTTAGATGCAGTTGCATTAAAATCATCAGTCACCTTGACAGTCACCTGATGATCTCTTCACTGTAAAGGCATACATAGAGGCACCTTAGCCAGTTCAAAGTTACGCTGGCTAAGAGAAATTTAGTATGAATTCTTCTGTAGGGAGACACTAAACTACTGATAAATGTCATCATGCATGGTTCCCTGAGTTGGTTCTCAGAAAAAGATAAATCATGAGAGAGACATACAGACAGATAAACAGACAGAGACAGACAGAGACATACAGATAGTGTTAGAGGTGACATCCATTGAATCTGGTTCCATGCGATTGGAATGTTCTTCTGAAACGTTACTCAATTGATAAAATTCAAACGTTTTGGACACAACTGAGTTTGAACGTAGTTTCTTTAATATGAGATGTAAAATGTATCTGCACTTCTCAGAGGTTTTGAAGGATGCAGATATTTATAAGTAATGACGGACAAAATGTCAGAATTGCGTGTGTCAGCGTATAATGCATGTCAGAGATGTAGGCTACAAATCTTCATGAATCATAATTGGACAAACAGGAAAGCTGACAACTGCAATGCAATTGGACACGAGCATTCCGAGGATGGATGGATGGGAACTGGAAAATTTGGAAGACAAGTAAGGCCAGCCCTCTACACTTGCTGATCCGATTGTACAACATATCGAAGTAGCACAACTGACTGTTCTTGATCAAGATCTTTCCACTCCACTGAGAGCGCTTCTGAATAGCTCTGCTATGAGAAGCACTTTAAAATTTATGCTATATTAGATTAGATTAGACTTAGTGGCGGAACCTAAGTTCATGATTTGAGTGTGCGATGTGGTCTAGTGATGTCCATGCCAGGCTGTCAATCGCGGTGTTGAACATTAAAATCTCCTCCCATGGCAGATATTTTTTTGTGAGATTTCTGCTCCACTTGCTACGAGTGCACGTACTGTACACTTACTGTACAGTGTACACTGTACACTGTCAGTGGGATGAACAGATGACAAGGGAGAGGCTTAACATTTTGTTGAATCTATGAAAAATGAAGCTGCTGGCACATTAAACGCATGGCTGTCTATGGGGACTATCGTTATTGCATGTCCTTCTTTCGTGGAGATTACTGTGTGGTTGTGGTTTGCGACATTCTTGTACAGGTGTGTATGGCACGCTGGATTTGCATGAAGGATGTGATTGTGAGTACTGCAGGTGTAGAAACAATAGTGCACTGCCAACAATAACAGGTGTAGAAACAACAGTGCACTGCTAACAATAACAGGTGTAGAAACAATGGTGCTCTGCTAACAATAACAGGTGTGGAAACAATAGTGCACTGCTAAAATTTTTGCAGGTTTTGTCTTTCAAGAAATTGTGTAGTTTATGTGCTATGCATTATTGTGCTTGCATGCGTGTTGATTAGGGTGACAACGAAATGCATGGTCAAAAAATAATTTTGCCTAATCCAGTTTCCCACCCCCTACAAATGTTTAATATGACAAGAAACTCATGTGTTACAAATTTTATTCAGATTCATAAATATTTAGAGGTAGCTCCGCGCGTTAGTAGTTTGTAGCAGCGTATCACATCATTTCTTCGAAATCCCGTATGGAAATAATTTATATCTACAGAGAACAGGCTGCGCTGTGATTCATTGTTCATACTGACTAAGAATAATAATGTTTCTTGTAATTTTTAATCTTTCCCAATTCTTGGTTGTTGTTGTAATAACATGGATAAACCAAAAAAGGCTAAATATAAAGACTGTATATGTCATTTCATACAACTTCCAGCACTACATGCCTTCATGATGGTGCACGCCTGTGTTTTGTCTGGTACAAAAGCGTATCCCAGTGGATGAACTTGGTTTGTAGACCAAAATCATGGAATTAGTCGATGCCAAAGCGTTCAGCACCAGATGGGACCTCCCGTGGCATAACATCAAGATATAATTTAACAGATTTAGAGACTCATGTATACATATTTGAAGCAGATCCGGTATGAAAACGATATAAAGGTGATAACAACTGCACTGGTTTGAATCCGATGCAAAGTGAGTTTACCGAACTCATCCATCTCAATGATATTCAGCCAAGACTGTTAGGACCACTATGAGCTCTTTCACCTGGCACTGATATTTTTAGAAGTAGTCGAAAGTGGGGAATATGTGCGTATCCATGCCCCTGGAGCCCATGCATCCTGGAGCTAGTTAGCCTATAGATGGATGGCAAGGTCACATACAGTTTTAAAAGCTACTTAGTTCACTCTCAATAAACGTCACCAAACACGAGTTGTCAGCTCTCCAAGTGTTCAAAGCAGTTGTGAAGTTGTACATTAAGTGTCTGTACGCACATGCATGATCCTCGCAACGACTTGAATCTTCCGCATGAGTTTGATGCATACAGACAAACAACCAAACTTTTGCCGATTCAGCAATCAAGTCCCTCTGCAGTCATTTGTAGCATCTAGGTGAAATCATAAATGGTCTTACTTTCTTTGATACAATGGTTCCTCTGGAAGGAAGCAATGGTCACAGCCCTAAGTAAAGAAACTCATGGACAAAGTCCTTGACACGTTGTGCTGCGTGGCACTGTTACTATACCAATGCAGCGATGGTTGTCACAACATACTTAGCAGCTTCTTGTGGCAATTGGAATATCACATGACTTCCTGTCCTTAAAACCTTCACCCTAGCACTTGAGAGAGCATATTTTCTGAGTATGCTAGTGCTCCAATATGAGCAGAGAGTCTGATGGTGGTCAACAATGCCGCTGATTCATTCAATGGTGTCCTTGATCACCATGAAAAACAGAATCAATAATGTAATAAGTTGCCGAGTGGCACCCTAATGTACAAGTGCTGCATCAGCCCCACGCAATGACTTGCAACTTCTACGCGACTTGTACAGCTACGGGGATACAAATGCAGCGATTTCCAACGCTGCAATTTAGACATTCTCGGGTCATTTGTGGTATTGAGTGAAGTTCTTGTAGGGCTTGCGTTTTTCGATCCCAGTGTGCCAGTTGAAATGAAGATAGCAATGGTTGCAGCTCTCAGAAAGACTGAACACCCAGACCATCCTCGTCGCATAGTTCTCACTGCAGCAGACATCCAAGACAAACAGCTGTGTGACTTCGTGTCTCAGCACACCAGAACACTGTTCACTGCTCTTGACATCCCGCATGACTTCCTCATACACGATCCCAACACATGGGAAAATAATGAGGCCTATACTGATGGTCAGAAGAAGCTCAAAGGGTTGAAGGTGGTGAACGATGCAGCGGAGCGTGGTGTTGCACTTGTCCAGTCCTTCAACAGTGTCATCACCAACCAGGAGGAACAGAAACAGTACCTCTTGCAGGTGGTAGAGAAGCATCGCCAGACCTTCCTAATGCCAACAAATCAACTGTGCTCGGACATTAACTTGCAGTCCGACACTTGATGATAAAATATCAAACTTTGACATTGTTGAATGTTAACGCACCAGACCAAGATTTACTTAAATGTTTCAAAATGTTGTGTTCTTTATTATTACTAATATTTTGATTAATCTAGTAAGAACAATAGAACATGGAAACTTGGGAAGGTAAAAGTTTACTTCCATATAGAACACTGTAGAACAGTCAAATTTAACATTTGACTAATTTGTCGCAATGCTACGTAATAAATACAAAATCTTTAAACTATGACTTTGTGGAGCTACCAGTAAATGTTGTTATAATGTTCCAAAACTTGGTGTGCTTCAATCTTTATGTAAAATTAACAGAAGTAAGTGGTGGGAAGGTAAGAATTTGGAAAAAAAATTTGGAGTGCCACCCTAGTGTTGATGTGTGTTTGAGTGTGCTTGTGTGAATGTGTTTGTGTGTGTATATGGGTGTGTGTGTTTGTTAGTTTGTGGTGTTGCTGTATGGTGTTGTCTTGCGTAGTAAAGTGACATCTATGTCCAGAGAGCATCGATAGGTCATTTGGAAACACTCCGCTGCATTTGAATGACGCTAGAATTATGTTCCGCCGGAGTGACTCCATCGCCTCCCAATCCATAGTTACGTCTTCCGTTTTCTGCCGGTTTTTCCCTCACATTTATCTTCTTTCCATTACCGTTACTACTCTACTTTTCGGTTAGAGGCCAGAACTGTCGTGGCGCTCGTTGACCAAAATCCACGATCGGATACATGCCAAATAAAGGGTGTGGTGGTATAGTGAGTATGTTCGTTGACTTGTAGCCAAAGGGTTGCAGGTTCGAATCCACCTCAAGTCGACACGTAGGGACCTTGGTCAAGTCCTTCCCTCGCAATTGCTCAGTGCTTCAACATGAAACTTTGATGCAGTGTCCGCGTTGTAGTCGGGAGCGCCTCTGAGTAGTGAGCTTGAAGGGGTGCTATAGCAAGTGCACATACAAAGAAGGAATCTAGAAATCTAATAGGCAGGCAACTTTAGATGGGACTTTCTAAAGTTTTCTTACCAATTGTGTTCTGTTCTTATTGCTGTTCTGGATCTACACGAAGAATTGCAGCCGCTAATTAATTATTGATTCATGCATTTGCCGATCTGTCGAGCTGATATGGTTGTGTATGGCAAGCAAGAGCCAGCTCGTTATTCAGAGAGGTGACAAAGAGATCAAATGATAAACGATATTCACACTAGTACGAAGATTGCAAATGATGAGTTATTGCCAGCTGGTGTATTTGTATTGTCGAGGTTGGGCCAGAAGTGCCTCTAAAGGGCAGTTATCTTTGAGAGGTGCTATATAAATTTTGGTAATGAATGAATATTGTTTATCTCTGTATTTGTTCAGCGCTGCTTTGTAATGACAGAGCGTCATTTGTTTGATTGTGCTGGCAATTACCCATTTTAATATTTATTTATTTCGCATTTAATATTTATTTATTTCGCATTTTAATATTTATTTATTTCACATTTGCAATGGCGCCCTTCAAGCTCACTACTCAGAGGCGTCCCCGACTGCAGCGCGGACAGTCGGACACTGAATCAGAGTTTCACGTCGAAGCGCATGAGCAATTGTGAGCAGTGCTTAAAGTGTGAAAAAATAAGTGCCTGGACGCCCCTTACTTTTCCAAAAGAAGTGCCTGGACGGCGGACGCCCCGTACCTTTCCAGGCTGTGCTGGCCAAAAAGTGGCAGGACGGCATTCAGATTTTAACATAAGTGCATGGACGCCGTCCATGAACGTCCAGCCACACTTTAAACCCTGATTGTGAGTCAAGTACTTGCTCAAGGTCCCTATGCGGCAGCTTGAGGTGGATTCGAACCTGGGACTCTCTTTTCAAGGCATCGACTATGCTACCACATCCCACGAACCAAGGATACATTCTGTGGTTTAAAGTTTAATTCTCAAACCAGCAGGATACCATGTTATATACATACTAGTAAATTGTGTAGTATAAACCCAGGTTAGTGACTGATCAGGTATAAAAAGTTTACACCAATCTGTTTCAGTTTATTTTATAATAGCCTCAGCCTATAATTTATGCATTCCTCTGCTGGTCCTATTGGGAGATTTTCTGCTGTTGACAGGTTCCTCCTTAGTAACCTCCTGCTGTTAGAAATGTGGCAATTAGTTCACTGCACAGATGCGTAAAAAGGACTTAAGATTGAGGTCAGTTGTTTAAATGCCATGCTTAAGATTTAATTGGCATGCTATTTGTGTCTTCTTCTGGTCTTGGCTGCCCTGTGGTCATGAGACAACCCCCTTCAGCAACACCTCTTGCTATCTCTATATATAGAGGGGTCATTCACTTGAAATTGAAACACTCTGCTTCTGTCATTATCTTTACCCCCTTCCTGCATGATCCCTTCAATTCTAAGCCCCACTCACCAGAGTCACCATATATCTGCACATCTCAATGTTTACTTTTGTATCTTAACCTAGAACTAATTTTAATCTACCTGTCTATTGATTTTGCTTTGACTAAGCGCTTGTGAATATGCTGGTTCCTGAGATGCAGTCTTGAGATATAAACGATTACTCTGGGTTGCTAGGATTTCATTTCTTTTAGAATGGCTTAGCTATCGTTTCTAAAACTGCTTGGTGCAGGTTGGCTGTTGACTGAGATGAAATGGCTGTTGACTGAAATGAACTGTTCAAAGTACAGGTTGTTTTAGAAACACTTTTTATTAACTGGATTTAAGAACACAAATAGTTTTAATTGCTATGTTGGCTTTTGCCTGCCACACAAAAACATGTCAACTCTGTGGATCTGCAAATACAATCCTCAATAATTGGCTGTTGCACTTTTTCCTGTAGACCCATAACAGCTATGTGCACAGAGCCTTTGTGAAAATCAAAAAAGGTCCTCTCTAGACGTGTGCCTATTAAATTATTGAAATTACTACCTAATGGTCAAGTGCTAATTGTATTACAGAAGTAGATCACGAACATCTATGAATTATTAAGCTGCTCTTAGATCATTTGTTACCAGTTGTAGTTCTTAAGTTGTCTGAATTTTCTGCTTTATTAAGATGACAACTGGAGATTTTTCTGTGTGGGCCACTTGTGAGTTCGTATGCTAATGCCCGTTCTAGCTGTTTAATGATATCATGCAGTCGAATTGGTATAGAGCTGTTGGCCAGTAACATGGAGACTGGAGAGTATTATTTTCACCTATTATTTTCACCACCTCCCTCCTCTCAAGAAATCACTATCTAATTATTTTGAGCAATCCCCTCCCCCGCTCAGTGGCTCAGCACACGGTCGATGTTCTGCGGTGTATGTACTTGCGAACTTTGGAAGGAGGACAGTATTGTCAAATATGCCCATATAGTGGTATTGCATTTCTTAAAGATGCAGTTGATGCCATTGAGGTCTCCCTTTGTAGCCAGTGCATGAATTTTTTTCTACATTTGCTGTCATTTTGTGTATACTCTGCAATTAGAAAGAATTGAATTGAATTGAAAAGGGAGAATGTAACTTTCGCCACAGTCCAATGGGAGAGATGTCTCTGAAGAGTTTTCCTCAGCTGTTGTTTCACTGAGAGGTCAACAGTTTCAGGTTTATACCCCTTGACCTTTGATGTCCATGACCTTGTTGGTTTAGACTAAACCTTTGGGGTTGTGCATGGACTGACGTTTGAGGAGTAAGTGCAGGCAGTTGGTACCCTGTGCACTGTGTGCAGTGTGATTATCTAGAGTGGAAATCTTTAAATTACATGAGAGGAGATTTTAAAATTAAGGAACTGACCATTCTACATGTTGTATGTTTGTATGGGCGCTTGCTGTTATAGCGTCCTTCAAGATAACTATTCAGAGGCGCTGCCAACAACGGCACGGACACCGAATCAGAGTTTTACGCTGAAGTGCGTGAACAGTTGTGAGTGAAGGACTTGCTCAGGGTTTCTTATGCAGCAGCTTGAGGTGATTCAAACCCGCAACCTTCCGACTCCAAGGCACCGAACATACCCCCAAATTCACCACACCCATGATATGGGTATGGCACCCATAGTGCTCTGATGTCATAGCGTGTTGGAATGTGTCTATGTATTTGTGTCCCTGGAATGAATGGCAGGGCTGTTGAATGTTGACGTTGTATACGAGGTGCAGATAATAATGTTGAACTATAGGTTTTTTGGAGCTCTGCTATATTATTCATCGCTTCAAAACATTCTGTGTAGTGAATACCCTCGATGAAGAATTTTGATGAGGTTTTCAATGGCTGCTTTGCGTTTTCACTCTGGCAAGGGCATTTTGAGTCAAGCACTTATGTGAACTTAAAGTATTATGCTGTTTACTGCAGTATGCATATATGCACTTTAGTGCACCACTGGTTCATGCTATATTTAAATGATGAAGTATTGGTGGCTTGGTTAGCATTAGTGTTTCACTGGTTGATACCATAATAATAATTGTACCTCCGGTAGTATATTTATGTGCTCTATCGTATAACTTGCACGTCATATAGGGTCTATTGCAACTTTGTATTGCCAGCTAAAAATCTCATGCGCTTTGTATAGAAAGCCACCCTGCTATGCTCATTAATGATGACAAAATTTGTCATAATTGATAAGTGATAATTTAATTATCTACTGTAATTACTAATTAGCCTAGTAAACACAGAATTGTTCTTTTTGTAATTTCTATTATTATTGACACTCATTCTAAGATAAATTCAAATAGACATGGACATATAGACAATCTTAGGTAGTTGTATTTCATTTGATTAGCTGCTTTTTGTACTTGATAGCATCATAGCAGTGTGTCTGTCAGGTTTTTACCATCAAACGAATATAATAATGCACTACTATATGACTGTGTCAGTGTTTTGTAGTATAAAGTATAAATTTAAACCTTTTGTTTCTGAATTGATTATAACTACCTGTTTAAATTGAAAGCGTTTGATCGTTTTATTGAAGTGATTGTGTGTTATTGTTGGTTGGCTCAAGATATTAAGAAACTGGCTATATAGCTGCCTGCTCTGCAGAATTGTTTTCCCAAAATGGACACTGCTTGTTCAGAGGCCACGAATTCAACAACTTTAGAAGTTCAGTTATATACAAAAACACTTGAAATGAATGGGTTAATGACTGCTTGAATAAATGATGGTTGTTGGAAATTTTCAAGTTCTGGTGCCTTCCCCCATTTGCCAGTCCTGCAGTCATATGACAAAGCTTGGATAAATGAGTGTAGGCCTTTTCCCCCTGGACAAACAGAGATATTGATGTACTCTGCTCTGTCTATTCAAACCTATGGACTTGGCTTTGTGACAGTGTTATTAGTCATGGCCAAATATTGGTTGATTTATTCAAGCCGTCTGTTTTCTGTGCTCAGTAATTGTGGCACTTTTGCTGTCCATTAACAGCTGGAATAATCCACTTAAATTCTTTCCATCACCTGCCACTCTATGTGGTTTACGTCATTCATTTTCAGTTCATATATATCATTATCGTCAATTTATATAGGGCCACTTCAGGAGGGGTACTTCTGACCTAACGAGCCATAATCGACGAGAGTGGTTTTCATATGCTTGAAGAAAAGTAGCAACAAACAAGTTCGTTATGGAGGCTGCTGGCTAACATTTTCTCTACGTTTAATTGTTTGTATGCATACTTGTTATAGCAACCCTTCAAGCGCTCTACTCAGAGGCGCTCCCGACTACAGAGCGGACACTGCATCGGAGTTTCATGCCGAAGCGCTGAGCAATTGCAAGTGAAGGGCTTGCCCAAGGTCCCTACGTGGCGACTTGAGGTGGATTCGAACCTGCAACCCTTTGGCTACAAGGCGACGAACCTACCCACATTGTCATAATCATAATCTCGAGATTTTGACAGTGCCCCCCAAAATAACCAGCTTACTCACTGACGCTTGGTCAAAACATTATAATCGATAGACGTTCAGGCGCGAGATGAAATTGATTCCAGATGAAGATGCAAATGGTCTGACGGATGGATGGCAGGCAGGCAGAGGCAGGTATTATAGTCCGACGGCTGAGGTGAATGGTGTTTCTTTTACTTCTGTTGTTCGGATCAATTCAGTTTCTATTTGTTTTCCTCTGTCAATCAGATTTCAACAATCCATATATATAGTGGCCTTGAAAGACATCTGTCTGGTTATCTGAATACCATCTAGTATCAAGGTCCCAAGTTCAAGTCTTGGTCAGAAGAAAAATTTATGTGCCTGGGGTCTCTTTAGGTTCTGTTGTGGTCTACCTCTGAACCATGAACTAGTACGGTAGTTATGCATTGCAGCACAATACAGAAGTGCCTGTACGACCCTTACCTTTCCAGGCTGTGCTGGCCTAATAAGTGGCAGGACGGCGTTCAGATTTTAAAATAAGTGCATGGACGCCGTCCATGACCGTCCAGGCACACTTTAAGCCCTGATGCATTGTAAGTGTTAGGGGCTGATATAATATTCAGTTGTGCTGTATAAAAAAGAGAGATTGCAATTTTATAGCCTGGTGCTAAGATGACTGAACTCTTTATGGACTACTAGCTGGGGTACCCGGCGTTGCCCGGGAAATTTAGGATTCGACCAGCTCCCGGCCTCAACCCCACCACACCACGCCCCACCCCTTCAACCCCACCCCATCAACCCCACCCCACAAAACCCCACAGCACTCCGACCTCCACCGGTACGCCACCCATGAAATTAGGGTTTTCGGAGAAAATTCCTTCTCACTTTGTGTCTCCTGCCGATACCTACACAGTAGTGGAGGTTTGGAGCGAAAAGCTCAAAAACTGTGGAAATGCATCCCGAACAAACAGACAGACAGACACACAGAATCTTCTCTTTATTTATATAGATGTGTTATGGTTGACCGGCAAAATGTTATGATTATGATTGGTGAATGTTTATTATAACTGCTTTTGAAGAGGATCATTATGGCATTGTGCTTAAATTTGAGGGTTGTTCAGGAGGGTTACTTAGGAAGGTTATTGAGGAAACTTGTCTAGGATGATCATTTAGGAGGGTTATTTGGAAGGGTTATTCAATTTAGAGTTGTTTAGGAGAGTTATTTGGGAGTGTTACCATACATCAGTAGGAGGGTATATAGCAGTATGTTATATACTATCCTAGAGGGTATATACTGTAGCAGTGTGTTAGCCTGAAGAGAAAGAAGTATATAGCTGTGTTGTTTTAAGGTGTTTATCAAGCAAGCACAGGAGATTGTTATGGGTTTTTTTCATTTGCTCGGCACCAACTCTCCAAGTTGTGTAAGAACAGTTTTTCCAGTTGTTATTGTTTCCGCTCCAGCAAAAAGATCCTTGAACCCTGTGACCTTTTTACCTCTGCAACCGTCCTATCCAATACAGGTGCAACGTAAACAACATGGAGAGAAGAGTTAACCAGCATTTACCATACATCAGTAGTTGGGCAGAAGGTGGTGCTTGGTGGGTAGACTTAGGGATTGGGGCAAATGGGGTCTGCTATACATTCGTCTTTATTAACCTGTTGTGTGTGCTTTTGATAAAATGCCAAGATTTGTGATGTAGAGGGGTGTGGGGGGGATTAATGGGAGGAGGAAAGAGGCAATGGCAGAAACGAGGCAGGCTCTAAATGCCACTGATTGAGAGGCAAGGTAGGTGGATTGTTTGGGGCAAGGCTTACATACAACGTGGCGGTGGTGTGTGTGTGTGTCTGGAAGCTTTTCCCGATTGGTATGTGCCTGGCTGGCTGCTGGAAAGGTCAAGAAGTTATGCCGTGGCTGGTTGTGTTATCCTCTGCCACTATAGGCTTCCCACTGTTATCGATTAGTACTGGTCCTTGGGTGTGGGTGTGTGTGTGTGTGGGTGTGTGTGTGTAGGTGTGTGTGTGTGGGAGTATGTGTGCACTCACGTTCATATGTTTTTTCGTGTGGTACATGTTGTATATGTATTTGCTGATGCACATCTGTTTGTTTATATCCAGTTGTTTGTGTGTATATAGGTACTACGAGGATTTATATAGCACGCTTTCAAGGTTACTGCCCAGAAGCACGTTTATATGTTTGTTTGTGTATATATGTATATACATGTATTATATAGATATTATATGTATATACGCACTATTGTGTGCGCTATTTGTTTGTGTTCATCTGTGTGTGGCATTGTGTGCATTTGTACATTTGTGTATTTGTCTGTGTATGTACATGCTTTGATGTGCCTGCCTTCGTGCACCTTGTGTATAATAATTATCTGCTCAAATGCATTGAAGATAGGTTGAATGTCTTTCTGTATACTTGTATTTCTGTGTTTGTACATATGTATGTTTGCATGTTTTTCTATCAAAGAAACGTTGTCGTCGTCGCCGCCATAGACTAGCTTCTTAATGGTGATTCCATTGTCCGTGGTTCCATTGTCCGTGGTTCCATTGTCCGTGGTTCCATTGTCCGTGGTTCCATTGTTGTGGCCTCCTCTGCTACCACTAGGTCTACCATCCACTGCACAGCTCCTTAGCCAGCAGGTGCTCGCTGGGTTTTATTTTGGTGCCGTTAAGACTCGTTTCTGCCATAACAATCAGGAAGATGGCGCCACTGAGAAAGCACTGACGTTGGGAGGAGGATGTATTTTCTACCTTTCTCCATGGAGCAGAAGGGCTAGGTTAAGGCTTACTGCTTCCACGTCTTACCACTCGATCCTCTTTCCAGGACTGGGATTCAGTAATGAAGGGAAGAAACTGTCTTGCAGGATGTGGTCTAGAATCTAGAGCAGGAGACAGGCTGATGCAGCTATCTGTTTGGTGCACGTTAAAAGCATTGTTGCCACATAACCTTTGATGTCCATATTAAGGGTTGATGTTAGGTCCACTGAGGGTTTTAAGCTTGACGGTTTGTTCTTAATCCGTGTTGTATGCAGGGTTGTGTAGCTGTCCCACTGCTGTTGTTATATTCCTGGTTAGTTGATACTGCAGGGATGTGACAATGTAATCAAACATTTATATATGGCTAGTCAAAGTGCAGAACTAATATTATATTAGAGACGCTCTCTGCACTAGTGTGGATGATGTTAAATGTCATTAAGAACTAGACAATTACATCGGTTGGCAAGATAATGCAACGGAGTGTGTAAAAGGCCAACCAGACTGGTGTGGGTGGGCTCTGGTGGAATGAATCCCCACTGACTGAGTGGAAGAGCTGACTGAGTGGAAGAATGCTATCTTCCATTAACATTTGATCCTGTTTTGTTGGAGCATAGGGCATAATTTTCCAACTTCATTACACCTTAGAAAGGTGATTTGAAAGTTGGATAATGGTTTGACCTTAGAAAGATGATTGGAAATATGTATAATGGATGGATCGAATGGATCAGTCAGTTGATGGTGTCAGGGATCATTCAGTTATTCTACAGGGAAGTAGTTCTATTGATTGATTGACAGGCAGTATAAGCTGAGTCCAATGTGTTCTAGTCACAAAGCTCAAGGCAGATATAAACACACGCCTACACGCATACACCCACATTCTCACATACATATATATATATATAATTATATATATATATACAGAATGACAGACGTAGATATTAAATAAGAATTGCTTATGGATGAAATAGTCTCTGTTGTATTATTGCTTGGCCTTGGTTCTATTTTGTCGCTTGCCTCAGACGTGGCTCTAAATAAATTATGTCTAGTTTAACGTACACGTCTTACAAGTGAATTTCATGCACTCAGCCTCTAATAATATATTTCTGATCAATGTATTTTCTTACATCATTGTCTTCCTTTGCCACATTCAGTGGTCATCAATAAAACAGATTGATTGCTTGATTGATTTGATTGATTGATTTTTGATTGATTGATTGGTTGGTTGATTGATTGGTTGATTTGATTGATTGATTGTTTGGTTGATTGATTGATTACGATTGGTGATGTTACATTTTGAATACCACTTGAACGTTTCGCTGAAGCGGCTCTATACAAATAATGTCTAGTTACAATACAATCGGTGATGCGACATTTTCAATAGCACTTGAAGTGGCTGCATACAAATAACGTCTGTATCTGGTTGCATTACAACTCATGATGTTACGTTATGCGTTGTAGTTGCTGTGGGCTCCGTGAACGATGGCAGATGTGACAGAGGTGCAGGGTAATGGTGACGCACCCGTCTACACCAGTCACTTCCGGCCATTCCTTCACCGATCGAACCAGCGATACAGGTTGCCGACTTCAGTCAGCTCTATGGGAGAGAAGCTCGTGGGATCAAACAGCAACTTATCAGTCCTCTCTGGTTCGTCGTTTTATCCACTTTTATCATATTTGGGTCTGTCTGTCTGTCTGTGGTCTGGCTGTCTTGTCTGTCTGTTCTGTCTTGTCTGTCTGTTCTGTCTTGTCTGTCTGTCTTTGTCTGTTCTGTCTGTTCTGTCTGGCATGTCTATGGTCTGGCTGTCTTGTCTGTCTCTGTTCTGTCTTGTCTGTTTCTGTTCTGTATGTCTGTCTGGTATGTCTCTGGTCTGTCTATGGTCTGGCTGTCTTGTCTGTCTCTGGTCTGTGTTCCTGTCTGTCTGTCTGTCTTATGAGCACTGTGAAGTCCATCTTGTCAGCTTTTTTTATTCGTCCATTCAACCGGTCTGTTCCGAGAATTTTCAGCCTTTTTATGCAATGGCTGAGTGGTTAGTATTCAGTAGAGTGAACCGAGAGGACAGAGGTTTGAATGACTGAAAGACACTGCTTGTATTTTGGCAGTGCCAGTCCCAAGCTTGAAAAAGGAGGAGGTACACTAATCATCCTTGATGACACAGTGTCATTATAATTATAGCAACAAGCACTGAATGGGTGGATATAATTATAGGGTTTGAGATTTCTGCCTGGATCAATTTTGCTCTTGGAGAACTCTGAGGTAAAATGAGTTGCATACACTCCAGTCAGTGGAAAGAAAGGTAGGGGGGGAGAGAGGGATGAGCCATTGGCCATCATAGGATGATGAGGAATCCAGGATGTTGTACAGCAGATACTTTTTTATTAACACACCTCTGTGCTTCCAATGGTTTACCTGTGACACGTTCTATGCCAATCTTAAACATGTCCTCTTTAGCCAATGTTGGGTCGGGAGCGCTTCTGATTAGTAACCTTGAAGGGGGCTATATAAATCCT
The DNA here is from genome assembly GCA_949752735.1 of Lumbricus terrestris. Classification (NCBI taxonomy): domain Eukaryota; kingdom Metazoa; phylum Annelida; class Clitellata; order Crassiclitellata; family Lumbricidae; genus Lumbricus; species Lumbricus terrestris. The sequence goes on along the minus strand of OX457052.1, from coordinate 28,055,053 downwards.
CGTATTAATGAATATAATCAATGAATCAATGGCTGCGTTTGTATGCAGGTCTCTCCTCGTCTTTTCCTCTTCCGCTTTTCTTCCTTCCGTGTTCCTCTTAATTCTTCCTATGCCTCCTGCTCATCTTCCTCCTCCTCTTCCTTCCCATCCTCTTCCTCCCCTATTCGTCCTCCCTTTTTGTCCTCTTCTTCCTATTTCCTTTTCTTCTTCCTTATGTTTTTGTCATTTTCATCTTCTTCATCTTATTCACTGTCTTCTTCTCTCTCCGCCTACAGACCATTTGGCGTCTGACTCTTTCTCTCTGTCTCTCTCTCTCTGACCAATTCGACTGACCTAGAATTTGATGGGTTTCTGATTAGGTTTTATGCATCGTCCTTTGATGTCCTTAGACAGGCTGTCATCTGGCAGACTGTCTCAACTGCAGCAGACATAATTATACTAATCACTAATCAGTTCTAATTTCCTGTGTCTCTGCTGGAGGTTGCATTTTCAACAACCCCAGCGTAAGCTTAGCCTACTGACTGATGTAACCCCAACCTGTTCAGCTCAGTGTTTTTCTACACAAGTCTACAGTCAACTCTGTGCACTGGCGAAAGAAGCTCTCTCCCTCCCTCTAACAGAGCATTTTCAGAGGTGTATGGGTGGGGCTGTGGTGCTTTACAGCCCGGAGGTCAGTTGGAAGGGAGGAAGAGGGGAGAGTGACAACCTGGCGCTGATTGGATGGCAAAGGATTTAGGCTTATCTGACCACCACCCATGGTCGTCGTTATGGCTAAAGTTAGACAACTGCAACAGGTAAACTACAGGAAGGACAGAACCGTCTATTGGGTTTATGACATTCACTGACTGATTGAGTGACTAAGTGACTGAATGGCTACCTGAATGGCAACCTCAGACAGCATGCATGACTGTCTAACTGGCTACCTGAATGGCTACCAGGCAGTGCCAGCCTAACTGACTGACTGACTGTCTGGCTACCTGCCTATATATATATATATATATGACTTGCTACACGACGGACTGACTGACTGTTTTTTTAATTGACTGGCTACCTGCCTGTCTGACTGGCTTTATGCCTGTATGGCTTGCTACATGACTGACTGACTGGCTGGCTATGTGGCTAATTGACTAAGTGCGGTGCAGAGTACTGCGGAATTGTTGTTTAGTGCTGCCACATAATGTGTTGTCCGCCTCCGTAATGACTGTCAAATGTCCATGTATGATATAACTCAATCAACCACCGCCTTTTAAGATGTCACCCTCAGCGCCCTTGAATGACGTTGAAGGGTCTCTCCCCGGAAACTCAGAAGGGAAAAGATGATGGAGCAACTGGCGACCTTCACACGATGCCCTTCAGAGTTTGTCTTCCGACGAAAGAGCGTCAAAGCTTCTTATGGTACTCGACCACCTTTCAATTGCATCCATCAGAATTAATCTCTGTCTGCTTTGGACTTCGGAATGCTTGAGACTCTGTTTTGGCAATAGCGAAATCTTCCTGAGGTTCATTGTAAGGCGCTATATAAATGACCATGTATAATGTATATCATGCAGGTTGTTTGGTTGCATTACACAATTTTTTCGCTGTCTTAACACTAGTTTATTTTTTCTGAGTCTTTTACGCTGGGTGCGCCTCTGAGTCGTGTGTTCTGTGAGAGACACGTTAGAAATATTTAGATGCAATACAATTAAACTATATATAATTATATACTGTATATATATATATATAAAATATGTATATATTTTACATGGATATATGTATGTATGTGTGTATAATTGTATATATGTATAATGTCTTTGGGAGCTTTTGTTACAGGAGTAGTTAATTAACCCTTTCGCTACCGGAGGTAAAAAATTCCTGTGACCGGAGAAATATTGGAAAATTCGACTTTTATCTTTTTTGACGGTAGTGATTATAATGAGCTGTTCGTATGCTGCATTTTTACTGATGATCATAAAGGTTATGTAAAAACAAAAGTTAGTCGTATTTTTCATTTATATAGCGCCTCTTCAAAGACAACTATTCAACTCAAAACAATAGAACCATATGATGTTATGGCAATAGTTCAAGTCTGCATTACGTGTCCACAATTCAGATGGCTAAATGTAAGCTTTGTCAGGGTCGTCAAATGTAAGCTTTGCCAGGGGCGCCAAATGCATGCTTTGCCAGGGGCGCCAAATCATGCTTTGCCTGGGGCGCCAATTGTATGCTTTGCCAGGGGCGTCAAATGTATGCTTTGCCATGGGCGCCAAATGTATGCTTTGCCAGGGGCGCCAAATGTATGCTTTGCGAGGGGCGCCAAATCATGCTTTGCTTGGAGCGCCAAATGTATGCTTTGCCAGGGGCGCCAAATGCATGCTTTGCCTGGGGCGCCAAATCATGCTTTGGCTGGGGCCCCAAATGTATGCTTTGCCAGAGGCGACAAATGTATGCTTTGTCTGGGGCGCCAAATCATGCTTTGCCTGGGGCGCCAAATATATGCTTTGCCAGGGGCGCCAAATGTATGCTTTGCCAGATGCGCTAAATGCATGCTTTGCCTGGAACGCTAAATCATGCTTTGCCTGGGGCGCCAAATGTATGCTTTGCCAGGGGCGCCAAATGCCTGCTTTGCCTGGGGTGCCAAACCATGCTTTGGCTGGGGCGCCAAATGTATGCTTTGCCAGAGGCGACAAATGTATGCTTTGTCTGGGGCGCCAAATCATGCTTTGCCTGGGGCGCCAAATGTATGCTTTGCCAGGGGCGCCAAATGTATGCTTTGCCAGAGGCGCCAAATGCATGCTTTGCCTGGAACGCTAAATCATGCTTTGCCTGGAGCGCCAAATGTATGCTTTGCCAGGGGCGCCAAATGCATGCTTTGCCTGGGGCGCCAAATCATGCATTGCCTGGGGCGCCAAATGCATGCTTTGCCTGGGGCGCCAAATCATGCATTGCCTGGGGCGCCAAATGTATGATTTGCCAGGGGCGCCAAATGTTTGCTTTGCCAGGGGCGCCAAATGTATGCTTTGCCAGAGGCGCCAAATGTACATGTATGCTTTGCCTGGAGCGCAAAATGTATGCTTTGCCATGGGCACCAAATGTATGCTTTGCGAGGGGCGCCAAATGTAAGCATTGCCAGGGGCGCCAAATGTAAGCTTTGCCATGTGGGCTAGGGCTGGCCCTGTTTCTATAGGGGCTTTCCGAGGCATGCCACTCACAATTAAACAGCTTAAACAGACAGCGTAGTACCGCCGGATATATCCGGCACTGAGGGCATACGATTTATTTCCTCCGCCGGATATATCCGGCGTCCTAGGTATCGAATGGGTTAATAGAACAACATTATGTTAGTCTTCCACGGTTCCACATCACAGAAAATAAATTATGCATTGCTTTAACCTACATAACATAACCAGTGTGTTAAGGCAACGTTTAATATGCATGTATCTTTAAAAAACGTGTAAATGGGACAGCGTATCAAATACCAATGGACAAGAGATGCATTGCTGTTGCTACGTTTTTCCATTGCATTTTCTGTTGATGGATTGAATTACACTTTGTCACGAACCCGATTCTTCTTGTGTCTATTCTGCTTTGGCGCAACAGATCGATCAAAGGGTCTTGAGGATCAATCCACTGCAACCGGCTTTTGTTGATTGAAGATTGTAGCAAACAACCCATCATCCATTTTCGTACAATATCGTATTTTCATCAAAGACAGTGCACTAAAGGCAGCTGTCATTTTCGTATGCAATATAAGATGATATTAGAGAATATGAGGAGGAGCGAGTATGTTGCGCTATCTTAGTGCATCATTCGCATTGTGGTTCAGAATGCGCATTCTTAATGTGTACCAGAGCAGGCCACCCATTCTGAAGAGGCCTTAGAATGTCCATTCTCAAGATGCCAATATATCTATGTGCTCCAGAACAGGACACTCATTCTCAATATGCTACAGAATGCACATTCCCAGTGTGCTAGAACACCCATTTTTAAATGCTGGAGAATGCCAATTTTCAATATGTTTGGGGAGGAGAAACTTGAAGTTTGGTATCTGAGAAGTAATTCTAGAATACAGCTTCAGTGCAAGTAGGTATTAAAGTGAGTAACCAATGTTCATCATTTCATTGGACAATATCCAACATTCCACCAACTTGTTTGTCATTTTTAAAACTTATCACAAATATGCGCAGCAATAGCTTTATTTTTCTGTATGCTAATAAGGTGAATTATGACAATAGATGAAACAAAAATTTAATTTAAGTAGGCCTACGTTAAGACTATTAATTTTTTTATATGTTACGGTTGCAAATTAAGCAATAAATTTAGTGTATTATTCATTTTTTTTAAATTACCTGATTGAATGTAACGCATGCTGAAAAGAGTTTTTTTGTACCCTGCTGTTAGTTAAATTGAATTGTCAGTTTATGGAATTTGTCTTACTGCAACAACAAGAAACAAGTAAACAATTGTAGAGTTAAAAATATGTGTATTAAAGGTTAGACCAGCAGTTCTCAAACTTTATTTTTATTGTACCCCAAGTAAAAAAATCGAATGACGGCGTACCCCAGCAAAAGTCGAATCAGAAACAAAATTCCATTGTGAAGTCCCCTTGCAGTGACAGCTGAAAACCCTTTTTATCATTGGTGGCATCGTGTATTAGAGTCATATATAGGGAGCAAAATTTAAAATATAATTATGTATAGTTTTAATCATGTAATCATATCAACAAAAAGGGAAAATTGGTCTATAAAGCTGGGGAAAAAATTAATCCTTAGGCCAGTTCAGCTCTTCTTCTCTATTTGAACTCTAAATACGCTGAGAATTTCGTGCTCTTGTTCTTTCAACCATTTATACACTATTTGTTTCAAAATTACAGTAATAGTTCTAAACATAAATATGTTGCATGCTCTATATAGTATGTGAGTAGAAACATTATGTTGTGAAAGATATAAATGGCGATGCTGTTACATTTTGCAATGTTAAAAATCATTGCTAATCAAAGAAAGATGGACACAAAGTCCATAAACTAAAAAAATTATATTTCTGGAATTTTTCGCATACCCCTTACTGGTGTCTGGCGTACCCCTAGGGGTACTTGTACCACAGTTTGAGAACCCCTGGGTTAGAGATTGATGCAGCTATTAAAATTTGTATACATTGAAGAGTTCAGATTTAGGGCATTCGGTGTGAAGAAGTAAAGAATTCAGTATTTTTTAAAGAATTTTTTGGTTTCTCATTAAATTGTTTAGAAGTGAAATTAAATGCACTAGAGATGTAGGAGCAAGGTGTACAAGAGAGAGAGAGAGAGAGTGAAAATATTTAGAGCATTAGAAAATATCCACAACTTCTGCATGCTCATTAATTCAGTTTGTAGTGGTTCAGGTGCACATGTGGTTATCTTAGCTTGCAGAGCACACCAATAGCCGGCCATTTGTTTACCATAAAACAATGATAGGCAGAAATACTGATGCAAAAGGGATCGCGTGTTTGAATATGGTAACGTCTGAAGGTTATGATATGGTGATGGTCGGTCTCTCAAGTGGAAGGAGAAAGACAGACAGACGAACGGACAGACAGACAGACCGACAGACAGACAGACGGACGGAGGGACAGGTGCACTCAGATATGTCTAGCCCCCTCTCAATTCGATCTGCTTTTGTGCTGTTGCAACTATAAGGGCGCTTGGAAGTGGTTTTCTGATAAACAGCGCTCTCCAAGGAGGAATGAAGGTAGGGAGGAATTATGGTTGGAAGGGATTATGGTTGGGAGGAATTATGGTTGGGAAGCACGGAAGCATGGTAGGAGGGATGGACTCAGGGAGGAATGATGGTAGGAAGAATAGAAGTAGGGTGGAATGGTGATGGGAGTATTAAATGATGGTAGGAAACACAGAAGTATATAGGGAGGATTGGTAGTTGGCAGGATTGGTGGTTGGTAGGAAGGGTGGTTGGCAGGATTGGTGGTTGGCAGGAATGATTATAGGGAAGCACAGAAGTAGGAGGAATGGTGGTGGGAGTAATGGTGGTAGGATGGAGGATAGGGAGATATAATGGTAGGGAAGGATTAATGCCAATTTGAGGGAGATATGGATGGAGAATGGAAGAGGCAGAAGAATATTTTGCCAGTTTTGGTTGGATCTGTTGTGTTTGGTTTTAGAGTTGAACAGAAGACTGAAGTGGCCATGGTGGCAAAGTATAGTACAACATAGTTGACTGAAGTGTCTGGTGGCAAAGTATAGTACAACATAGTTGACTGAAGTGTCTGGTGGCAAAGTATAGTACAACATAGTTGACTGAAGTGTCTGGTGGTAAAGTATAGTACAACATAGTTGACTGAAGTGTCTGGTGGCAAAGTATAGTACAACATAGTTGAAGTGGCAGGACTAAATTCCAAGATTTCTGTTTCACTTGGTGTTTCCATAGAAAGTAGAGGAATCTGCTGACCATATACCACATACTGGCATATCATCAGTATCAGTGTATCACGGTCCATACAAGTGGACTTGAGTGGCATCCATTCAAACTCGCAGCCATGGCGATGGTGAAAGGTCTTGCTTGATCAATTGGTTGAAAAATGAGTTCTTTCCTTAGCAACCACATGTGGTCGTGGCCACATGTGGTTGCTATGGAGCATTTGCTCAGTAGGATGGAATGAAGGAGGATGAAAAGGGCAATGTGGAGGAATACCCATCCATACACACACACTCACATACCGCAGCAAATTCATAGCAATGGCTAACATCCTGGCATAGGCATGGCTGACACAATGGCAGAGCAATGGCTAACACAATGGCATAGCAATGGCTGCCTCTGAGAGTTAGCCACCGTTAGTGAATGGCTCCTTCTCAGCTATCAACAATACTCGTAATAAACGCTGAGTGTAACAAAGAAACATAATGGCAGCAGAAAGTTACTCAAGAAGTCCTTAATGTTTGGAAGCGAACTTTTGTACACATGGGAACGTATACATGCATACAATACAACACAACTGCATTTTGAGATCGCCTTTCTTTAACCTGCTCAGAAGTGCACACATTTCTGAACGGTGCAACTGCAATCATATTGCCGAGCAATTGTGAGTGAAGAACTTGCTCATGGTCCCAATACAGTAACCGCCTTGGACGGGGGTTTGAACCCATACTCTCCGTGTCATAGGCCGACTGCTCTAACCAACGGCCACTGTGCCTTTTGCATAAATACATGACACACATATACCTGCAGCTGAACTTCTGCAAAATGCGATTTGACAGCACAAAAGGACATGCATGCATTTATAGCACTTTTATTATGCATGCATGCAGTGTACATACGTACAGGCAGGCATATACAGTACATATATAATAAATGCAACTTGCGTGTACATGCGTACGTAGTACATTTACCTACATTTGCATGTATATTCATGCATTAAAAATACAATGTAATTATCTGTTACTTGACTTTTAAAGCGGTCCTTCTGAATACAGGAAGCAGAGGGTTTGATGTAAGTGACTGTAGTAGGGCGTTGTGTCTTGATCTCAAGTTTTTATAGCACTTAATTTATAGGTCTGGCTGACATGAACTGGAATTTTGTTAAGCTATTTCTGCTAAGGGCGGCACGAGAGAGAGAGAGAGAGAGAGAGAGAGAGAGAGAGAGAGAGAGAGAGAGAGAGAGAGAGAGAGAGAGAGAGAGAGAGAGAGAGAGACAGCTGCTTCAGTTTGATCCCACTTTGTGGAGTTAGTGGCTAAATGTTGATCAGCTATTCAGCATGCTGCGAATACTCGTTGAATACTCATACGTTTCTGGACTGTTTTGGTTAGATTATTAATTCCTTTGGCGAATTTATAAAGTGCCACTTCAGTAGAAGAAGTGTGTTGTTATAAACTTTCATCAACCTATAGATATAGTCCTAGCAAAAGGTCTAAGTTAATCTAACGACCTCTTTAGCCCCAATGTTATCAAAATGCCAAAGGCATCTGCAGATGGCCGCCTTTATTTGCATTCGAGGTCTGCACAGCAAAAGCTACACATTGCATTAATCAGCAGCACAGAAATACATTAGCAATTAAACGAGATACTAGGCTATTTAGAATCCATGCAGACTGATCAGACTGACTCGGTTTGGGTGTAGGTAGGTGGGGAGGGGTTGGTTGGCTGAAAATAGGTGTGAAAATGACTAGTGTTTGAAAAGCTGCCTGGTATAGTGTTGCCCTTTGACTTTCTAAGAAACACTATATATAGCAGTGGTTCTAAAACTTTTCACACTGACGGACCCCTTTTTAATTTTTGGTCCCGGTCACGGACCCCCATCGAAATTTGGCGCCTTTGGCGTATTATCGTGACTGTGCGTGCGACTCTATAGGCCTAATCCTATATAATAGTAGGCCTACATGTTACAGTATGCTATAATATAGCATAGATATGCCCCTGCAATCCTGTAGTACAAATTTATATTACTGATGATTTGAAATTTATTAGAAAAAGCTGTAGTTTATTTTAATGTAAGCTTTGGGCATGCATATTCGAGCACAGTTTATCTGCTCGAAACACTCATGCATCAAGCTAACTCTTGCATGGATGCAACATACATCTTCAATGTAGGCCTAATGTCACTAGTCAGTTCAATGATTTGGTTCAATTCTGAGGTTAGTAAATTCCACGAATCAAAGTTTGCAAGAAACTGACTGGAAGCTCACGAAAAACTGTGAACGCTCAAATTAACAAATTAGAAGTTGAACTGACCCAGCTATGACTGACTATTAAATTAACAAATTTTGGTTGATTGATCTGCGCATTTCTTTATTTTTATGTGAATTCATGCAATTGATCAAAATGTGTCAAAGTTATCAATGACTCTCCGTTTTGCACCAGAGATCATCTCTTTTGTACAAGCAGACACTTTATCACTAATTAAGGGTGATTAGATTTGTCTGTATCACTTGCGTAGAGGAATTCAGTTTATCCAAAAATGTCAGCCAGGTAAGCCAAAGTTGAAACTCATGAGTTGTTTATTCAAATGAATTACAGGCTGTGGTCTTTTTCTAAGAAACTTTCTCAAAAGCACCCCGAAATCTAGAGTCGGTTACAAACAGACCCATCTAAAACAAACGAATTTGTAATTAATCAGCGTATTAATTATTAGTTTCATGTCGCCATTGAAAAAGAGAAATATTGAAATATTGACAAAGATTTATCTGTTTCTATGTTTTTAACTAGGAAATATGTAATTTTCAGGACTTGCTCGCGGACCCCCAGGCAGTTGGTGGCGGACCCCCAGGGGTCCGCGGACCCCCGGTTGAGAACCGCTGATATATAGTGATTAGGTGGTAGTTATTCTATTGGTAGTTATTTGTTAGTTGTAGAGAACACCCGACAATCAGTTGAGGACCTCAGGTGTAGAAATGGGGAGACATGATACAACAGTGGATGAGGTCTTGAAGATTGAAGAAAGAAGATGATGGTGATGGATACAAGTATAGAGAAGATGGATTCATGTTGCTGGGTGTGTGCGTGTGTGTCTGTGAGGTGGGGTGTAGATGTGTTTGTATGTATTGTGTGTGTGTGTGTGTGTGGTGTGTGTGTGTGTGTGTGTGTGTGTGTGTGTGTGTGTATGCATGTATGTATGTATGCATGCATGTGTGAATTTTTGATAGTTATTTAATAGTATTAATTCCATCTTTAGTTTCAATTATTGACGTTGCTAGTTCTTGTTCACAGCAAGGGAGGGGGGTACAGACAGTTTTGATCAGGTTACCAGTAGACTTAACATCAGACCAATAGGAACTTTATGCTCCAGTTTTAACTATCGTAGAAAGTCAAAGTCCTAGTGGCACCACCAGTCTCACTCAGTTGCCAAAGAATGATATACTGTTTTTATATGGGTGTGTGTGTGGGTGCGTTTCATGTCTCCATTCCAAAGATAGACCTTTTTCTCTAAATCAAAGCAGACATTCTTAGGTGCAGAACAACACTTCTCTTAAACTATCCTTATGCAACGCTTAAAGCGGTTTGTTTCTCTCTCAGATGCATTAAGCAACTCCCTTCGTAAAATGGAAATTGAGCTTTCCAGGTCCTTGGTGGAATGTAGTAGAGGGAATGATTTCCAGCGGTTCATCCTTTGAGCTCAGAAGTCTTGAACGTGCACATGCTACATTACTTGTTTGTATCTGATGTAAAGTAATAGAAATTTCACTCTCTGTAATTTAGTGTTGGTGCTCATTTTCTGCATTTGACCTTTGACTTCTGAGGTTGGCCATGAACTAACCTACTGTATGATATGCGTGTGACAGCGCATGTCAAGTGAGTTACGAGAAAAGTCATCCACCATGGTGGGACGTGTTGGAGACGATAATATGCGATACATTGAGGTGCGTGCCGTCAGTGTGGCTGTGCTTCCCAGTGATGATTCATTGAATCAGACGACAGTGTCTCTGCATCTCAATTTATAGATTGATCCACGACAGAAGCGCTCATCATGTGGAGACAGCATATTCCTTAGAGAACTGTCCAGCAGCATTTGCATAACAGACTGTCCTTATTCAAAGCAAATGCGAATGAGATGCTGTAAAATTTGTACAGCTGGCACTGAAGGATATGTCTGTGTTGGAGTTGATACAATCACAACAGACCAATGGTTGGACAACAAGTCCAACAGAGCAACAAAAGAACAACAAAAGAATTCTCCTCTGAGCAGAAATGGTGCAGAATGGCCAAAGAAGCAGGAGACAGGCTGCTTTCAACAGAATTGTTGGGTCACAACGTGTTTACGTGTTTGCGTTTGTAATTGTAAGACAGAGACTGGGATGTGAAGCCTCAAAGCTTTCAAGAAGCAGGAACTGACTGCACTGGGACTCGCATTTCATCCCATATAGCTTTACGGTTAAATGAAATGGAAATCAGATGACCACTGTGGGAGATGCTTACTATTTATTGTCTGCCGTTGTTGTTGTTGCTCCGTTTTGTTGTCTGTGTTGCTCGTTCGTTTATCGAGAGCATCTGGCTCTTTTGCAAATGGTTCCCATGGTACATTCTTAAGTTATTATGTTGAGTGTGTTTGCATTTTATATATATATATACACTGTGCCCCATAAAAAAACACACCAAAAAACTTTGTCATGAAGCGCATGTAAGTCTAATGTTAAATAAGAAAAAGTAATGTTTCATTTAAGAAGATGTTCGAAGTGATGTCCCTTCGCTTGAATGCAGGCTCTCAGCCTTGGCCGCCACTGTTCAATAGCTTTGTCAATGACACTCTGCTTCAACTGTGCCCACACAACGATGAGGCGCTCCTTCAACTCGTCGATGTCCCGTATTGCTGTCTGGTAGACGCGTTCCTGTATTAGACCCCAAATTCTGTAGTCAACGGGATTGAGGTCTGGTGAGTTTGCTGGCGACTACTGTAACCCTTCAACAATACTAAATTCTTTATAAAAATTTAATCTTCGCTGCTGAAAACCATTTTAACTCTAAGTTACTAATCTCTTTAAATGTTTCCAAACACGCCTAGTCTGCATCACTGCCTCTAACAACAACCACTTCTGTGAGTAAATAAAATGTTAAATATTTTGTGGCAAAATTATTTGAGAAACAACGTACAAACTTTTATTACAATTGGCTTAGTTTTGTAGAAGATTTTTGAAATGTTTTTTGGTGTTTTTTTATGGGGCACAGTGTATATATATATATACTGGTACGTATATTATTATATATAGTAAGATAAATATTACATGTAATATATATATTATATATAATATATATAATATTATATATAATATATAATATTATTATATATAGTAAGATAAATATTACATGTAATATATATATTATATATAATATATATATATTATATATAATATATATAATATTATATAATATATATAATAATATATATATAATATGTAATATATATATTATACAATTGTATCAACACCTTTAATGCACTTATTTTTATTTTTAACTCAGCTATTGTTTACCTGAACATTTATTTTCATTGCAGCAAGAAAAATTCCATCAGCTGACAATTCTATTTAACTAAATAGCAGGGCATACAGCATATGATATATACTATATATAAAAATAAATATATATATATATATATTGTAATCAGTTTCTCAGGCCAGCCATTTTGGCAGCAATGTGTACAAATGGGCGATCTCCATTGCTCATTTTAATTGTCCAAGTGATGTGATGTTATGTGCACATTGATATCACATATCTATCTAGAGAGTGAGTGATCCTGGCATCTACGCTGATCTAGTCCAATGGCTTCTCTTATTGCATATTAATCGTACAGCATAGGACATCAATGGGTGGTTGTTGCTTAAGCTGAGACTGTAGTCAAAATCATGTGGAAAAGTCTGGTAAAAATCTGGTCTGTATAAGTAAGTAAGTGGAGACAGACAAAGAAAAAGACAAATGCCTCCGTGACATTAAGACTCCGATGTAAACGGCAGTAAGTGGCCAGCAGATGTATATACTGGTTCATGTTTACATCCGGGGATTTGTATAGGAAGGTATCAGGGGGCAGAGTAAAGCATAGAGCTGTCTGCCAGGTCTACGCTGAGGTTGCTTTTTTGTCCATGGCTTCCAGAGGAGGTATTTACGCACCAAAGACGCCACCTACCTATTTCCTGGAGTACTACACATTGCTGATTTATCTTCATGACCTTTGGCATATCTACTGCTAATGGCACCTGCATGATGCATGCGTGTTTATAATAAATATGCACGCATATGTACAGCGTATGTCTGTAGTGTACGTGCATGTATGCAATATACATGTATACGGTATTACAGAAGATCTGTTTTCCAGACCCGAATGTTCCGTAGATTGGATTCCTCTCGTGTCTGCCTGTGTGCCTTTGCCGCTGCGGGATAAAGCGGATTTTAAGCTGCTTTCGAGGACTTTTTGTGGACTTGAGATGCTGATGCTTTCAGTGGGATTTCTCCACGGGATTAGTTCCTCATTCCGGAAGAAAAGCTACTTACCATGTGCTCTCTCGTACTAATTGCTCAGTCTCCATGGTGCCTCTCTCTCCCTCTCTCCCCCCTCTCTCCCTCTCCCTCTCCCCCTCCCTCCCTCCCTCCCTCCCTCCCTCCCTCCCTCTCTCTCTCTCTCTCTCTCTCTCTCTCTCTCTCTCTCTCCTCTCTCTCTCTCTCTCTCTCGGGGGTTTGAAGCGCCATCAGCTTGATGCTTCGTGCATTACATGACGGCTCTATAGAAGTTGCTGATTTAGAAAAAAAGTAATACATTAATCGTTAATCTAGTAGTAGTAGTAACAGGTGCAGTATATAGTAGCAAGCAGCAGCCGTTGTAGTGGCAGCAGCAGTAGTAGTACCATACTATTGTTTTTATACTGGTTACTCACTTGCTCAGATGCTGAAGACTGAGTGAAATTCAATAGGTAATGGCAGAAGTGTAGCCAGGTAACAATTTGAGGGGGGTTCCATTGAACATGGTCCACCAGTATACAGGGTCAGTTTTTAAAAGTTTGCTGCATTTTGTAGAATTTACAATTTGTTTTAAAAGTTTATTTTTGGAGGGCAGTGTGAATTGTATGCAGTATATGCATGCTCGTGGCTAATGGGGTTCCTAGAGGCATTAACAGCATTAACGTATAAATTTCATCTCAACAATAATATCAATATGGTTCGTAACTCCATGGTTTAACCGAAGGCCTTTATATTTTATATGAGTGTCTCCTTAACCCCGTAAATGCACTCGATTTTCTATAGTCACGGCCTCGTCTGTGCCTGCCAACAATTTAATTAATGAATTGATCGGACTGTGAGATCCTTTGCCACTGCGATGGTTTGAATACGGTGCCAAACAATTTCAGGTCCCTGTGTACAGTTCCTTGCTAGCCCAAGATTCAGATCTCTGAGGTAAAAGCCGTCACTGGTCGTCAAAGCAGAAACCTCTGGCACAGAGGTGCATGTAACTGATGCAGCTCTATAGTTGCCAGCACAAACCTAGACTTTTCTGATAGCCATGGACTGTGTTTTAAGGTGTTTGTATGTGCACTTGTTATAGCGCCCCTTCAAGCTCCCTACTCAGAGGCGCTTCCGACTGCAGAGCGGACACTGCTTCGGAGTTTCACGCTGAAGCGCTGAGCAATTGCGAGTGAAGGACTTGCTCAAGGTCCCTACGCGGCGACTTGAGGTGGATTCGAAGCTCCAACCCTTCGGCTGCAAGGCGAGGAACATACCCACACCACCACCGCACCAAAAAGGTGTGGTGGGGAGTAACGACACAGTTATATCCTGCATCTAGGGGAGGGGTTTAGGGTAAGCACTCTGGCGCGAAGAGCACACAGATGCGAGATTGCTTCCCGCCTCCCAAAGGGTTCGCTCAGCCTTCCAGTCGGCAGTTAACATTGGTAAGCTGAGTAGTAGGGCGTGATTGGCGCCTTGCATGGCTGCCAACGACAGTTATAATCGACTCTTGTAATAACTTGTGATCATCCGTTCGTTAATGATTGTAATCATACTGCGTTGGGTCAGTTTGAGGAATAAACAAAGACTTGTTACATTATTATTATTATTATTATTATTATTATTATTATTATTAAAGGTCATCGTCCGCAGTACGGTCCTGTAGTTACAAGACAATAGCCGCGCATGCAGTCTAGACTCTAGATGCTTGATATAGCACCTTAAATGCCTGGATAGCGTGATATTGAGCAGTCAATTTATTTTAACGTATCTGTATCCAACAATGAATGCAGCAGCACTGCTGGTGAACTGTATAGAATTACTGCTGCTAATAAATCCAGCACTCGGTCTTTGCCTCAGATGTCAGCCTACAGGCTGTTATTGCAGTCTGCCAATGAAGAAGAAGCACAGTTATTAAGGCATCAGTCGCTGGCCACAGAACCAACTGTGCTTCTTGAGTGTCTAGAGTCGGTCTTGCCGTGTAATAAATTTTATGACCATTGCATGGCGTTGGTAGACATCAGCCTTAGGGTTTACACCTGTATATATTTTTTTTAAATTGTTCGGTATGTTGGAAGTTTACTTAACGTGCTGCCGGGCACTCAGTGGAATGGCAAAACCTGAGTGGTCCCATGGATGATTTAGTCTCTGGTTTTACCGGACAGAACAGGTTGCTGTTTTTATATGAACAAAAAAGACATTGTTTTTGGGTCCAAAATAAAATTGCTGATTTTGGTATTTCTATCGGTATTCCAGGAATGCGAAGATTTCGATCAGGATTTTTTGTGCGCAGTTATACACGAAAGGGCAGAACTTTATAAGTGAATGATGTGCCGCTGTAAAAGCATTTTGGTGCAGTTAAAAATTGTCAGAAATGTTCATTGTCAACTTATTTGAATAAGAATAGATACCATGGATAGAATTGGAAGGGAGAGACAGAGTTGTTCAGTCCTAGTCTGCGCAAATGATTGTAGGAACATTTGGAATGTGGCAGTTTGAAGTTTTGAGCATTGCATTATTGAACCAATTGGTCTTGAAGGGTCATCACCAGGGCTGTCTATAGCTGAGGAATGCACAGGTATACAGTGTGTATTCATCTCACAAATATTTGTGTTTAGTGAAGGGGGAAAATGAGCTGCAGATAGGCCTAGGCAGCTGTAGCATGTACTGGCCTCTAATTTTGCCACTAGAACCCTGGTTATTACCATAACTTAACCCATCCAAAGGGTATTTGACCACAATACACCGTCTGATGTGACAATAGTTGCAATTGGCTGGATTTTGAGTGCGTAAACACCGATAAACGTGACCTTTTGACCCTGTGCAGAAGAGGTGGTCACGTGTGTTGCTGCAAAACCGCATCTGAATTAGTCATGCTAATTTTGCAGGTCAGCTGAGCGCAAATCGCAGGTTGATTTGAATAGTTAAACGTTCAACTGGTATAATGATACTAATGATGTTATCAGTCAGACGGTGAGAAAGCAACCTCATTTGGAATTTGTCACGGTCTAAATTAATTAATTCTCGCATATAAAATTGAAAGTCTGTTATTCCACCGATTCTTGGTTGCTCGAGTTATAAATTTATCATTTGGGTTTGCTTCAGTCTAGTGGTTGATGCAAATTCGGTTGACACACCGCGACCAGGTGCAGTACTAGGAAACCCACGAGTTTTTATAGCGCCCTTTAAGATATCTACACAGAAGAAAGACTGAAAGCAAAAAAGAACAGTCTTGAACGGTTGGTGAAGGTGAGAAAGTGTGGGAGGTGTTGAATAGCCAAGATTCATGATTTTAGATTTTCAGTTGCATTGCACCCTTAGCAACCTGTAATTCAACTGATTTTAACCCTTCACTGACGGATGGTATAGGGCTTCCCATGCCATGTACTATGCCTTGGTCGGTAAAGTGTATAGTGTTGGTAAATGATGATGGGGTGAACAGGCCAATTACCATCATATATTCATTTGTTTGGGTTGGTAGTGCCACTGATGAGGTTTTTCTTTAAGTGGTACATTGTAAATGTCAGATTACAATTGCAATATATGGAGGTTATGTTTAATAAAGTTGCTAACACTTCTTGCCTGTTGATGCCTTCATGTAACCGAGACAGTTGTACCGGTACATGTAAATCTCCGGAATTTCTCTATCAGACATTTATGTTTGATATATGCTAAGTTTTCAGTGTTGTGTCTATTACAGTTGCAAACAATCCATTTGTTTTTGGCAAAATTTCAACCAAACAATGGGGACCTTTGTGAAATTTAACAATATTTCTTATCCAGTCTTTGTGTGTTGTTAAGGTGACTATTAGTCAACACATACGGTCGATCTGTGAGGTTTATAACATGACTACATGTTTTATTTGATAACCAACATAATATGCAGTAAACACATCATATGTTTTCTATAGATTTGTCTGTTTACACAAGAGACCCAAAAGGAGGCTAGAGGTCCCTCAACCCTGGACCATATGAGACAATTTTAGTTGAGAAAAAGCATCACGGCCAACTACGTTATGTAAAAATCTAGGAGAAAAATTCTTAACTAACATGTGAACAGAAGGAAGTTATTAGACAAATATAAAAAGTATGTTAAAGTCTAGATTCATTAGAAATTTATTTTACCATATTATTATTTTAAAAAAATTTAATTTAAATTTTAATATTTTTAAATTTTATTTTACCATTATTATTTTAGTCGTTTTTTTTAACTGACTCCATTGCGTGTTTCTGTTGATCTAGGTTCCGCACACAATCTTCTTGATCCGGCGAAGATGATGTCGCTTCAGGAAGACGCTCGGTCACGCAAGATCTCGTCGGAGGTGATGAAGCGCTGCCTCTACAAATCGGTGACGGCGCCCTGTCGCCGCCGCATCATCAACCGCATGAGCTGCAGCGGGACCTCATCATCCGGCAACTTCTACTCGCGTAAGATGCTGTCGCTGCCCGTCACCCCGATGCAGAGCCTGCGCGTTACACCGTCGCAGAGCCCCACCGAGGACCGGCGGTTCTTCTACGGGTTCCTGTCGCACGGGCCGACGCCGCGCAGCACGACCCCCGTCCCGATGGGGGAGGAAGACGAGGATGAGGAGGACGATGGGAGGTACGCGTACAACAAGAACATCGAAGACGAGGAAGAGAGAGACTGCAAGGGACTGGCGAGCCTCTTCAAACCGCAGCCGCGCTACGTCGTCGCCCGAGTCTGGTCGCAACAGAACTGTGATGAGCTTCCGGATAGTCGCGGCGAACTGGTCAATCCGATTCCGGTGAATTCGGCGCAGAACTCGACCCGGTATCGACCGCCGAATCTGATTATTAAGCGCAAAGCGATGAACGCGGCAAGTCCGATCTGACGCGATTAACGAATAGACGCCGGTTGGTGGGTGGTTCTGGGCAAGCGGCTTCTACGCCAGCAGAGCAGACGGCTCTTTAGTAACTCAGTAGATGAAGTAATTTATTTTATAGCTTGCGACAGAACTGTCGTCGTCTTCGCGGACGCAGTTCCTTAACCCTTTGCTGACCGAGGTGTAGTAATCAGATGGGATATCCTATGCCATCGGTTAGTAAAGGGTTAAGCGGTGGAGCATGCTATGCGTGTGTGTCGCGTCATCAAACACTGAATAAAGCAATCATCGACTTAACTTTTGTGCTACACTTGAGTGATGCAGTGCCATATTAGTGTTTAGCGATCGAAATTGCAGTGTTTATACATGCAATGCGTCGTCGGTTCAAATCCTGCCGTTTGACCAACCGACGTCTCGTTTGTTGTTTTGTCTCAACCTGTGATAAATGTGGATAGATGTGGATAGCGCATTGCATGCGTTTTATGTAGTTATATTGACTTGCGCCTTACAAATCTTCATTTAATATCAGTAGTAATAAAACCATCAGTTTTGGCATATTAAGTTGAATATTTAGCTAATATTTTACTATTTTCCAGAATTTTTAAGATGGCTTTTTAGAATCTGGTCTGGAGTAGCACTGTTCTTGAAGTCCCATGTATTAAGTGTTTTTGTAGATAGGAGCAACGCGTTGTACAGCAGATACACAACATATCTAAAAATTTATTCAAGTTACTGGATTTTGCTGGACTTATTATCAGATTTTCCCTCGAATGATGAACCTTGTGACTTTCTTTTTCAAGTACTGTTGAATGGCCAACTTTGTTGATTTTTATGCGAAGTGCTATAAAAATTATGTAGTAAGAAAAGCCAAAACTTTGTAAAAGACACTTTTATTTGCATTGTGGATTTTTCTATTGTATGTTATACGGTTTGGAAATGAATGAATGCCGCCAAAGTTTGTTCTTTGTAGCAGAACACAGGGGCGGATCCAGGGAGCCAATCCGGCCATGGCCCCCCATTTAAATAGTGCATAGGACATAAAAAGGACTAGATGACTGATGACTAAAAACAATTATCAGTTATTTTGACAGGGAAAATTGGTATATTTTCCAGCATTTCGACCAAACGACTAAAAAAACATCAGATTTTTTCTGGCAAAGATCAACGAAAATGAAAATTTTGGTCCTCCCCCTTCGAAAATTTCTGTATCCGCCCCTGGCAGAACCTCGTCACTGTTCAAAGCCGTCATTAACACAAAGTCCGATAGGACTCCAAAGATCATGGAGGTTTCATAAATCACGGTAACAGTTTCACAATGAGCTGCTTAGACTTCCAGGTTCCTTTTAGTACACTCTTCCTTCTTAAAGTGTTCTGTAGTTATTGTGCAGATGGCAAGTCAAACAACTGGGCATGTGTCTGTATAATTCTACCCACTTATTTTTCTTTAGATCTTGTTATTCATGATTCTTACTATACTCTTTGTACAGAATAGAAAAATTATTAGAGTCCTATAAATATCTAAACATGATTACTGGATCAGATAGCTGCTAGAATACTTGCTGTATAATTCATTCATTCTGTTGTACTGATATTATAATAGACATATGTCACTTTGTAACATCTTTGCATCAAAAGATTTCAAATAGATTCGGGCAATTGCGTGACCACGAGAGAATTCTTCCGAACGTTGCACAGTTCATTTAAATTACGCCTCATAAACTTGAATCGATGTGTAATTACTAGCAATCGTGGTAATTACTAGCAATCATGGTAATTACTAGCAATCATGGTAATTACTAGCAATCACAGTAATTACTAGCAATCATGGTAATTACTAGCAAATTGTTGTAATTACTAGCAATCGTGGTAATTACTAGCAATCATGGTAATTACTAGCAATCGTGGTAATTACTAGCAATCGTGGTAATTACTAGCAATCATGGTAATTACTAGCAATCATGGTAATTACTAGCAATCGTGGTAATTACTAGCAATCGTGGTAATTACTAGCAATCGTGGTAATTACTAGCAATCACAGTAATTACTAGCAATCATGGTAATTACTAGCAAATTGTTGTAATTACTAGCAATCGTGGTAATTACTAGCAATCATAGTAATTATTAGCAATCATGGTAATTACTAGCAAATTGCGATAATTACTAGCAATCGTGGTAATTACTAGCAATCATAGTAATTACTAGCAATCATGGTAATTACTAGCAATCAGTAATTACTAGCAATCATGGTAATCAGTAGCAATCATGGTAATTACGAGCCATTGGGCGTCTTTTGCGTAGAAATATACCGTGAAGATCTTTGATGTACCATCGTTGTGAATTGATCTTGTATATGATTAATATTTGATGAAGACCATATCGAATGCAGCAAATTCGTTTTTCTTTCGACGCACAATATGGCATGACAATTCAACCAGTTTATTAATACTCTTAAAAGTAATGACTGGAAGACACAGTCACTAATGAAGCGAAACAGTTCATCTACATCATTGCTGCCTGGTAATAAAACTCAATTACTGTTCCATAAACAAGACGCATATTGCAGCATAAAATGGTTCAAAGAAGTCGCTATTGTGGAACTCGATGCACAAATACAGTGTGCAGTGTGCACCCTATAATTGTTAAAATAAATACCATGGTCTTGTCTTGTCTTCGGCCGTCCTTGCCGCGAGGGTTGGCCGCATCATGAATTATAAAATACCATTAGGTTTGCTACATTATGTTCTGTTATTGTATCGTATATGAGAATTTACGTGTCTCTTGCAGTACTAGCTATTCAGGAACAACGGACTCAGCATGACAGCCCAGAGGAAGTAAGAAAGACTTCAAGCAGCAAAGGGCTGAAGATGGCATCCCAAATAAGATCTTACTACGGATAGATAGAAAGACAGAGAAAGAATCGACCCAGTCCTAAGAATTGCAAACAGGAATTTGTGTCCACAATGAGCTAAGACTGCCCTGGCTAAAACAGCTCATGAAACATTTTTAACTTGCACTTTGACCTGTTAGGCAGCCACTTTATTTACCACTACACCACCGCGTGGGGCGCGGTGGTGTAGTGGTGGCGTCGTTGCCTTGAAGCCGGAAGGTTCGAGGTTCGAATCCACCTCGCCGCGTAAGGACCTTGGGCAAGTTCTTCACTCGCAATTGCTCAGCGCTTCGGCGTGAAACTCCAATGCAGTGTCCGCTCTGCATTGGGAGCGCCTCTGAGTAGAGAGAGCTTGAAGGGGCGCTATAACAAGTGCACATACATACATACATATACATATAAATTTTTCATTTATTAATATATTATTTCTTTTTACATGTGCGTTGTACAGCCAAATATATTCGGTGGGTTGGACTATAATTTTTTCTAAATGATGAAACGACCAATCTTCAATGGAGAAATATTTATTTATACAAAACGCACTCGCTTTTCTAAGGCACAAAAACATGAAATTATCCAAAGTAAATTAGGTCAATAGTCAATTATTCGGAATTAAAAGCAATGCTATTTCCGAATGCGCAAAAATTTAATACTGTATGGGCTCATGACAAACTGAAAACTAACAAAATCTTTTGCAATGCAGATTGCTTAATTATTAAACAAAAGGAAGTGGGTTACTATTGAAAATTGTTAAAGAATATATATCACTTTATTTTCAGTTTTTTGCTGTATGTTGAATATTAGCGCACTACACAAGCACACACAAGAAAAGAGAAACTGACTGGCTATATAAATGAGTATTAATTACATCAGTTCTAAGGTTTGGAAGACAATCAAAAACACACACACAGGTCTTGTAATCGAAAACTGTTCAATCAGACTCAGGATGCAATGTAAAGTGCTTTGCAAATTCAACTACTTTCACAACTTTAATCGTCAGAAGTGAAGTTGTCGAGTTTACTGTTGAAGAGCGTAACACAACATTGGATAATTAATCTCTTGAAGAGGAGCTATATAAATATCCGCTTACAAATTACAGATTCACTGCCCGAAAAACATTTGTAAGCGTAATTGCAATTACAAACACCTCTTCAACAGAAATTGTTTCGAGTCGTAGCAGACCTCACGAAAAGAAATGACCCATCGAAATTATTTTCGGTTGAATTATTGTTTACTGTACACAACTTACGGCAAATTTGTTCTGCTGAAATTAAAATGAACTATCAGGGCAATACAAACTTTTTAGCACATTACACTAGTTTTACTGTGGTATTATTACAATTTATTTTTAACAATGTATTGAAACAAAATTGTAAGCATGTCCAAAGTATCTCACGCAACAAAGATCATCCCTAAGCTACTAAACAATGAACTGTGCAATAGGTAGTCAATTACTTTTTACATTTGACACTTCAAATGAGAAAACTGCATCAAATCAGAAGACATATAAACAGTTGAGAAAACATAAATAATATACTATAAACACTGAGTTATAGAATTAAAATTACATATATACATGCTACAACTTGAATTGACCTTTTTAAGTACAAAAGCAAATTAGAATTCGAGGTACAAACTCATGTGGCACAGGTAGACTCCTAAAATGTTAAACGTTCAACACTACTCCAACAGGCTGGCTATCACACTTCACGCATTAAACATCCAATCGTATTTATTTCAGATTGATGCAGAGAATTGAGTCAACGGCTGTCAATTCGGAGATGGGTTGACCTAGGCACGGCAACAGTTATCGTGTCACGTCACGGTTCGTCGATTTTTCTCGCTTAAGACGTGGCTCAGGATTTTCTAAAACAAGGAATGAATGTTGACAATTACAAAAACTCACCAGCCCTTGAGACTGATGCCAAAAAACACAGATCAGAATGACCGCACTGAAATATGATAATCCCAATAACACTTGCTGAAATCATACATATCGCTACCGACAACAACTGTCAAATATTTAAAGAAAATGCTGAACATTAAAGACAACAACCGTACCTAAAACTAAAGATATCTGGCTAATAATAATAATAATAATTGTCCATTAATGAAACATTTACAAACGCACTGCGTTGTACATGTACAAGTTATGCAGCAATCTTAATTAACATCAATCTTAAAGTAACAGAACAGACAGCCTGCAATACACGGTGCAAAGAGCAGCCTACAAAGCAATTTCGCCCAACGGAGCACAGAGTATTACAGTGGACAGTGATGTAAACACACTTTGCCACTTTCTGCACTCGGAATCAACCCACAACAAAATATGGTCCAGTTGTGAATCTGCCGCATATGAACTTCAGAAAAAAGATCATTCAGAATCATCGCACTAGAACTCAAAAGCCTTCAGTCAATCTCACAACAGAACAAAACTCTTCTTCTACCTGTTTAAACATCTGGACCCGCTGTCTGTTGGCCTGGCAACGTTCCGTCTTCTGCCTTTGTTCAACCATCTTCATCACTTCTGGAAGGTTCTTGTAGCGCCTATAAAACACACCCACAAATGAGACTGTCTCCCATACGATAACATACTTGTACATGTATGGATTCCCAGTGCTAAGAGCCACTTGGTATTAAGACAATCTTATATTTAAACCTCCGGGCTTTGTAAGGAGCATTATCAAATTTCAGTTGTATCATATTGAAAATGACAGACAGGAAATTAAAGACTCATCACAAGATAAACAGGTTGGCTGGACATTGATTGACCAACTACTTGATCATATTGGTTGAATTAGTTGACCATGATTGGATTAATCATTTCTTGGTTGGTCAGTTGAATGACTACCTCTTGATTGTCTAATTCTTTATTCAAACTGGCAGATAATTTCTTGAATGATTCATTGTTTCGTGAAACAATTGGAGGAGTTTAAATAATCAGGATTATAAAACTCCCCAAACCATCACTCTGTCTCACTCTGTCAGAAGTGTTCAGCAGAAGTGAAGAAACATGCCACATAAACTTTTACGTGTTTTTGTTCGAAAGAAAGTCGAGCATGATTCCACATTTTTTCCAAACCTGTTTGTCATCATTTTCATCTGTTGTTTGCTGAACCATCTCTTCCTCGGTTTAAAAAGTTGCTCTGTAAAATGTAATATAGTCATAGTAGACTCAAAAAACTAGCTGCCAATAATGTATCAATGCTATTCTATGGCTCTCACAGTCATAACCCTTCACAAAACACTATGCTTCACAATAATATTTGTATCTGGCCTCTTTAAGTAGCAAAAAGTCAATGCAAAAGCACTCTTACAAGCCAAGCCCTGAGCATGCGCATCAGCGTTGGACAAAAAAAGCTAAAAGTTTCTACAATCTTCCTGTGTAACACGCGCAGACATTATTCATGGCACCAAGGAGACGATTGAATGGTAACACAAATATGAAAATGACGCACGTTTGATACCTGCTAGACCCATAAGGTTGACTGCCTACACTCTTAAGGTGGAAAATTATGCAAAATGAACAGCAGGGCAGTTGATCACCTTGCAGACTTCAACACAGTTAAAGCCAACTCATGCTAAACTTGTTATCATCCGCTACTATTCTATCAAGCAATCTTTCTACATACTTGCTAATCTGAATCAAAATTCATATTGAGATTTAATGTAAATAGTCACATGGTACATATTATATTTCAGTACTCTTTTGGGCACTGAAATATACACAACCTGTATTCCATACGAATTGCAATGAAAATTTATGCCACTTGAGTATTAAAAAACTGTTCAACATGAAATTTTAACAGTTCTCTCAAAATCATGGTCAAGATTCAAATTTGAAAGATCTTTAAATTTAAAAAATATGCACAATAAATACACATTTAAGCAATGATCGAATGATCATTACTAAGCACTACCTTGTCACTTGTGGGGCGCGGTGGTGTAGTGGTGGCGTCATTGCCTTGAAGCCGGAAGGTTCGAGGTTCGAATCCACCTCAAGTCGCCACGTAGGGACCTTGGGCAAGTCCTTCACTCGCAATTGCTCAGCGCTTCTGCGTGAAACTCCGACGCAGTGTCCTTTCTGTAGTCGGGAGCGCCTCTGAGTAGGGTGCTTGAAGGGGCGCTATAACAAGTGCACATACAAACTTAAACTTACCACAGACTGGGTCCGCATGTAAGACACTGGAACCCCGCGATAAGGAGCCAAACAGCTGCAGGCGTTCTTTCGCATGCAGCTGTTGAATGCGCCGTTCATCTGCCCTCAGCGCAACGTGCTTCTCGCGTTCTCTTGAACGAGAAATGAACGCCTGCATGTTCGATCGGAACAGTTCCTAAAAGATGAACAGAACGCCACACAGTCGTGTCAGACTTTTACTGTCGGGCAGAACAGCCCAGTTTTGCATGCAAGGTAAAATTTCACTAACTTCTCATCCCACATTTACAGGACAGCATTATTTTAAATAAGCATCATGCACATGTCTTGAAACATACATAAATTGATAAGCACTGTAGCTGCTGCAACAGAAATGCATTTTAAACCTTGCAGTGCATGCAATGTATTTATGCTTCTGGCATGCCGACAACATGCTCAACAGCTCTTCTATGAAGCTGAACATGAATATTGATTGACTGGTAAGGGATTTATCATCAGAATGCTGCATGTAGATGATTTGCTTGACACAAATATATTAGACTCATTTCATTCAACTTGTGGTTTAATTTGCACCTCTTATTACCAATTATCACTTCGATGTATTTGTAACAATGCTCTATGTCCCATTGTGCATCAGCAATTGGAGTCTATAAAGAAAATACTTACTCACTTATTACAGATATTCAGCTTGCGTTACACTACTACTGTGGGGCATGGTGGTGTAGTGGGTATGTTCGTTGCCTTGCAGCCTGAGGGTTGCAGGTTCGAATCCACCTCAAGTCGCCATGTATGGACCTTGGGCAAGTCCTTCACTAACAATTGCTCAGCGCTTCGGCGTGAAACTCCGATGCATTGTCCGCACTGTAGTCGGGAGCGCTTCTGAATAGCGAGCTTGAAGGGGCGCAATAACAAGTACGCATACAAACAAACAAACAATGTATCGTCAAATCGTAAACAATTCCACGATTTCTGTACCTGCAGAGTTGGGCCGCGCAGGTCGCCTTTCGTCAACACGAATCCTTCGTTCGCGTTTGTCAAAACGTCGCTGGAATTATTCAACTTCTTAAAGTTGTTGGCATTTTCCCGCAGAACATTGGACGAATCGCTTTCCTTGTTCGTTGTCCTGCTTCCCAAAACATCCATGATACTCTCCTTTACAATCGTAGCGTTACTTCTATCCAGATGAACCGCATTTTCCTTGTCACCAACCATATGGTTGTAGCTCGAAGTGGCCGAATGATAGAGATCTGTGAATCGCATTGGCTGTTGACGCTTCGGAGATAGTGACCGGTCGAGTGGAAGGAACCACGCGATACCACCTGGAATAATAAACCCAACGATTCAATGCAACCGAAACAGCCATCACAAGGAAAGAATTTGACGACAGCCTCCTAAATATGTAACAATTCAAGCAAAAATCGATCAATTTGACATGACTCATGCAATGGATTGATTTGCCAAAGTTCACAGCATAGCTAGACATTTCATTGGCATATAATATTATCTACCCAGAGTATTTTCAAACCAATGTCTCAAAGTTGGGCAGCAATGCAACGGAACATATTGTATTTTAATTTATATTGTTATATATTATATCATATTGTGTTATATATTATTAGAATTTAGCAAGAAACTGGATCAGTGCAATCACAAAATGAGAATTTAAGACTTCCACCAGTTACTACACGCTGTTGAGAAGAGGACAAACTCTTTCAATGAACTGAATTAAGAGTGTGACATTGTATGTAGGTGCCTGTTATTTCTAAACAAAAGTACTGAAAGTCCTTTAGAAATGCTATAAAAAGTGTTGATGCTCAATATTGAGCTAGCAGGAGACAAATTCTAATATCCCACATAAAAAAAGCCTGTGTAGCATGGCATTTACTGCAGCATCTCTAGCTGTATGTGTGCGTGTGTACGCATGTGTGCAAATGCGTGTGTGTGGAGCTCTGCATGTACACAATCGGTTATAGGATCCTAGACCTGGAATGGCCTCCCTTGACGCTCTGTTCCATTTCTAGAACTTTTTAAACAATCCTCTTTCATCACTGCCATGGCTCAATCCAGATCATTTGCCTGCATTGGTCCCTCGCTATGGAATGGGCTTCCCCCATCAGTTCGCTCTGCCATTCTCTCTGGTAGTGTATCCTCGTCTTTCTCTCGTCTAAAAACTTGTCTTTTTTCTCGGAGTTAAACGCACTGGGAGCGCTTCTGAAAGGCTCTTGCTGCGAGAAGCGCTTTATAAATGGTCAGATAAGATAAGATCTTAAGACAGTTTGATATGGTCGCGCTGAGGTTGGGAGCGCCTCTGAATAGTCCCCCATGAAGAGCTGCTATGCAAATTCACTTAATGAATCAACGAATAATAACGAATCGAAGACATGAGTAGAAGAAATGATTTTTCTGTGCTCACAAGGAAATGATTTCCGTGGTCTGATCTTGTGTGATTTCACGTTGGACCTCGTCTGCAGATGCCACTCATGGTCTCTAGCTTCTTCAACGAACGTGCCATGGCTGGCACGCATACTGCTTCCTGGGGTCTTCACTTTCACCCTCCCACGAACAGGAATTGAGATGACACCCACATCGTACGGCCTTGACCCGCGGTACGACCGTCTTTCGCTGACGCACGAACGAGCGCCAAGCGCAGGATCCTCCAATCTCGGAGTCGTCTGAACACCCTTCGAACGCAACGACTTCCGGATTTCATGGCGCGGGGTCGGAAAGTTCATCCCAAAGTCGACGACGCTTTTGCTCTTCAACTTTCTTTGGGCGACGTCGTCTGAATTGTGATTATTTCTTCCAGACGTGTTAATCGCACAAGAACCGTCCGTAGGAACCATAAACGATGGAGTGGTTCGTTCCGGCGACGCACGAGTCGTTTTCTTTGGCGAACTTTTCGTCAGCGCAGCTTTTCCGGACCTTCTCGGCGAGGAAGCGGTTCTCGGGTGACTCCCATGAACCCGTTTCGGGTGGACGAGTTCGGCGTTTCTTTCACGATCTTCCTCCGAGTAATCCACCTCCCGCAGGTCAAGGGCGATCACTGGAGCCGACTTCCCAACCCTCTTCTTAGTCGGCGAGCTCTTCCTCATTCGGATTCCATGCGCTATATCTTCCGGCAGCAACTTCTGTAGAGCCGGGTGCTTCGACTTCAGACGCACGCACACACAGGCGCTGCCGTCCGTTTCCGAGCAATTAAAGCAGAACGCGGAATTATCGGACGTCATGTTCTGCGGTGTTGAGTCTGGTCCGACCGACGGCGGCTGGGAAAACGACTCAAGCGACGATCCAACGTTCGTCGGTTCCACTCCGGCCTCGCTCTGCTTCATCAGGTAAAGCATTTCCAGTTGCGTGATCTTCTCTTTCCTTCGATGTTCCCTGACGTACGCCTGCTTGTACTTCTCCTTCTGACGCGCGATCCTCTGCTGCAGCTTCAGGAGTTTCGGATCGCCCGGCAGATGGCGCTTCGTCGTGCGGGTCACGACCTTTCCGCTCTCGTCGACGCTGCTCGACGTGAACTCCGACGTCACCGAGTCGATTGTTCTGTTCTCCGGGACAATAGGCAGCACTTCGTCCTGGATTATCCACGCACGCTTCGACATCGTCTGCGGTCGGTGGCTGCTGGATGCGGCTCTTCCCTCTTCCAGTCTCCGTTTCTCTCTTTCCTCCTTTTCCAGTAGCTTCCTCAGAACGTCTGCTTTCCCATAATCGCCGTGGACGAGCTTCCGCCTGCGTTCCTCACGCTCGTCGTCACTGCTGGACTTCTCTCCCGCCCCGTTCGTCCCCAGACCCCTCGCGCCACCTCCGCTCCATCCAACCGAGCTGGTAGTTTGATCGCCGGCGCCCTTCCGGGAAGTTCCGCGGCCATTGTAAGAACCGCTTGGTCTCTCTCCATCTTTACCCGCGGTCGCTTCTCTTGCCAGGCTGTCCCAAGGTCTGCCCGTGGTGGTGCCCTCCATGACGTACGTCTGGTAACTGTCGGCCGATCGCAGAGACGTTCCCTCGTCGATCCTTGATCGTGACACCGATGCGTCCAATGCGATTTCTCGTCCGTCTGTCGCTTGTCTGCTTTCATCTCTCTCGCGGTGCAAGTGCTCGACTATATGCCTCACTGGGTTGTTCACAAGATTCACGAGCTGCAAAGCGCTCGTTTCTGCTCTCCGACCGCTCGATTCGGACTCCGAAGAGCCGCTTGCGCCCGACTCATGGAACTTCTCCCATAATCGGCTGACAAAAGCATCCTTTGAGAATCTGCCGCCGCTGACTTGTGGTAGGTTTTCGGGATTCTGTGTCAGCGCCTCCGCCACCTGGCCAGGCAATGTGTTGGATCTTGACTTGGACACATGATCCGTGTTGGATTTGGATTCAGTCAGGGACTTCATCTGCAAAGCGGAATCAAGGGATTTTGAAGGAAGCAGATCCGTCTGCTCCGTTCTCTCTCTCTGTCGTACGCTTTCCCCGGCTCCATCTCCGGATAGATCTTTGGAAAAACGAAACGGACTCTAAAACGAAGAGATCAGAAACTATATCAAAACAAAATAATCAAAGCATCAAATAAAATTTTATGACTAATTTTAATACGAAAACATCTTCCTACACAACCTTAACAGCATCACAACCAAACATGTCCTCTACCTCTCAACTGGCTGGTGCCCTGTTTCCAAAACCAATAAGAGCTACAATATCTGGTTTTGTTAAGTGCTCTTACGTAACAATCAGTTGATGGGACCAGATAAATTGAGCAGGAAGGATCTGCTCTTGAAAAGTTCCTCTACAGCAACTGTCTCAGGGAAGACCAGAACAGACAAATTATTGTGTTGCAAGTAATAATTATATTTTAACAACAATAATAAAAATAAATATAATGATAGTACTGGTAATAATAGTAATAATAGTGGTAGTAATACCAATAATAATAAATATAATAATGATAGTAATATTGGTAGCACAAGTAATAATAGTAATAATAATAACTAATAATAATAATAATTTGGCACTCAGCATGGCTTCAGAGACAAGTCATCCAAGAACAATTCTATCCCTAACTTCTGCAACTTATGAGGGATTACATTATTACATGTACCTCAGGTAGAGAAATCATAGTAAGGATAACAATAATGTTATTATTACTAATATAATAACTATTTCTATAATTATCATCATTATTATCATTCTTCACCTGACCTCAATCAGCGTATGAGTTCTATTCAGCTCCTCTTCCACTTCTCCGCCTTTCCTCTTCGCTTCCTTCCCATCCGTGTACTGCTCAACGATCGACTGAACTCCAGGCGTGAGGCCGTAGTGACTCTCAAACCGTCCGGTGAATCGATCGGCAACGAAATGATCCAAAGCAGACGTCAGCGACTGCAGACCACGATCGTCTGGCTTCAACGTCGGATCCACAATCCTCCTCCTCCTCTCTGTTGCTACATTCTCATCAAAATCCATTGATCTCGTTTCAGATGCATATTTATCTCGATCAGATGCAAAGGTTGGCAACGAACGAAATCTATTGTCTGGCTCTGTAGAAATTCCTACACTAGATAATGGTCGGTTTTCTTCAGCAGCCGTGCTCAAAGGTAAACCTTTGTCGGGTGAAACATGCAGGACAGTTGCAGACACGGCCACTCCCTTTGATCCTCCCATCTTCGGCTGTTCACCAGATCTCTCGTTTGCTCCGCTCAACAAGGCCGTACAATCCGCTGTATCACCAGTTTTTCTCATTTGTTCACCACTCGGTAGCTTACCGCTTGCAACGTTAAACGGTCTGTCTGGAAAAGCTGTCGCTTGGCCAGCATCTCTTGACCCGATAGGAATCCTTTGGCCATCCCCCCTCGACACAATCGGAATGCTAGAATCGGACATCGAACCAAGACTCGTTCTGTGAGCTTTCGAAGGCGTGCACATGTCCGGCACAGATGAAGAAATACCGTTGACCCAATTCTTCGTCTTTTCAAGCGATTCTTCGAATTCCTTTTTCCGTGATTTCTCCACCAAATGATTTGACTTTGAGGCGGCGGCAGAGTTATCCGATAAATGACGATCCTAAAAATCGCAAAATTACTTTTAAAGCTTCCACAGAACCTCAGAACCGCAGCACACAGTATATACTTGACAGATGTCCAGTACACAACTGTTTTAACCCTTTAGCGAGCTGCATTTCTTACCTCAATACATTTTAGTGCCTGCTTACCTTAAAGAGTTAAGGTGTGCAATGCATGCATTGACAACAAACTGCAACTCATAATGTTTACACGCCATGCATTACTATTCAGTATTTTATATTTTCGTATTATTTTGAGCAAGGACTGCTCTGGTCAAAACTCAAGCTTTTGCCTTCATTAGTCCTGCACTCTGAAATTAACTCTTTCCATTCACACATTCTTCAATATTGACTGGTAACCTAAGCACATCTTTAAAATGTCTCAAAACTACTTTTGTTTCTCTCTGGATCTTTCATGCTATGAGCACCTCTGATCAGTGTGTGCTGTGAGAGTCGCTTTATAAATGTATAGATACGAAAATATTAATATAACGACTATTTAAATTAGTATTTAACATAACTATTACTCATAATTTTAAGCTCAGCATTCGTAGTAATTATCTTAATTCTTTAAATATCAATTGCCTTAGATATAATTTATACTGTATGCATGCATTAAATGGGAAACATCCAACATTGATCCATTCACAAATTTTTCAAATAAATGCTAATAACAATTCATATTGTTTTAATTGCATGAAACGGGCAACTGACACTGCTGCTCGTCGGGACGACTGAGAGCTCTTCGATGGTGCTTAGGTCCGTGGGTTTAGATACGGATGCTGCTGGCATTGTCTTGATGATCCTCATCGCATCCATTGGAGCAGCGGAACGAGTTCCAAGAACCTCAGCAGGAAAGTTAGGAGCCCGAGCATCATCGGAACCTGCTCGCAACATGAGCAAGAAAAACACAACTCACTGCACAGACAATATAATCAACAATCTTATGATGCAAGATGATACAAGAGTAAATACAGATGGTTGAATGGTAGAAAGAATGTGGGTTCAATACCTGATAGCTATACTAGATCAACTCAGGGCAACTGGTAAATGTATGCTAGGACAGATGAGTGTCTTGAGGGTGCCATACAGTCAAATTTGACACCTGTTAAACTTGTTATCCTATACATTTTCACACTACTATATCATGTAATCGTGCTGCATAACTTGTCAGCTTTAATTAATAAACATTGACTATCATTATAATTACAATAATGATTATCATCACCATTTATAATTATTATAATTATTGTCATTAATATTATCATTATTATTACTACTATTATTATCAGAGACTGACCAACAGACTGATGTGAATTCAACTTTATTTTGTATATGAAAACCAGATGATTTTAAAAAGAATAGCCGACCTGCATGAGTGCTTTCAACCGTTGCTTCACTGTGTCCTGCTGAAAGACTTCCATCGTCTGTACCACTGTCCACATAATACACATCACGGCTGTTCACAGGTCTGTAAAAAACATAGAAACATTGTAAAATATTGCTAAATATGTTTTTTTAAATGATAAAGTATTTAAAAATCATAAATACTGTAAAATCTTAAATGCAAAGACATGACCTAGAATGCATTATAAAGTTTTATTCTAACTTTCTAACATTGCAAAATGCAGTCTCTTTTAATCCTGGCCAGTAATAATCACAGATTTACAGAAGATCTTGACTGAGGTGCTCCCGACTTAATATCAGAAAACCTGACTTGAAGAGAACTGTTTTCAAGCACTTGTGGATTGAGAGTAAAGAAAGTACAGAATGCTTGTGCCACAAGTACTAGACATTGATTGAATATATAGAAATTATGTACGTTTGTTTATTATACTTTGTATGTACACCAAAATGCGGATAGCAATTGGTATATTAAAGAATATTCTTATCTTATCTTATCTTACATATGTACATACATACATACATACATACATACATACATACATACATACATGCATGTATACATGCACTCACACATACATACATTCATATATACACACCTACATACATGCATACATACATACATGCATACATACATCATACATGCATACATACATGCATACATACATGCATGTATACAAGCACTCACACATACAACATACATTCATATATACACAGTAATACGCACCTATAAGGAACTATCGTTGGCGAAGTTGAAGCTGGTCTGTTGCTAATATGAGTGGGAAATTCCAGAATGAGATTATTGTCACAGTCCGTAGAATCGCGTAACGACGTCACAGTCGTGAGCGACGTGTGTTGCACGGCACTCGAAGACGACTGCTCCTCGTGGCTGTTCAATTGCGAATCGTGATCCGACGATTGATACTCATCCATCTTCAATCCACTCCTCTCCTTAACAGATTCTCCAACCGGTTTCAAAGTTTCATCGGCCAAAACTGCTGAATCGTTGACCACAAGGGTGCCACTACTGTCCGCCGAGGTGTCATCCAAGTCGTGGCCGGACCCGGAAACCCTTTCACGGCGTGCGTCGCTTGTGACGATGTGTCTCATAGGCTGGATGTTGGTTTCGCAGTTCAAGACCTTGACTCTGTTCAACTGAGCAGCCAAGAGTAGCTGAACGGACCTCGACGCTTTGAACGGACTGTGCTTACGAAGGGGGGATATCACGAAGCTACCTGACGGATCACCTGAATAAAACTGATCGTCCCCCGACTCCAGCATGCTTTCACTGAGGTAATACGCGTCCGGTTCAACCCTGTCGAGGAACTGCTCCGTCCATCCTTCCTCCGGTGATTCACAGTCGGAGCTGGTTATCGGCTGCGCTGTGGACTCTGCTCTGTCGTGTTTCAGTACTGTAGCCCTCTGGCGTCTGATCTCAGAGACTGGATGCGTGTCTTCAAACGAGTCCAGTTCATGAACATCTGAGATTGGAGTGACCCGCAGGTTGTTCTCGTTATTGTTGATTAAACTTCCAGAAAAACTGCCCTCGTCATGCGGCAGGATTTCGTTTTTTGAGTCAGCGTAGCGTCTATGAATGCCTGAAATCTCACTGCCACCGTGAGATGTTCTATGCTGCGGAACGGTGAGGTCCGAGTCTCGGATAAGTTGTGTCCACTGCTTTGGCTGGAAACCTGCAACCATGGCGTCTGGAACCCTTTCGTGCGGTGCATTGCCTGCCTGGTTTGACCGGGAATTCAAAGATCCTCCTCTGTAGCCTGAAACTAGATTCACCGACATTCTGGCATCTTCTCTTCCTCCACAGTCCTCAGATCTGTCGCCTCCAACAGAATCCACAGAACTGCCGAGATACGAGTCATCATCAATGCTCTTGTTTACCAGCTGCTTCCTCGTCATTTCCGACTGGCTCTTCGACTCCGCTGGACGCTCCGTGGGAGAAACCCTTCCCTGGATGGGTCGAAGACTCTTTGCATCGTTCCTACCACTACTCATCAATGGCTGACCAGCTGTGAATGTCTTCCGAGGATGCTCGTTCGTCTGATCCGCTCTTGCAACACTTGTTAATCCGAGACTTACATCCGATCTGGGCAGAGAACCTGAACCACTGTATCCGCTGCTTTGGGTTTCTTTACCGTCGGTCACTCCACCGCCGCCGGTATTTCTTATCGCAGAACCTTGTGCGACGTCGGTCGAAAAGTTCTTTGTAACGCTCTCCCTGAATGAATTCGATCCGCGACCGATTGTGACGTTGGCCTCCACGCTATCACGCAATCCATTCCTTTGCGACGCATTGCTGCCTCGCATTTCCTGCGATGAACCTCTCTGTGTTGTTACATTCTCCTGGAAAGATCCCCGTGACCTGGAACTGCCGTCGTCATCCACCAGCGTGGACATCTCGGGAAACGAAGAAATATGACTTTGGCTCCATTCCTCCATCTTGGCTTCGAGAGTTTTACTCCTGCCCGGGTCATTTGACTGTGATGCACCAATCTGTGTAGTTATTGCTCGATTATGTGTAAAAGCATCACTCACATGTTGATTTTCATCCATCCGGGTATCAGCTTCGCTTGCAATGTCGGATTTATCATCAAAGGACATCTCATTAATTTTCATTCTAACAGAGTCTTGCGCAGTTTCCGAAATCCCTGATCGTCCGACGAGGTCACTGCTGAACAACACGTTTGTCCCTCCGTCGTCTGAAAGGTCATCTGCACCTCCATGCACCATGTCAAGCGCAAGGCCAACCGGAACGAGGCCACTGGTGAGAAGCAAGTGCACCGCGCTCGATCCCGTCCTGCCAACATCTGCCCCAGAAGCAATCGGAGTCTTACTTGTCCTTGACACCGCCAACGACTCCTGGAAGCAACCGACAAAGTCGCCTCTCTTCATCGAGTCCAAACTCATCTCCAGCTCATCAAGGTCCTTCTGAAGGACGCCGTAATCGACGGAACCAGTCTGGCTGCTGGCAGCCGACGAACGGCGACTCGGCGACATCGCTGCCGCTTCCGACCTTTTCTCGAGCATCTTGTCGGTCTTCGTGAGCAGATCGTTGACTCGCCTGCCAAGAGTGTCGTCTGATGACTCGTTTGATGAGTCAACAGTCTGCTCGGTCAGCTTCCGCAACATACTCGCACGAACGCTCGATTCGCTTTTCCGAGTCGATTTCCCCGCATCTTCCGAGCGCATCTTTGACGCGTCTGTCGGATCTGCACGACGGAAATCCTCGGGAAAATCTCCAGACTGACGACTATCGGATTTTGAATTTCTCTTCGGGACGCATGCCTCATCGTTGCCGGAGATTTCATTCGCGGACTTAGAAAAAGGTTTTTCATCCATCCGGAAAGATTGTCTGTCGTCCAACTGATCAGAATTTCCATCGTTCGACTTGTGTCCGATTTCAGCTTCCGCGTTTTCCACGTTGACATCTGACCTCAGGCTGGAAAATCGTCTGCCGTACTTTGCGAGGATTCGCTTCACGTCTTCACTGAGTCCATCTTCTATGTCGGAGCCACTAAGGCTGCCTCTTGGCAGTGAAGATGCCAGTGAATCACCGTCAGAAACAACAACAGAAGATACTCCATAACCTACAGGCTCCACATCCAACTTCTGCCTTACTTCAGACGGACTGCAAGGTCGTTGAATTCTCGTGATGAGGTTTTCCCTGCTTTTGGAGATTTCCACGAGATCCACAGAGCAGGACTTCTCATCCCGTTCCTCTTCGTGGTTTCCCTCTTCCTCTCCTCCTTCCATCTCTTTCATCTTGCCATCCTCTTCGTCTTCTCCTTCCTCCTCTTCACTCGTTCCTGTATCTTCGTCCCTTAGACACGACAGATACAGCTGGTGAACTCTGTCAACGTCGGACCCTTCACTACACGAATCTTTCTCACCGTCCCTCTGCCCTTCATAACCCTTTTCAAGTCCCACTGCTTTCACTGATGCCTGTTTCACATCCCTCCTCTCCTCACCCAATGGCTCCCTCCTCTGATACGTGACACGAAGGTCTTCAAAGCTTCCACTGTGCGTGGAAAGCCTGTCGGAGCTTCGCACGCTAGGCGGTTCCGGCTCGGTTGGCGCTCTGAAATCCGGCGCTGAATCCCCGAGCGAACATCCACTGGAAGATGCTGCCCTTGACCTTCTTCCGCTCTGCTTTTCCGTCCATTCCAGTTCCACGTTCCTCTGGTCTTCCACCTTTTCGCAGGAAACCGCATTCGGTGATTTAGGGCCACTTCTCACGTTCAGCTCTTCCCCGACCCCGTTGCTTCTGCCCTGCGTCGTACGTCTGCATACATCTGCCTCCGCAGCCTCATCAATGATGCTCATTAAACGACCGTTGCTGACATTAGTCTGGTTGGAAAGTTGTCCCTCATGCTCTCCGTCTCCAGTCCTATCCTTCCCAAAAGAACCGTGTATACCGGGCTCCAACAGCCTACGTCGTTCTTCCGCTGGCATGTAGTCAACATCGCTTCCAGATTTCGCCTCCAGCTTCGCTGGGTCCATTTCGGATGCAGCCGTGGATGATGCCCTGGAAGCTCTTCCGGAATCGGATCGCTCCTCCGAGTCCTGGATAGTCTGCATCGCCTGGAGTCTCCGCACGGTCAGTTTGTCCTTGTCCTCTTTCGTGACGATGGGAGTGGACGACCCCAGAGGCGCCTGCCCGGTGTGGACCAGCGTGTCACCGATGCTCATCTGCAGGATGTCCATAGAGAGCCGCAAAGAGTTTTCCGTCCGGTTGATGTCAAAGGGAAGTCCACCCATGGACATCGACTGCGGATATAAAAGGTCCGAGGTCATCTGCGCATCCTTTGCTTTAAGAGTCATCCAATGCAAGTCCGGATAACCGGACAACATGCCGTCCAAAGTTTTCGCATACTCAACTGACTTATCATTCTTCGATGATGTCATGGTCCTCTCAAACTCAGACATTTCTTGATCAACTGGCAATTGCATCCACGCTTGTTTCTTCAGAATTTCAGCAAGACCACTTTGCAATACGGGTTCATGCACGACTGGAATTCCCGACGGCAATAACTGGCTCACTCCATCCGGAACATTTCCCGTCTCGTATCCACGGTGTGATGTATCGCCACCGGATTGCCCGTCGACCTTCGCATTCTGTGCAGTAAAAGGCACAACAACCTGACCGCCACAGTTATTGTTTAAATGCGTCCCACTAGAGGCCAGTGGCTGTTGCAAGGAATGAGGAAATGCAAATTTGGTATCTGATGTAGCGATAACTTGTGACTGACCGCTAGACATAAGGTGAGGCGTTTCACTGGCACACGTTTGTAGCAAATCTCCAGACATCAGCGGCTGAGAAGCAGGAAGGACTGTTGACTTGGTGGTAGAAGTAACAGTAGTATGCGTTGTATCGCCAGACATCAACTGCGGTGAAGCAGGAAACATCACGGGCTTGGCTGTGGAGGCTGTGGCTACGGAGGCTGCGGCTACGGAGGATGTGGCTCGGAGCTGACAATCATCGGACTCTGGCAATGTTGTGACCGAACATGCTGCCGGCCTAGCAGTTGATGACACAGTGATCTGCTGCAAGTCCTCTGGCTCTGGTTCCTTATACGTGTACGTCTTCGATCCCGCAGTCATCTGCAGTTCAGTAACAGAATCCACGCCTCGCGTCCTGCACATCTCACTCGACTTTAGAGGATACAATGACGGTGGCCTCTCCAATCTCAATGCATCCTCATCCGTAATCTCCAACGTCTTACATTCCGCAGTCACCGGCCGGTCATCTCGTTGGTGCTCCTCGGCATCTCTTCCCAAACTACCAACGACCGCATCTATCACGTCGAACTGCGCCTTCGCCCAACGCTGCCGGTCACGGCTCTCCTGCTGCGCCAAGTTGCCCGGCGCATTGCCATCAACAAAAGTGTCGACGATCGTAAACTGTGGCAATTCGGTCGGTCTGTCGCATTGTTCACTTCCACCAGCCTCCGTATCACCAACAAAGGCATCGACGACGGTGAACTGCGGCAAGGTGCTGGATGCTGCGACACCAGAAAACGCATCTACAACTGTGAGATGCGAAGCCCTGACACCGCCATCACCAACAGCGGTGCCTTGAATCAGAGTATCGAAATCCTGTATAAGGCGAGAGACGTCGTCACCCATCGGGTGCTGAGACAATGGAGAGGCGCCACTGTTGTTAGACGAGCTGCACGGGTACTGAGACAATAGAGTCTCGTCAAACATTCTCTCGGGCATTCTCAGCTCCTGCAGGTTCCCTACTCTGTGCGAACTATCTTCGGAGTAACACATTCCAACCGCTGCCTCTCGTCTGCTCCCGAGTCCCGCAACGCCGGTGGCTCTTGGCAAAAAGGAATGCTGGGAAAGGCTTTCAGCAGAGCTCGAAGAATCGATGGTGTGCTGGGACAACGGGCTCGCTCCAGCCGCTGAAAAGCCTTGAAAGCCGCACGCTGTGTCTTCGTCCGCCAGTTCGCCGAGGGTCTTGGGCAACAAGCTGTTCAGGGTGTCAATTATCTCCGGTTGTAAGTAGCTGAGACCTGAAGACAAATTCGAATGAACACAGAATGAACTGCAGATCATTCAAAAGGATCAGAGACTAACAAATTCACATCAGTGTTCCAAATTCACATCAGTGTTCCAAATTCACATCAGTGTTAAATTCCAAATTCACATCAGTATTCCAAATTCACATCAGCATTCCAAATTCATATCAGTGTTCCAAATTCACATCAGTATTCCAAATTCACATTAGCGTTCCATTCCAAATTCACATCAGTGTTACAAATTCACATCAGTGTTCCAAATTCCCACCAGTTTTCCAAATTCACATCAGTGTTCCAAATTCACATCAGTGTTCCAAATTCACATCAGTGTTCCCAATTCACATCAGTGTTCCAAATTCACTTCAGTGTTCCCAATTCACATCAGTTTTCCAAATTCACACCCTAGTCCGTCACTCACAGCAGACAAGATCAACATAGCGTTTAGATACATGTATTACTGCAATAAACTGCACTGCTACGTCAGCATTGAATATTACCTGTACTGCAAGCATTTGGAGCTCCATACATCGTATCACGGCCCTCAACAAAGCGAACTAGAATACCAGATTCATCATCGTCAGAAATCTCGTCCTCGTCCATCACATCGAAGTCAGCCTGGAACCAGTAGATCACAAGTTAAAGCACAATCTAACCAAAGTCTTATCTAATCTTGTCTAATCCACCAGTAATCTACCAGCATTAATGATGCCAATAAATGATGAATACAGCATCAAACAAATTGAAAACCTGAAGTAAGATGATGGCATGCGACCCAGGTCACAAACAAGGCAGTGTGACACTTTTTCTAATCAAAGTCACAGCCAAGAGAGTTGTACAAGCAACCAGCACAGGGGGCAATTCACACTGCAAATAAAATCTCGGTAGCGAAAAAATTCCGGCAGTCTTGTGGGAGGCAAAGGTTTACTTACTACGAGGGCATTTGTCCTGG
The DNA here is from genome assembly GCA_949752735.1 of Lumbricus terrestris. Taxonomy (NCBI): domain Eukaryota; kingdom Metazoa; phylum Annelida; class Clitellata; order Crassiclitellata; family Lumbricidae; genus Lumbricus; species Lumbricus terrestris. The sequence goes on along the minus strand of OX457052.1, from coordinate 28,015,343 downwards.
CTTGCCTGCTGTAGAGCCACCACTGATTCTCATAGAAACCACAATATTAGAAATCTGGAAGGCTGCATCATCATAAAAAATCCTTGCAAATGGATTAAACCCGCCACGAAAAAACCCAGGAATAACAAGACTAACCTTAAAGGAACACAAAACATGACAATCCTTTGATCGCTGCATCGTAAGACAAGCTCCAAGAACTTTGCTTTAATGGGTCCAAAATTTTAACTATTTATCGTTTAAACAGTAAAGCACTAAACTGAACAATATTTTTCCCATGACCAATCACACCTGTCCGAAGTTCCCAATGCGTGAGAGAACAGCGGAATGGCCTTCGTTCGTCTGTTGCTGCTGTCGGAGTCTAAAGCTGACGCCATCATCAGCATACGCACTGCCACCACCGTCACCATCACGAGACATAGCGCTGGTTACTTGTAGGCATTCCTCGTCTGGTACCAGTGGCTGGAAATTCTAAAAAAATATTAATCATACTAAGAAGAAGAAGAAGTGCAGACCGCTAACAACGAAACTGTCAGAGGCAACCAAGTGTACAGCACGATATCAACGATTATTTGCTACCTTTTTGACCCAACACATAGCTCTTCTCTAAGGTGTACCACTGACTGATTGTGTTCTTGTGCATGTTGTGGTGAACTTGCTGTGCATTTGCTGTGCTACGGCACTATAGAAATTGTCATTATTACTACCAATACTGCTATTATTATTATTAATTATTATTATCAATGTGTCAGCCCCTCACTGATGAAGTCGGGTTTTAAATTTCAGTAAGTCAGCTAAACTGGCAAACTAATACTTAAAGGTTGTAATTAGCACTCATTCCCATTTACAATTAAATTGATATGGTCCATTAGACAGCCACGACTCCAAAACAGTAAGGTGTCGTAGCAAGCATGGGAAGAGTAGAGGAGGATAACTAATTCCTCAAAACAGATTAGATTAGTTGTCTCCCATTCACAATATATATATATATATATATATATAATAATAATAATAATTAATAATTAATAATAACTTAAGAAACAACACAATGCGGTACATCCAAAATACAAAGAAAATCACAATTCTGTCAATTCCAATATTTTACAGATAGTTGTAAATAGTTGGGCAAAAACTTCCTGCTGAATTGACAATGAGAATCGTTCTACTTGCTCCCTGTATGTGTTCAATTTACTGTTCATGCTCCTTGGTGGGTCTTGCATATAACAGAAAATTAGAAGGATTTAGGCCTAATTTCACGCGAAAGTTTGTATCAAATGGCTACAACACACTGCTTAATCAAGACAGAAGCCACACGCAGACTAAAAAATAGCCCGAAAAACTTTCTAAATTCCATTTCACACATATAACCAACCTATAGCTCCTCAGTCATTAGAAACAATACAAGTCCAGACAGATTCTCTCCAGTCGGGGCATGTCGGAAGCCACTATACACACACAACAACTACCATCGCGCACTAAATAACACTCGCAAAACAGTAATCAACTAAACCGAACTGAATAAAAACTTACCGAAAATGCATCCATTCAAAGCGACCACGGCTAAGCATATATTTAATGCATCCCGACATAAATTTGATGTGTTTCAAACCTAGTTACCCGCCGCCATGGACATAACTCGAATCCAAACAACTTTAGGTCGCACGCCATTCCCCAGATGGCAACACACGGATATTAAACCAGGGATGCCACTCAGGACTTTTAAAAAGCTCAAATCCGGCCGAAAAAAGGCTATAAAAAGGTTAGATTGTGATTTTCTGAGAAATACATGGAATTTTGATACTTGAAATTTTTTACGGCCTTTATTTTCAGTCTTTCCGTCAAAATTTTTCCTATTTTGCTCAAAATGTCGGATTTTTTAAGGTCTTTCGCTCAAAAATCTAAAATCTTGAGACTTTCGCGTCTTTCATGTAGCCTATTTTCCGTATATTTCTACTTTAAAATGATTTTTTACCATAAAAATGTCTGAAAAACTGCCGTGAGAAAAAAGCTAGATCCTAGCAAAATTCAAAGCTTCGGGAGTGCCCCTGTATATGGGCAAGATGGCGGGTGCAAGCTGGCGGAAGTGGCCCGCGGCCGCGGAGCGCGACCATATATATATAAGGTCGCTGGCATGAAGTATGCCCAGTTCGTTGGTTTAGCCTACGAATAATAATAATAATATTCTCTTTATTAACAATCCGGTTGACACACCGCAACCGGTTACAATTGTACATTTATGCAGTTTAAACAATTCACAAGAACGGAGATCACAGAATACATAAATCTTAACTATACCAACTGAACAGACCGCTTGCAATAATCGGCGCCAATGGCAGCCTACAAAGCAAATCCGCCCAACGAAGGACGTGGAAGCTTTATTTTTGCGACTTTTGCGTAAGTCTCCGCCCATGCTCAAGGACATGGATCAGCGTTGGCTGATTCGGCTAAACTACATCGTCTGCTAACAGACACACGTACACCACTCAAACGGAACTTAGTTGAAACACAAAAAATGTAGGCCTAATCACAGAATAGACAAAGCGGCGCTTTATCTATTCTGTGGCCTGATTATAGCATGGAATACGTAGTGTGTAATATCATTATCATCATCATTATCAAAATCTTTGGGCTAAATGCCCGTAGATGTCCGACGCCACTCTCTGTCTGAGTCTGTCTCGCATCATGTTGCCCAGCTTCAACCGGTCCGGTCAGCAGGTTCATACCATTAACATCTTGGACCAGCTAGACCACCTTGTCTGATTGAAGAGAATATTGGGAGAGAGGCATGGATGACAACCTGGGTCAATGCCCGTATGTGTCCCATGCTCTCTCCTCCGACTCTCTCCACTGGTCTGTCCTGACCGGCCCGTAGTGCTTATTATAGGCTAAGAATAATGGCGACAACGAGGTAGTGACACGAGACCCGTTGCGATTGTCCCTTTACTAATAAGTCGTCTGACATCACAATCCTCAGATATGACGTCATCGCACAACGCTATGGTTGTACTTTGTTCTCTCATTAGTTTCTAGAATGTGGCAGGTTGCAGATTGTGACGAATAAGACGACAAAAGTTGCTGAAAATGAGAAAACGACGACAAAACGATGTAAAAGTTGACAAAATACGACAAAAGATGTTGAAAATGAGAAAACGATGACAAAACGATATCAAAGTTGATAAAATACGACGAAAGATGGCACAGATGAAGACGAGCAACAGTTTTCTGACTGATGGGCAAATGATCATCGAAATGAAAAAGAAATTATTCGATAAGTAAGTCTTTTATGATCATGACAGAAATCCTCATCCTCATTTGAAAAACCGATAAAGATAATCATTCATTGACTCTAACGATGTTTGGTAAATTTTAAATTACTATGCAGAAAGTAATGTGATGCAAGTAAGAAGTAATTAGCTAGGAAGTAGGTCAAAATGAAAAATTGCCTTCTTATAAAACTGAAAGACGGAGACAGACAGACAAACACAGAGACAGAGAGACAGATAGATAGAGAAAGTCATGCAAAAACCATAGCAACGGACAGACTGTAGACTCAAGAAATAGACCAGCGTTTCCCAAGTTTTTTAAGCCACGGAACCCTTCGCGTCCCAAACTCCCAATATTTTCTGGCGGAACCCCAATCCCAACTAAACTCAGTGAATCATGCAGAACGCACGGAAAGCAGTCTACTAATAATATTATTATAAGCCGACATAGCTAAATACACTAAATTATAGAAGGCTTATTTTTCTTAAAATATCATGAAAGATTAAATTGCAATGTTTTCAAAAATTCAAAAACCATGATTTTTGGATCCTAGAGAGAGTATGCCCTATATGTGAAAGTGACGGTTCATTGGAATTCTGCCTCATTCGCAAATGGAGCGTGTGCAGAAAGAGTGGAGGAAGAGCGAATGGAGAATGCATCGCTCTCTTCCTCCACACCCTCCATTCGCTCTCTTCCTCCACACCCTCCAATCGCTCTCTTCCTCCACACCCTCCATTCGCTCTCTTCCTCCACACCCTCCAATCGCTCTCTTCCTCCACACCCTCCAATCGCTCTCTTCCTCCACACCCTCCATTCGCTCTCTTCCTCCATACTCTCCATTCGCTCTCTTCCTCCACACCCTCCAATCGCTCTCTTCCTCCACACCCTCCAATCGCTCTCTTCCTCCACACCCTCCATTCGCTCTCTTCCTCCACACCCTCCAATCGCTCTCTTCCTCCACACCCGCCAATCGCTCTCTTTCTCCACACCCTCCAATCGCTCTCTTCCTCCACACCCTCCATTCGCTCTCTTCCTCCATACTCTCCATTCGCTCTCTTCCTCCACACCCTCCAATCGCTCTCTTCCTCCACACCCTCCAATCGCTCTCTTCCTCCATACCCTCCAATCGCTCTCTTCCTCCACACCCTCCAATCGCTCTCTTCCTCCACACCCTCCATTCGCTCTCTTCCTCCACACCCTCCAATCGCTCTCTTCCTCCACACCCTCCATTCGCTCTCTTCCTCCACACCCTCCAATCGCTCTCTTCCTCCACACCCTCCAATCGCTCTCTTCCTCCACACCCTCCATTCGCTCTCTTCCTCCACACCCTCCAATCGCTCTCTTCCTCCACACCCTCCAATCGCTCTCTTCCTCCACACCCTCCAATCGCTCTCTTCCGCCATACCCTCCAATCGCTCTCTTCCTCCACACCCTCCAATCGCTCTCTTCCTCCACACCCTCCATTCGCTCTCTTCCTCCACACCCTCCAATCGCTCTCTTCCTCCACACCCTCCACTCGCTCTCTTCCTCCACACCCTTCATTCGCTCTCTTCCTCCACACCCTCCAATCGCTCCTTTCCTCCACACCCTCCAATCGCTCTCTTCCTCCACACCCTCCATTCGCTCTCTTCCTCCACACCCTCCAATCGCTCTCTTCCTCCATACTCTCCATTCGCTCTCTTCCTCCACACCCTCCATTCGCTCTCTTCCTCCACACCCTCCATTCGCTCTCTTCCTCCACACCCTCCATTCGCTCTCTTCCTCCACACCCTCCAATCGCTCTCTTCCTCCACACCCTCCAATTGCTCTCTTCCTCCACACCTTCCAATCGCTCTCTTCCTCCACACACTCCAATCGCTCTCTTCCTCCACACCCTCCAATCGCTCTCTTCCTCCACACCCTCCATTCGCTCTCTTCCTCCACACCCTCCACTCGCTCTCTTCCTCCACACCCTTCATTCGCTCTCTTCCTCCACACCCTCCAATCGCTCCTTTCCTCCACACCCTCCAATCGCTCTCTTCCTCCACACCCTCCAATCGCTCTCTTCCTCCACACCCTCCAGTCGCTCTCTTCCTCCATACTCTCCATTCGCTCTCTTCCTCCACACCCTCCAATCGCTCTCTTCCTCCACACCCTCCATTCGCTCTCTTCCTCCACACCCTCCAATCGCTCTCTTCCTCCACACCTTCCAATCGCTCTCTTCCTCCACACCCTCCAATCGCTCTCTTCCTCCACACCCTCCAATCGCTCTCTTCCTCCACACCCTCCATTCGCTCTCTTCCTCCACACCCTCCAATCGCTGTCTTCCTCCACACTCTCCAATCGCTCTCTTCCTCCACACCCTCCAATTGCTCTCTTCCTCCACACCCTCCATTCGCTCTCTTCCTCCACACCCTCCAATCGCTCTCTTCCTCCACACCCTCCAATTGCTCTCTTCCTCCACACCCTCCATTCGCTCTCTTCCTCCACACTCTCCATTCGCTCTCTTCCTCCACACCCTCCAATCGCTCTCTTCCTCCACACCCTCCAATCGCTCTCTTCCTCCACACCCTCCATTCGCTCTCTTCCTCCATACCCTCCATTCGCTCTCTTCCTCCATACCCTCCATTCGCTCTCTTCCTCCACACCCTCCATTCGCTCCCTTCCTCCACACCCTCTGTTCGCTCTCTTCCTCCATACCCTCCAATCGCTCTCTTCCTCCACACCCTCCAATTCGCTCTCTTCCTCCACACCCTTCAATCGCGCTCTTCCTCCACACCCTCCAATCGCTCTCTTCCTCCCACCCTTTATTCGCTCTTTCTCCACACCCTCCAATCCACCCTCCGTTATCTCTCTTTCTCCGCACTCTATTCTCTTTTTGATCTGGCTTTTTCTATGTTTTTTGTGCTTAAACTGCTATCACTTAACCTGTTTTGCTTTAGCTTGCCCACGTTGTTCCTTTCCAAAAGCTGCTGTATTGCAGTAAAATTTATCCCCAAAAAATATTTTTTGTCAACTTCTCGCGGAACCTTTGTGCTCGCCCGGCGGAACCCTAAGGTTCCGCGAAACCCACTTTGGGAAACGCTGAAATAGACTGTTTATGACCCTCTGAATCTTGTGAAGCTAGAAGGCCGTGGGGACTGTCTCCGATTTTCCAAATTGTCTAATGAGCGCAACCGGTATTATGACGTCATTTTCATCTAGAAACATTAATGTCTTACGAAGGTCTTACAAAGATTGATTTGACGTCATAATTTTGGACCACAGACGTCAACTCGATTTAGATAATGAAGATTTAAGTGTATTGTGACGTCACAGACATCAATTGACCCTAGAGAAATAAATATCATATCCGGTTTAGTTGTGACAGAGTCTTTGCCTTGTGTCGTTTAGAAACCGTTATAGAGCTAATTGAAAGCGACCTGAAGATGAATAAGGGCAAGACGTGAAGACGTTTGAAGTGGAATTAGAAGACAGATGAATAATTTGCAAAAGGTAAGTGATTCGGTTTTATTCGCTTGATAAAACCCGTGCACTGTATAGGCCATAATAGCTTGGACTCCAAGTCTCCAACTTCAATCGGTTTACAGCATTAGGCCTATTTTAAGGGATCGAGATCAAGCCAATTAGGAAAATAATTATTTGCAATCTGTGTCGGCTGATCGCATTAGACGACAGGCCTAATTAATTTGCATGTTTATCCTTTGGCAACAGAAATAATTTTTATTCAGACGATGTTTTTTGCATTTTCAAAGTGCGCCTAGATCAGGCCACCTAGCCAGATCAAGTAATACATTTTGGCATCACATTTAACTGCATTCAATACATTACTGACAATGTCATAATATACAGATGTGGTGTATGTCCGTGCATACTTTTGTAAAGGTCTGCCGAACTAATGGGGAGGAGGCACCTCCACTTTCCACGCCAAAGTGGCTGGTGAAAAATAAAGAATTTTCTAAATGGGGGGGCCTGGTCGGATTGGACCCCTGGATCTTCCATGTTCCTGAGCAGCAGTTTTCCATTGCTTTAATGTCATGGGTTTCCTTTTTCTACAGTCTCCAGGAGGAAGGTATACATTGCTGTGCCGCGTCAGTTTCATTCACGGGTCTCCAATGCATGGCTAGTGTTTTGAGATAAGTTCAGCTCACACTGCAGCGACTACTGAAGGAAGGAAACCTCTCTCTGAAACCTCTGCTTTCTGGCAAAAGACTGACTATAATAGTAGCCTACAGGTAAGACTCACCTGTTTATTTATTTCTCCATATCTATAGCGCCCCTTCAAGCTATAGTATAGCCTGTTGTTCGTGTCATGTGTTCGGCGCATAGTGAAATAATCTGACTTAATTGATGATGCGGTTAATTAATGTTACTTGCTTTACTTTATATTTAAATGAGTCTCACTCAGCCCAGGACTTTCTCTTGCTTGTAATTGTAACTGTAATCGTAATCAAGGCAATGCTTGAACTCCCATCTCGGCTGTAATGAGTGTACTCTGACTTATAATTATCACTGCATGTCTGTGTTAACTGAGATGCCAAACGATAGGACTAGTGACACCTGCCATCATAGGCCGAGACTAAGAAAAGAAAGTCGCTTGCACCTCATACCCACAGCTGTTTCTAAAGTTTTTAAGCTAAGGAACGGCTTTTCTATGCTACTCCGCCTCCTCATTTTTCTTCTGCTCCTCCTTTCTTCCTTTTTCCTTCCTGTTCCTTTTCTTCGTCTTCCTAATCCTATTCTACTTCCTTAATTCGTGGCTCGAATCTTCGTGCACCAGTGTTTAATCTAGACGTCTCTGGGGGGGAGAAAGTTCCCCCCCAGGATTGACATTTCCCCCCAGAAAAATTTGACCAATTGATATTGGTTTTTAGTTACTGTTTTCATCATTGTTTTACATGAAGTGTTATAATATAGGCCTACCGTGATATTATTTATTATTATATGATTATAATGACTTTATTTACTACTGTAGCAGAGTTGATATTGAGCTAGATAAATGTATTGGTCAAATAGAAGGGAGAAGCGAGGGAGTTGTGTGGGCAGTGATGATGATGGCGGAGGATAGAGGATAAGGAAGCAACACAAAGAAATAAGTAAGAGTTGAGTCAGAGGAGCGCTGTCCAGACAGCTAGCGGCTTAGAGTGGATTCGGCCATAGGCAGGGAGGTAGATTTGAGCAGTAGAGGGGCAGGCAGAACTGACCAGGTAGCTTTTGTGGGTTACCTAAATTGGACAGGAGGTTGAGCGTCTGGAGGAAGAGAACAGCCGGACGAGGCTCGAGGAGCGCTGGCTGGTCGCTGGCCAGGACTCGGGGGAAGAAGGTTTAACTAGGAATGAGAAAGGGACGCGTGAGTTAGTCAGTCGGGAGCAGTCAGAGGAAACGGTTGGTCGTGGAAGGAGGAACGGAGGAGACGAGGCCAGAAACATCGGCAAGAAGGAAAAGAGCACGAGAGGGAAGAAACCGTAATAGAGGGAAGTTTTAGTAATCTATTATTATTATTATTATTAATCTAAATTAACAGACTAACAATTATTCTTATAATTTAATATTCGAATGTTTATCGTGAGTGCTTCCATGTGTCTAGTTCACCCAATGTAATTGCTAAATAATTATTATCCGTTGTATTTTATAATAAAATGTCTTAATATCTTTTGTAATCAATTGACTAATAATCACCTTAGTCATACTACTATTATGTTAAGATGACACCTTAAAATGCAGTCATTGCAATGTGGAAATCCAAAAAGTTTCTAATGGGTCAATGAAAAAGTACATCTATTTTGTTAAGGCGACTTCTTAAAATGCTGCCATTGCAATGTGGAAATTCAAAAAGTTTCTAATGGGTCACTGAAAAAGTAAGGCTATTTTGTAAACACGACACCTTAAAATGCTGCCATTGCAATGTGGAAATTCAAAAAGTTTCTGATGGGTCACTGAAAAAGTATGGCTATTTCGTTAAGATGACACCTCAAAATGCTGCCATTGCAATATGGAAATTCAAAAAGTTTCTAATTGGTCACTGAAAAAGTGCAGTTGTTTTCTTAAGATGACACCCTAAAATGCTGCCATTGCAATGTGGAAATTCAAAAAGTTTCTAATGGGTAACTGAAAAAGTACAGCTATTTTGCTAAGATGACACCTTACAATGCTGCCATTGCAATGTGGAAATTCAAAAAGTTTCTGATGAGGGTCTGAAAAAGTAGGTATTTTGTGAAGATGACAAGGTCTTAAAATGCTGCCATTGCAATGTGGAAATTCAACAAGTTTTTGATGGGGAGGGGGCACATCCCCCTCTCCATACCCTTCCCTCCCAGTCTCGGCGCTACGCGCCTCACGAGCGTCCTTCGGACGCTCAATTGTCTCCCCCCAGAAACCTGAATTCCCCCCCCAGAGGACGGGGACTAGATTAAACACTGTTCGTGCACGTCTATCTATCTCAACTAAGGTAACTAAGATTATATTTAGTGCATTTCGAGACAGTTGGAAAACATTTGCTGATCAGTGCTAACTGCAATAATAAGCTACACATTGTACAGTGGAAGACTGTTTCTAAGGCATGAATCGAGATCTTAGAAGATATGAGAAGCGGGTTATTAGCATTAATTTAAACTTCGTGAAGAGGTGCTAGCTAAATGTTTGAGTGAATAACTGCATGAGCAGCTGAGCGCAACGATCGCTGATCTGGTTGACTGGAACATTGAAGCTTCCTGATGTACAATGTATACGGGTGCTGTGCCGACCAAAAGATCCCGCCAGTGCCGGATAATCTTGTAAGCCTATTTCCAATAGTAGTGGTACATATTTGCCATAACGTGTAATCACCTTGCGGGTTTTCTGTGTTTTTATAGGTACCAGTGGTTGGTGATACTGATTCTGCCGTTACGGTGAGACGGGGTGTGTGTGTGGGTGAGACGGGGGTTGATTGTGATGCGTGTCACGGTTGCACTGTGGCTCTGTTCGTCTGTGTTTCTGTTACTAGTTGTTTGTGAGTAAGCGACCCCATGGGCCTCTGGCGTGGCCTAACATCCCGTAAGCCATGGGGTTTGCTCGTTCGTTTTCGTATTTGTGCCTGTAAGTTAGTAGTAGACCTGCCGGGCCTCTGGCGTGGCTTAAACTCCCGTAAGCTCGTTACATGGCAGGGGGCCTCTGGCGGTGCTTAAACTCCCGTAAGCTCTGTTTGTCGGTAGTTTTGTGTTGTTTTAGTTTAGGTTAATCGCTTTCTTGCATAGCGAGCCGAGGGATTAGAAGGAGGACGAAATGGAGATGGCGACTTATCGTTATCGGTGATATCACGAACTGGATGAAGCTGCATTTCAGACTGAACTATATGTATATAGCCTACTTGTAATTCTAAAGCACATTAGCGATTGAATTCGTCATGACAAACACAATTGTTTACGATGTCTGTTTGCTGTAACTTTTCTCTAAAATTTAAATCACAGTCATCTGGCGCAGATTTTTGCTACAATTAACAGCATCGCTCTGTCATTTAATTCGCCAGGACCAACTTAATGGTACGTATGTATTAATGGTACGTACGTATGTACGCATGCATGCATGCATGTATGTATGTATGTATGTATGTATGTATGTATGTATGTATGTATGTATGTATGTATGTATGTATGTATGTAACTATGTATGTATGTATGTATGTATGTATGTATGTATGTGTGTATGTATGTATGTATGTATGTATGTATGTATGTATGTATGTATGTATGTATGTATGTATGTATGTATGTATTAGGGTGTCCCACGATTGCGCAGGAAAAATATTTTTCTTGAACCTTTGGATGCAGTCCGTCCAAAAAGTTTCCTTATGGTCCCATAATAACACCTGCCAAATTTTATGACATTTTATACATATTTAGAGGTCCCCAAAGTTCATATAATTGGTGCATGGGCGGAGAGTTGCGGGGAACGAAAAGACGGGTCGAAGATTTTGTGCGGACGAATGGCTGAGTCGCCAACGAAAATTTCGCATCTTTTTTGCTGTCAAAAATTGCTGACGACTTTCTTTCTAGTCATCACCTCGTTTTGTTCGTTTCTTGATCGCCCCAATTAGGGGGGAGGCAAATGCATGGGCCGTCCCACCCACTACATCTATTGAGGGGACCGTCCCCCTGTGCCCTCTAAGTCTCTGCCCATGGCGCCGTTGCCGATTTTTGTTCGTCGGCTGGCCGCCGCGCCGACCAAAAATGACCGGCGCGCCGCCGCCGACACACTCAAGTCGGCGCATGGTTCTGTATACATATAGCATACATATAGCAGCCTGCTTATTATAATTGCTTTGTATAGAATCATTTTCGTTATATATTAGAACTCTGAAACACAGAATTAAACGACTGACCTAGCAACAGAAACTACGTGGCAACAGAAACGTACGTTACTGTCTGCATTTATTGTACCATAGGCCTATATAGCCTATATGCCTAAACACGTACTGGATCAGTTCACTTAACCAGTTTCAGAAGTTGTCAACAACACAGTTCTACCTGATGCTTCGCTAAGAGGCAATCGACTCGGAAGTATACGCAGGTTTAGAGATTCTAAGACTATCATAATGTACCAGTATATAGGCAGTTGGGCATAACTATAGTATCGGGGACCGACGCGTCGGTTAGGGTTCAGGTTAGGCGTCGTGGGGGTCAGTTATGGCTCAGATTAGGTGTCGTGAGGGTCAGTTATGGCTCAGGTTAGGTGTCGTGTGGGTCGGTTAGGGTTAGGCTTAGGGTTTAGGTTTATATAGGAATAGGATTAGTGTTGTCATTCGGTCCCCGATACTATATTATATTTACGAGTTACAGAAGGTCGAGTCGAGATGCCTAAGCGTAGAGTACAATGCTCGGGTAAAAGTTGACGCCTGCTGCGAACGTCCAACAGATGATGACTGCAATGCAGTGGATGTCGATGCTATTGACCGCCGTGTTGTAAGACGAATGGTCAATCAACCAATAGAAATACGTCGACCCTGTCGGGGAAAAACAACACTGGTTAAAAATGTAAAGCAGTATACTGTATACATCACTTTGAAATATGAAGACAAACTTTAGACTAATCATAATATGTCGATTTTTTTTATAACGCCACACCATTTTGGGGTAAACGGCGCTGCCTGGAAAAATGTTTAGGGTGGGTGCTGAGTGAGTGGAGGGAAGGGTGGTCCTGACGACACTCGATCTGTCTAGCTGCAAGGTTTCAGATGAATAGCTGTGAAACTCTGGGTGTGCGTTCTGTATACACACAAACACACACACACTCACGCACTCACACATTTTCTTTTATTGATATTATAGACAAATACAATAATTGCAGCTATTAGGCCTGTGCAGAACTGAATATAATAGGCTATTAATTTGTTTAGAACTGCTACTACTAGGCTACAAGCCTAAGTGCAACGTTTAAAAATTAAATTTAATGATGAATTGTAGCGATCGTATAACTACGCTACAGGTTTCGGGTCGCTAATATTATTTTATTTAATTTTTGATCGATTATGGGGTTTCAGGGATCTGATATATTTGTTTTATTTCTGTATTTTTGAGCTGCCTTGTGTGACCTATATTTTAATGTTGATTTGCGCTTGACACGGGTCACAGCGACCGCTGACGTAGGCAGCAGTCGTTGCTGTTCCATTAATTGGTATATGTTCACACGCTCTCAGCGATCGTCGGTCGCTGTCTTCAAAGGCCGTGCCGCTTGCAGTCGATGAGGGTAATTAAACTTTCGCACGCTCTCTGAGGTGGTCTGATGATCAGAGTGAGCGAGGAATACAGCCAGCCAGACAAGCACAGGCAGGGACACGGATTGAGAAGGAAACACCGTTGGCGTGTGGGTCTGTGTACGTGTGTTTTCTCAAGGTTGAACTGGTGCATTTGATGCCTACGTGATCAGCGGCAGATGGCGCCTTTCAGAAGGAGAGATAGAAGGAGAAAGATAGTGAGCTACAGACAGACGCAGAGATACACAGGAGAGGACGCACGTGGCAGCTGATTCTTGCCGCCTTGAAACAGCTGCGTTGCTGCTGGGTTTGCGCGCGCGGCTCGCTTGCTGGTCATGCGCAGAAAGGGGGACGCTCTCCTTGTCAGGCAGTAATAAAAGAGCAGCGCAACGCTGAGAGGCTCAGTTGCGCACAGGATCTCAGGGCGGTCGGATGTATTGCGGCGGTTGGTAGTTTTAGGCTCGATCAAGTTGGTGAAGCATGGCCAGGATAAGCGCCTGCTTGCACTAGTTGCGCATACACGGATTCTGTCGGCGATTCATTCTCTCTCGACATGGAGTCGATTAAATAAAAGAGTTTGTTTGTTGCGAGAAATACATCAGCGTCGCTGCAAGTTTTGTCTTCGCTCTCGCTTCGGATATATTCCTGGATTACTAATTCAAGGCCTCTCTTCGCCCTGTCACACGGAGTGATTTATCGTGGGCTTCGAATCGTCAACGCTCTGCTCTCGTTCTTCGAAATTGTGTTGCGAAGCGGTTGTTCGTATGGTTGCCTAAGGGCGTCTTTCTCAAACGGCTTGGATAAATAGCCGAAATTGTTGTTCATTGCGAGAAATCAGCATCGGATTTAGCTGATCTTTTCGGGCGTTTCAAACTCGACGCCTTTCTGTGTGTGTCGTCGCATCTCTTGGATATCGTCTTCGTCGCTGTTCTTCGCACACGATCGGCTTTGTCCCTTGTCTTCGGACATAAGGTACGCTTTATTGGGGAATTAATACGATCGGTTATTAAGACATTTTGGGCTGAACTGAAATTGGCTGTGGGACTTGAGAGTCAATCGGGATTTAATTTAGGCATACTCCGGTTGATAGGTGTTTGCATTGAATTGTTGCATTTGATTTTCATTGAATGTCTTTACAAAGGATAGGAACTGATAATTGAACTTACTGACTTTTATGTTTGATTGCTTTGAACATAATTGATGTCAATTGAAGATTCAATTGATTGGGAATAATAAGAAATATTAATTAAACTTCTGACTTTGATTATTGATGGCTTTGAATGTGACGGATGTGGATTGAATGCTTGATTTGTTAATAAGAATAACTACTTCGTTCACTGCTAGCGATATTGACCGTGAGCTATAAAGATAGGAGTCATTTCTATAGCGCTATGGAGGAGTCTAGGCCAGTCACTCCCGCTCAGCCTTCTAGGCCCCCTTCTTCTATGGAGATATTGCTCGAGGCAATACAAACTAATGCTAGGTCCACTCATGAAGCAATACAAACTAATGCTCGGTCCACTCATGAAGCAATACAAACTAATGCTCGGTCCACTCATGAAGCAATACAGACTAACGCTAAGTCTTCACAAGAGGCTATGCAAGCGCATGCTAAGTCAACTCATGATGCTATGACTTCTATACAGTCGTCTTTGCAACTGAATGCCAGAGAGACGCAAGAGGCGATTGCCACGGTGGAGTTTAATGTCCTGGCCGTGCAATCAAATGTTGGCGATGCTATTTCCTCAGTGCAATCGAATGTAAGAGAGGAGATCTCGGCTGTAAGAGATAACGTCAGGGAAGCGCTGACGGAAGTTGTATCACGATTAGAAAGGCTAGAGGCATCGCCGGTACCCAAGCCTGCTGTGGATTTGAACCCTGGTTACTTCACCGCTATTACCACTGCGGACGCGCCATACCACTCGACCATCGGCCTGGAGGAAACTTTGGGTGCTAGGCCTAAAGATTTCACGCAACCTGGGATATTGCGGAGAAGTGATAGATTGGCTGGTAGGCCGCCAATTTCATATAGGGAGTACGGTAGTCGAAAAGACTGGCCGCCTTTCCAGGGTTGGGATTCGAACCCAGAAGTCACCTCCTCCTGTCCTCCCTCTATCTCTAGAGCTTATCCACAGCAGCACGCGGCCATATCGAGCGAGGATCCGGAAGTGGCGACTCCGGGGAGGCCGATAGGGGCGGGCGTTACAATTGGTCCCAGCCAGTGGGGTCAAATTAGTTCTAGAGATTTTGGCGATGATAGGTTAGAAGAGGAAACTGACTATGCTAGAACAGGCGAAATGGCAATTTCTTTTGAAAGAAGGAAGGAAAGGGAATTTGCTGATATTGTGGATATAATGTCTGATGATGGTAGTGTAGACATTGAAATCAGCAAGATAATGGAATCTAGACCTAAAACTGTTAAAATAATTGATAACAGAATGCATGCAGCACGGCAACCGGAGTTTAGAAATTTGGAAATAAATAAACCGATCGCTAATAAATTGTCACGGGAGGGGGGTGATAAGGTCAATCCAGTTCCTTTTGCCTCTTCGTCGCCTTCCCACGGTGCATATTCTCGACTTGATCCGCAATGGAGGATGCAAGAACCGCCTGCGTTCGTCGATCAACAAAGAGCGGAAACGGCGCAGCACCGGATCGACAGCCGGCAACCAACGTCGGGAATGCCGACCTCAATGCCCGACGGTGCTTTCCACGGTCGTGCAACTTCGACCATGGTTGGTCGAGACTACGCTCGACCCGACCTTCCTCCTGGACCAGCGGCGATGGCAACGGTCGACTGGATGCAACCATACGCTCGTCCCGACCATTCAAACATGCCGTGGAGGTATGCTCCGACCTACGCTCCGAACGCTTTCTACGGTAGCAGCGACAACCGGGTTTGGGTCGACCCGCCTCGCTGTCTCGACCCGCTTCGACCAAGCGACGCCGTCTTTCCTCGGTGGCCAACGGTCGTGGAATCGGCGAGGATGAGTTCATGCCTGGGTGCGCAGAACTTCGGATTTAGCCGTGACGCCGAATTACCGCGATGTCAGACGGTAACGAAGTCGACACCTCTGGAGAAGAATGAAACGACGGGCGATGATAAAGCGACGTCTGCGGTTGGTGAAACGAGAGCACGGACGTCTACCAACGCTTCAGTCGGCCCTATTAAAGTTGTCCCGACGACCACCGTCGCAACGCAAACGACCGGCGACTGGGGGTTACCGTCGATCGGTTCAAAGGGAACAATCAAGGAAGCAGAACCGACCGCGTCGACGACAGCTAAAGAGGGCGAGGCCAAACAGTCGTCGCCTTCGTCTACCAAGCCAACACAATTCCTGAAACTCGGGTCTTTTAGCGGAAAGACGGACGTTGAAACATTCTTACGAAAATTCTCCGTGTGCGCCAGGAATAACAGATGGACGGACGAGGAGAGATTGAACCAATTAGTAGTCTCATTGGTTGAACCGGCGACTCATTTGCTGAGCGAGTCGAACGCAGATGGCCTGGACACTTGGACGGCTTTGGTCCAGCGACTTCGTGAACGATACGGCAACGCTGAACAACAAGCCCTGTTCCAAACGCAGCTAAGCACCAGGAAACAGAAAGTCGACGAGGATATGGGCGTCCTGGTGGACGACATCCGACGTCTCTCCACGCGCGCTTATCCGGGTTCCTCGACAGCTCACAGCGAAGCTATTGCTGTTCGGGCATTCTTGGATGCCCTGAGAGATAGAACGCTTGCTCTGAAAATCCGAGAGCGAGAACCGAAATCCCTCGACGAAGCCTACAAGGTAGCGATGCGATTGGACGGCTACCAGAAAGCGGAAGCCGGCGGCCATGAACAACAAGACCGACGACATGGACGAATCAACGCGATTACAGAGGAAGAAGATTCGAAAGTAAAGGATCTGGAACGGCAGATGGAGCGAATGAGGAGACAAATGGAGCGACTAGAGAAGAAGGAGCGACAACCAGTGTCGGCGCCACAACCCAGATACAACAATCGTGGACCTGGAAGAGGTCAGAATGAATCAGCTAGAAATGAAGGATCAAACACCAATGGAGGTTATGGACAGGGAGCTCCGCGATGTTACCTGTGTCATCAGTTCGGACATTTGAGAGCGAACTGTAGGCGTCGACCACGTATGGAGATGGAAACGGAAGCAAGAACTGATGTGCGGCGATGCTATGAGTGTTCAGCAACCGACCACCTGGTGCGCAATTGTCCCCAGCGACAAGCGGCCGAAGCAGAAGCCAATGAGGTTCTGAATGGACCGGCAAATGTTTACCATGTACAAGGCAGCACGAATGCGTATTTGGCTCTGAAGATCCATGGTAAGGACGTGTTGGCCTTGGTAGATACCGGAAGTGAAATGTCACTGGTACCTGCATCCCTGGTGAGACGGAAAAATATGACGGCGTCGAAACAACTGCTAACCGCGGCAAATGGTACAGCTATAGAGGTACTTGGAGAGACAGTCCTTCGATGTCGTGCAGCCGACTGCAAGTTCGATGTTCCCTGTTTAGTAACGGCTCAAGTCAGTGAGTTGATTCTTGGACTCGGGTGGTTGACAGAACAACGGGCTCATCTAAGCATTCCGGATAAAACGATAGTACTACAAGGCCGCTCATTTCCTTTGGTAAGTCAAGACCGGAGGGGAATTTGTCGAAGGATAGCCGCCGCGCAGCACGTGAATGTTCCCGCACTGTCGGAAGTGGACGTCGAGGTGTATGCCATACTTCCAGACCTGAGACCGACCAAAACTCAATGGGCGACGCCGCCACACGTGTTGGCGTCTGGACTCGTAATCGCCGGAACGCTTCTACCGGAACGGGCGATCGACCTGACAATCAGAGTGTTGAATCCGACCCACAAGATGATTAAATTGTCGAAAGGAATGCAATGTGCCCTGGAAGAAGTGACAGTAGCCGGAGCTGACCAGGACAGCAAGCCCGCTGCAGGCTGCGCCATGGTGAGGGAAGACAAGGACCATGCCAACTCACAAGATGCGGAGGTAATTCTGAGGCCGTTATGGTCGAACATCGCTGAAGACGTTCCCCTTGAGGTACAACAGAGACTACGTGAAATCCTGATGGATCGTCGCGCCGCCTTTTCTCTTGGTGAATGGGATCTGGGATTCACCGACATTCTACGACATGAGATCGACACGGGTAGCGAAACACCCGTTCGACAGCCGCTGCGACGACAACCGCTTTCGCTACTCCCTGTCATAGACGAACAAGTGCAGGTTATGTTGGATCAAGGACTGATCGAACCGTCACTGTCGCCTTGGGCAAGCAACGTTGTCATGGTCCAGAAACGAGACGGGACCCCTCGCTTTTGTGTCGACTATAGAGCGGTGAACGCCAAGACGCGCAAGGACGCCTACCCGCTTCCGCTGATCAGCGAGAGCCTGGACGCCCTCGGCGAAGCGAGATGGTTCAGTACCTTCGATCTCCGGGCCGGTTATCATCAGTTGGCTGTTCATCCAAGGGATAAACACAAGACTGCCTTCGTCACCCGACGCGGAAGTTTTCAATTCAAAGTACTTCCGTTCGGGCTCTGCAATTCTCCGGCTTCGTTTGGCCGGATGATGAATCTGGTCATGGCGGGGTTAAACTTCGAGATCTGTTTAATCTATCTTGACGATATCATCGTCTTCGCCAGCGATCTGGAAACCCATTTGATTCGATTGGAGCAAGTTCTCGTTCGCCTGGAGGGAGTTAATCTAAAACTGAAGCCATCCAAGTGCAAACTACTACAGAAAAAGGTGTTGTTCCTAGGTCACGTGGTCAGCGAACACGGAGTAACTACAGACCCGGAGAAGATTCAAGCCGTCCGTGACTGGCCCACGCCGCGGAAAGTCAAGGATGTGCGAGCATTTCTGGGTTTATGTTCCTACTATCGCAAGTTCGTACCGAGTTTCGCTCAAATAGCCCGGCCACTGCACCAAATGACTAAGAAGGGATACAAGTTTGACTGGTCTGGTCCATGTGAAAACGCGTTCCAAAAGCTAAAGAACTGCTTAACGGAATCCCCCATCTTGGCGCTTCCCAACGATACTGGGATGTACATACTGGATACGGATGCATCCGGGGAGTCTATTGGGGCGGTCTTATCTCAGATGCAGGAATCGCAAGAAAGGGTCATCTGTTACGGGAGCAGAGTGTGTTCTGTGGCGGAACAAAGTTATGACGTGACAAGGAGGGAATTGCTGGCGGTAATCAACTTTCTCAAAGCGTTCAGACCATATCTTCTTGGACGGAAATTTATCCTACGAACGGACCACTCAGCGCTCCAATGGCTCCGCAAGACACCATTGCCTATTGGACAGCAGGCACGGTGGCTCTCAGTCATGGAGGAATTTGAATTTGACATACAACATCGGTCCGGTGCCGCGCACCAAAATGCTGATGCGCTGTCTCGAAGGCCAAACCAAGTCAACGTCATCCAAGAACGACGCCAACCATCTCAGCCTGCCTCGACTGAAATGACGGATTGGGATCCGGTGGTCTTAGCAGAAGAACAACGGCAAGATCCGGATCTAAACTGGATTTTGCAATGGATGACGAAATCAACTGAAATGCCAACCGGAGAGAAGACACGGAGTTGCAGTGCGATGACTAAAACCTTGATTCATCAATGGCCTCAGTTAACCGTTAGAAATGGACTATTGTATCGAACTTGGCTGAACTCTGACGGTGAGCCTGTTCGCTACCAGTTGATACCTCCGGTCGGGCGACGAGAAATCATCATCCGTCTTGCACATGAGGGGATGTCTGGAGGGCATTTGGGTGTCCGACGAACCGCGGCACAAGTACGACAGCGAGCCTACTGGCCGGGCTGGGGAGAACAAGTATACCAGCAACTGAAACGATGTGACAGCTGCGCCCGGTACATCAGAGGGAAACCACCCAGGCAAGGACCACTCCAGGATATGGCCGTCGGTGAACCAATGGAATGTCTTGGCGTCGACATAACCGGACCACATCCTGTATCCAGTCGTGGATATCATTATATCATGACCGTGATTGATCATTACAGCCGTTGGGCGGAGGCCTATCCTATTCGCAACCAGGAAGCCGCGACCGTGGCCCGGATGTTGATGGACCAGTGGATCCCTAGATTCGGCTGCCCTAAACAGCTCCTGACCGACCAGGGCCCCTGTTTCGAGGCCGCCTTGTTCCGAGATCTATGCCGCTTGATGCAAATTGACAAAATCAGGACGTCACCTTATAAACCGAGCACGAATGGAACGGTGGAACGACTACATCGAACCCTAAATTCCATGCTCGGCAAAGTCGTCGCACAGAATCAGAAAGACTGGGACATTCACCTGCCCTGGATTATGGGAGCGTACCGGGCCAGTCAACACGAAAGCACGGGGTTCACGCCGAACAAACTTTTCCTTGGAAGAGAGACGTGCCTCCCAATCGATCTGGTACTTGGGGATTGTAACCAGAACAATGCCCAGCTGTCGGTGAACGATTACATCCAGAAAAGAACGGAGGAAATGCGAGACGTGTTCCAGTTGGCTCGGGAATGCATGCAAAAACAGGCCGTCCGCCGTGCTTTCCGGTATGATCTACGAGTCAAAAAGCCGTCGTTCACGAAAGGACAGTGGGTGTACTATTACTATCCCCGGAAGTACACTCGGATCAAGGATAAATGGGCTAAGTGGTTCTGTGGTCCTTACCGTATCATGGAGCAAGTGAGTCCGGTCTTGTTCCGGATCCAGAAGTCCGCCAGATCACAAGCGCTGCTGGTGTACGTCGACAAATTAAAGCCGTACCTGGGTGAACCTCCGTCAGGTTGGACCGAACCCGACCTACAACCGCAGGAACCAATCGAGTTTCCGGGGACTGAGGATACTAACGACGCCCCTGTGGAACTGTCAAGACCCCGCCGTACCATTACGAGGCCGGCCAGGTACTGTTCCTAATGACCGCATAATGGCGGCCATTATGAATGCAGGAGTATCTGTAACCATGTTTTATTTTGATTGTGATGAATACGTTTACTTTACATGTGGAAGGCTTTACATGTGTGTGTTATTGTGTAAATAACTGTTTTCTTGCATTATATATTGTGCATTCATATGTGTATTGCATAGTATTAATATTTGTATTGCCTTGCATTGTATTCCAGCGATGGACAATTTCAGTATTGCCTCTGCTGTAGACAGAAAACTGGACTGTCATTGCTCTTGCATTGCGCTATATAAATATTGACTTTTCCAATAGATATATAAGGTTGCCTATTTTAGTTAAGGCCATTGATGATGTGATTATGTGATATTATGACCTGCGGTGAAATAGTAGGCCTATATGTTTCTGAGTTAATGCTCGGAGGGGAAATTTGCATTAGGCCTATATTCCGCTTTATCTATAATCTGATTTATGAAAAATAATTTTAAGAGATTTGCACAGTTAACGTTTAATGCTCCTAATTTCTGTGTATAGAGTTGTTATATGCGTAACTATTGTCATCGCATATATATATAATTGTATGGATGCATAACTGATGATTTAAAGAGGCGCCGAATGAACGCTTTAAGGCCCATATTGCGCTTAACTGCAATCTGTCGGGATTAGGCCTATATATATATATATAGTTTGCCGTGATGAGCCCATATAATTCTGAGGATTTGAAGACAAATTTCGGCATTTTATATCAATTAGGATGATAGGCCTACTTGTTTTAATAGCCTAACGCTGAGGAATAAGCGATAATTTAGTTATGCTGTGTAATTTTTGCATTAGGCCTAGTTTTGCGGTTTTGCCTGATTCCCGCCTGCAATGGAATTATATGATTAAACGGTGAGGCCTAACATTAACTTGGTCTGGGCATAGAATAAATAGGAACGCGTGCCCGTGTAGGAATGGTGAATAATATTGGCCATTTTATTTTCTATTTGAGTTGCAATGGATATAAACGGCCATGTAGGATTTATGAATAATATTAGTTTAATACAGGCTTTATATGATTCACTGATTGACCTAATTTCGAAAGCGCTAATGACAGTGCTGTGCAAAGTCGGTGGGACTTTAAGTTAACCTACATGGGTGATTTTTAGGCACCTATTTCCCACGCTCTTCTCTCGCATACGGCCGGAGTGGGGAGAGCAACGGGGTGGTCTGTGTGACACATCATAGGCGGTGAACGATTGACCGTCGTGGATGGACCGACGGAAGGATAATGTTCAGCTGCGCAGTTATAAGTAACGTCGTTAAAATTATTATGGGACTATATAATCATGATTTGATAGTAGGCCTGGATTTGAAGGTTGATAGTTAATACAGGCGCCAGATATGTGGTAGGCCTAATTTCTATCCTACTTTTATGAGCGCTAATTAGGCTTAACTTTGTGCAGGTCAGCGCGACCTTAGTCGTACGATGCACTTTAACCTACATGTAAAAGGATCATGTTTGTTGCCTAATTCTCACGGTTAGACGCACGCTGTAGATGCATGGCGTGGGAGAATAGTGAGCGGCGATTAATTATCGACCAATGATTTTCCCAGGCGCTGACGCGTGTGTGGCCTGATGCCTGTGTTAATGATAGAATGAAGGAAGGATGACAGCCATAGATGCCATGTAATAATGCATAGGATTAATAGTGGACTAAAAACAGACTAAAATGGCCTAACTATATATAGATTCATGCGTAGACTAATCTTAGTTTTGAAATCATGATGGTCTCGTTAATAGGCCTATGATTTTATGGTTACGCTATATCGTGAAGGACGATTAAACAGTGTAGCCTGTATTTTAGCGTTAATTGCAGTATATTAAGTTGACCTAGTTAAGCTTTTGTAATGTTAATATTCTGTGCATTGGGTGCATATATAATAATATTTGACTTGCTGGAACCGAGGCATCCTAACATAGAAGAATAGACCTACACTGTAATGTTACGCTGGCCTATTTATAAGTTAGTGTCTGTGCATAATCGGTTGCATTTTTAATAATTAAGTAGGCCTACTGAAAGATGTTGGGAAGGGAGCGGCTTATTAAGCTGAAGTTAGGCTTGGTCTCTTACGGTAAGCTTTGATGGGGAGCCTACGGATAGTTATAATGAGCATTGGCCTTTGGAGACTTAAGCTGTGTGTGTAGTCTCAGGTAATTTGCTATGATAGCACCGTTGTTAATGGGATTAGAGACTTAGGTTTAACTGCTTAGATGAGTCTTTAAATGTAGACGTTTGCCTACAGTGAAATGCCTAAAGAAGTCTCGATGGTAAAGGCCATGGGTGGCCTATTAATTAGATGACCTGTTGTAAAGGTAACGAAGGTCTAGTGGTTTTTGTGGCTGTCCCGTGGGTTCTTAAGTCAATGCTTGCCGTGGAGGACTTTGTGCTTAACTAAACTCAAGGAGACCTATATATAGAATTACTTTTGAGCTTTACTGAACTATTAGCGATGGAGCTATATAATTATAATAATAATAAATGTTTCTTTCGCTTGAACTGACATTTAACGCTAAAATGTGAACTTTGTGATGCTTACGTTGAGGACTGTTCATTGCATATATTTTTAATTCTTGCATTTGAATCATTGATGTAAAAATTGGAGTATGGCCTAACATTTCAGGATCCATTTTTCCAATTAAAGGGATCCTGAAATCAGGGAGGGCCGAGAATAGTGTAGCGATCGTATAACTACGCTACAGGTTTCGGGTCGCTAATATTATTTTATTTAATTTTTGATCGATTATGGGGTTTCAGGGATCTGATATATTTGTTTTATTTCTGTATTTTTGAGCTGCCTTGTGTGACCTATATTTTAATGTTGATTTGCGCTTGACACGGGTCACAGCGACCGCTGACGTAGGCAGCAGTCGTTGCTGTTCCATTAATTGGTATATGTTCACACGCTCTCAGCGATCGTCGGTCGCTGTCTTCAAAGGCCGTGCCGCTTGCAGTCGATGAGGGTAATTAAACTTTCGCACGCTCTCTGAGGTGGTCTGATGATCAGAGTGAGCGAGGAATACAGCCAGCCAGACAAGCACAGGCAGGGACACGGATTGAGAAGGAAACACCGTTGGCGTGTGGGTCTGTGTACGTGTGTTTTCTCAAGGTTGAACTGGTGCATTTGATGCCTACGTGATCAGCGGCAGATGGCGCCTTTCAGAAGGAGAGATAGAAGGAGAAAGATAGTGAGCTACAGACAGACGCAGAGATACACAGGAGAGGACGCACGTGGCAGCTGATTCTTGCCGCCTTGAAACAGCTGCGTTGCTGCTGGGTTTGCGCGCGCGGCTCGCTTGCTGGTCATGCGCAGAAAGGGGGACGCTCTCCTTGTCAGGCAGTAATAAAAGAGCAGCGCAACGCTGAGAGGCTCAGTTGCGCACAGGATCTCAGGGCGGTCGGATGTATTGCGGCGGTTGGTAGTTTTAGGCTCGATCAAGTTGGTGAAGCATGGCCAGGATAAGCGCCTGCTTGCACTAGTTGCGCATACACGGATTCTGTCGGCGATTCATTCTCTCTCGACATGGAGTCGATTAAATAAAAGAGTTTGTTTGTTGCGAGAAATACATCAGCGTCGCTGCAAGTTTTGTCTTCGCTCTCGCTTCGGATATATTCCTGGATTACTAATTCAAGGCCTCTCTTCGCCCTGTCACACGGAGTGATTTATCGTGGGCTTCGAATCGTCAACGCTCTGCTCTCGTTCTTCGAAATTGTGTTGCGAAGCGGTTGTTCGTATGGTTGCCTAAGGGCGTCTTTCTCAAACGGCTTGGATAAATAGCCGAAATTGTTGTTCATTGCGAGAAATCAGCATCGGATTTAGCTGATCTTTTCGGGCGTTTCAAACTCGACGCCTTTCTGTGTGTGTCGTCGCATCTCTTGGATATCGTCTTCGTCGCTGTTCTTCGCACACGATCGGCTTTGTCCCTTGTCTTCGGACATAAGGTACGCTTTATTGGGGAATTAATACGATCGGTTATTAAGACATTTTGGGCTGAACTGAAATTGGCTGTGGGACTTGAGAGTCAATCGGGATTTAATTTAGGCATACTCCGGTTGATAGGTGTTTGCATTGAATTGTTGCATTTGATTTTCATTGAATGTCTTTACAAAGGATAGGAACTGATAATTGAACTTACTGACTTTTATGTTTGATTGCTTTGAACATAATTGATGTCAATTGAAGATTCAATTGATTGGGAATAGTAAGAAATATTAATTAAACTTCTGACTTTGATTATTGATGGCTTTGAATGTGACGGATGTGGATTGAATGCTTGATTTGTTAATAAGAATAACTACTTCGTTCACTGCTAGCGATATTGACCGTGAGCTATAAAGATAGGAGTCATTTCTATAGCGCTATGGAGGAGTCTAGGCCAGTCACTCCCGCTCAGCCTTCTAGGCCCCCTTCTTCTATGGAGATATTGCTCGAGGCAATACAAACTAATGCTAGGTCCACTCATGAAGCAATACAAACTAATGCTCGGTCCACTCATGAAGCAATACAAACTAATGCTCGGTCCACTCATGAAGCAATACAGACTAACGCTAAGTCTTCACAAGAGGCTATGCAAGCGCATGCTAAGTCAACTCATGATGCTATGACTTCTATACAGTCGTCTTTGCAACTGAATGCCAGAGAGACGCAAGAGGCGATTGCCACGGTGGAGTTTAATGTCCTGGCCGTGCAATCAAATGTTGGCGATGCTATTTCCTCAGTGCAATCGAATGTAAGAGAGGAGATCTCGGCTGTAAGAGATAACGTCAGGGAAGCGCTGACGGAAGTTGTATCACGATTAGAAAGGCTAGAGGCATCGCCGGTACCCAAGCCTGCTGTGGATTTGAACCCTGGTTACTTCACCGCTATTACCACTGCGGACGCGCCATACCACTCGACCATCGGCCTGGAGGAAACTTTGGGTGCTAGGCCTAAAGATTTCACGCAACCTGGGATATTGCGGAGAAGTGATAGATTGGCTGGTAGGCCGCCAATTTCATATAGGGAGTACGGTAGTCGAAAAGACTGGCCGCCTTTCCAGGGTTGGGATTCGAACCCAGAAGTCACCTCCTCCTGTCCTCCCTCTATCTCTAGAGCTTATCCACAGCAGCACGCGGCCATATCGAGCGAGGATCCGGAAGTGGCGACTCCGGGGAGGCCGATAGGGGCGGGCGTTACAGAATCCCTTGTTTGAATTGACGGAAGACTCAGAAGCAATAACTATTAATTAGTTGTTACATAGCCTAAATAGCCTATAATTTATTATACTTAAGCGATAATTAAGAAACAACTGATTGATAATTTTCATAGTCCGTCCTACACTGGAAAGTGCCCGTCTGTGCTTTCGGTGGTTCGGTCATTCCAAAGTATTGTCCGGCTTGAGCACGCAGCACGTCGTCCATGGCGAAGTCCGTGTCTCGTGTGCACGCTTTCTTCCTAGCGTTGAACTTGTATCCGAGACGACATGTGCAATAGTAGTCACTCTCGATGTTGCGGCAGACGGAGTTTGGCTCACAATCGTACGTACCCTCACGACATTCGTCCTGGTCTGACGTCAATCAATCAATCAATCAATCAATGATCAATCAATCAATCAAAAAACAAATCAATTAATTGATAAATCAATCAGTCGATTAATCAGTCAGTCAATCGATCTATCAAAAAATCAACCAATCAATCAATTAGTCAGTCAATTAATCAATCAAAAAATCAATCAAGTATTCAATAAATAAGTCAGTCAACCAGTCAATCAATCAATGAACTGATAAGTCAATCGGTTAATCAGCATGGGCGGAGTTTGGTTTCCGTTCTTGGAGGGGCTAAAGCCTTCTTGGAGGAGCTAAAGCCCTCTTGGAGGGGGCTAAAGCCCTCTTGGGGGGCTAAACCCGGGAAAAGAAACCATTTACACGGTATAAAAAATGAATCTGGGTCTTCTTGGGTGTATACTTAGCCCCTAGCCCCTGATAAACTCCGCCCATGTTGATCAGTCAATCAATCAATCAATCGATCGGTTAATCCGCTGACTACTATAATTATTATATTTTTGTATTTTTGTTAAACATAGCATTATTTGCTAGCTAAAATCTGTTAACTGCTATTGTTTGCTACTTTACTGCATGTTAGATCTGGATACAGTTTAATTAGCTTAAGACAGGCTAATGTGGACGTCACAATAATTATTATTCATTTATTGTACGTGCGTACAGTTTGCCGAGCCCCTCCGCCCCCCTAAAATCGACTAAATTTAATGATCAGGGCACTCCCTGGGCACGTACAAAATTAGTCTAATAAATAATTATATGGATTGCATATAATTATATAGTTGTGCGTATGTCAACGCATAGGGAGGGTAGTCGCGATATACGTATATCTCACCGACACACAGCTTCAGTATGTGATCCCATTCATAGCGCCTTCCGACTTTTCCACACGTGCACGTCGTGTTCAGCTTGTTCCTAATCAGAGCGTCCCAATCGCGATTGTTCTTGAAGTCGAGGCTGCACGCGAGCTGCGTGATTCCGCACGGATAGCCCTTCGTTTCAGCGCATATCTTCTTCGTCCTTGAGAAGCCCTTCAGACCCTCTTTGCCTCGCCAATTGTCAGACGCGTAGTTAACAAAAGGCACGTAAGACCCACAGCACAGATCTGAAAGAATTAAAGTGCATGTGGCCAGGGCCGGATTTAGGGTGGTGGGCATAGGCGGAGACCTGCGCCGAGAATTGGGGGGGACGGAAAGACGCGAGATTTTCCGAAAATTTCTGACGACCGGCGAAATCTCGGAAAATTTTCTATTTTCGCCGCCAAAAAAGTTGATGACCTTTTTTTTTTTTTTTTTTTTTTTTTTAGTCATCCGGCCAAATCTCGACCAAATCCCGACGAATTTTTCTATTTTCACCGCCAAAAAAGTTGATGACCTTTTTTTTTTTTTTTAGTCATCCGGCCAAATCTCGACCAAATCCCGACGAAATTTTCTATTTTCACCGCCAAAAAAGTTGATGACCTTTTTTTTTTTTTTTTTTAGTCATCCGGCCAAATCTCGCCCAAATCCCGAAGAAATTTTCTATTTTCGACGCTCAAACATTGGGGGGGACAAATGCATGGGCCGTCCCCCCAACACTTTTATTGGGGGGGACCGTCCCCCCTGTCCCCCCCTAGGTCTCCGCCACTGGTGGTGGGGGCCCATGGGCGCTCATTACGGTGGGGGCCCTTTTCTGTAATAGATATTTTGCTTTTTATGCACAGTCTTCGGCAGGGACAAGCCCATGCATAGTCATTAAGTGCCACTGGCAAAGGTTCTAAAAGCAATGTTTAAATTGTTGACTTAGTGTTAATAAAATATTAAAATACATATGAAGAGAAATTGAGAAGATCATATTGCTGATAAATATTGTGACTGCTATTATTATAATTGCATGGTATTAAGTAATTTTTCAAATACAAATTTAAATGATAAGCGTTAGGCATCTTATTCTGTTTTTGGTGGCAATGGTGGGCCTATAAGACACTGGCATAATAAACACATAGGCAGGGCTGAAAGTGAGCCGGGTCTGTATTTTGGACAAAATATTACAAAAAAGTCGTCAGAAAATTTTCAGGTCAAAAGGCGTCGGCACGTCCGCAAAAGCCAGACCCAGCAACTTTTCCAAACCACTTTCAACCCTGCACATAGGCCTGCACACAAAGAAAGTGAAAATGGTGATAAGCAGTGGTTAAAGTGTAGACGCCCGGCCCTTCCTTTTCCAGGCTGTGCTGCCAAATAAGTGGCAGGACTGTGTGCAGATTTGAAAATAAATACATGGACGCCGTCCATGACCGTCCAGCCGCACTTTAAACCCTGGTGATAAGCAAGACCTCCAAAATAAAAAAGACAGCTATAATCAGTTAAATATGGTTAGGCCTACAGTCGGATGATGGATCTAAGTTTGAGTAGCTATGTCTTTACGTATTTTACTATTAGCACAGTCATCAATTATTAACTGATTAGAATCCTGTTGGCATAGATTATCACTCTATTTATATAAGCTATATAGACACTGCAATGTGGCTAAGTCACCGTGTGTCATAGGTGTGCGAGACCTGTTCTCAATTATCTTCATCTTGGAAAGCGAGCGTTCAGCACTGCAGTTTGTGACCATGAGCACCAATTGCATTCTTAGCATAATTTCTACATTTGGATATGAACACCTTTGTCAAGTATTAAGCTTAATTGGTTCATGAACGGCTCCTGACTTAGACCTACACCGATGCCTGTTCTTCCTGTCTTGTCTTGAAACATTTTGACAAAATAATGAAACCTCAATAGCTCATTGACAATTAAGGCTTTCGTCGAGTCAACAGACTCATCACCATTATAGCCTGCTATTTGGTTTTTCGCAAACTTGAGAATTTCTTCGATCATCACGCGATTCAACCTTAGAAAGAAAACCAAACCTTGAGCAGAGCAGTTCTTTGATGCTAGTCTTTTTGTCATACACGGTGACAGCAGATATGGCCTATTTAAAGCTGTTGCCTGAAGTAATACGAGTTGTCTTTGCTTTCTCATTTTGAGATGCTTTTTCTTTACTTAACTTGCGGCTTCTGAGAGCCGTTCTAAGTCTATTAGTGCCCTTATACCGATCTTCGATTCGGTTCATGTCTATCGGTTGCAATTACAGAGAATCTTCAAATTATATTAAGTAGGCTAATATGCCTATTCAAAATTCACACTGTGCTGTATGGCCCTATAAACCGTGTATATTATAAACGTAGAGTCATATACAACTCTGACAGCACAGAAATGACAGGAAACAGCTGCGTGCCACCACAGATGTGGACATTGGGTCATTTAAGGTCAAAAGCGCCACCCGAACGCTGGGGTAAAGAAAGAATACCATGCACTGTCTGCAGCCGGACCGTAACATGATACTCGTGGTGAGGGCCATGGAGCACAGGACGCTGACCAGTGACCACCCCACGATCTGTTCGTTGTTTGCTACATGCGGACCAAGTTGAGAGAAGCACCTCAGACACTGTATCTGCGTACACCAGTGGGCTATCTCAGCTAGAGTCAAAAAGAAGATAATCTGTCAACAACAGCTGCTGCTGAAGATGTCAGGCTTAAAGCCGGTGAACAGCCGGTGAACAGTATTAACGCGTATAATAATTATTGGTCAAATCGAAGCCTATACTACTCGCTATTTAAGATCCAGTTGCAAGACTCTTCTTATATATATTTCAGTAAGTCTGTGTGTTTGTTTGATTGTTTGATTGTTTGATTGTGTGTTAGCTATGCACGGCTACAGTTTTGAAGCAATCGACCCCAATTTTTTGCAGGGGGTTCGGGGTCGACCCGACACAGGTTATTGGGGGGTCGGCGAATCTCTGCCACCATGGGGCCAGGGTGGGGGAGGGTAAAACCCCTCATTTTCCCTACTTTTTCAGCCGTTGCCATGCATAGTTTTTTTTCCCGAAAACCAAAATTTCACGGGTGGCTTACCGGTGGAGATCGGAGTGTGGTGGGTGTCGTGGGCTGTGGTGGGGGGGTGGCTGATGGCTGGGGTGGGGGTGCTGTGGTGGGGAGTGAGGTTGGGGGTGGGAGAATTTTTTCACGAAAACCAAAATGTCACGAAAACCAAAATTTCACGGGTGGCTTACCGGTGAAGGTCGGAGTGTGGTGGGTGTCGTGGGCTGTGGTGGGGGTGGCTGAGAGCTGGGGTGGGGGTGTTGTGGTTGGGGGTTTGGGGTGGAAGAATTTTTTTCACGAAAACCAAAATTTCACGGGTGGCATA